>JALPQD010000863.1:0-450293 GCA_023101885.1 Typhlomys cinereus
AGGAGATGGAGGAGTCCATGGTGGTTCGCGAATTCGTCCGTGGTTCTACACATACACAGACACACGCACACACAGATACAACACACACGCATGCACACATACACACGCACATGCACAGTTGAATAAATAATAATAATAAAAAAATTGTTGGATTGAAGATAGCTTGTCTTTTAGTTCGAGTTCAACTCTGCTTGAAATTGTTTTAACTCTCTATGCCTATTTTTGTTTCTTCAACTGTTTTTCTCATCTCTTCCAAATGCCTGTTGTGTTCCTGTTCTAAGTGGTTGATGTGGTTACTTAGCTTCTCCCAGATTTTCCTCTTTCATTGTTTTGATCATAGTAAAGATCAAGTTTTGACAGTCATTATCTTGGGTATGGCATTTTTGGCTCTTTTCTGTGAGTTTGTTCTGGTTGGATTTCATCATTATTGGGTTAATTCTTTTGGTAGGAGATTTGTTGTCTTGGTTTTTGTTTTTCATGGATTTGCACTGTGACCTGGGCATTTTTGTTTTATCTCTTGTGTTCTTTTTGTCTTTGTGTGTTTTTGGCTGAACTGAATTAGACTATATTACTACACTTGAGCAGTCATTGCTAATGTTTGCCTTGGAGTTGGATATACCTGTTGTGTTGGTGTTATTTCCTAGATGAGGCTTTGACTGTGTTACATCAATTAAGGTGGATGTAGTAGTCAGACATTGAAGATTAGTATGGTAGTGCATTTTTTAGGTTTACTTCCTTGGCAATGTGTGAGGGTACCGAGTGTTAGAGTAATCATGTTGCATTTGACTCCTGCTCCTTTAATTTCTCTGTGTCAACACACTTTCAGGAAGCATATTTCCTTCCAGGTTTCAGCTACTCAAGCTCAATTCCAACTTTAAACCATATTTTCATTTTCTTGCCAGATATTTTTTCTGCCAAGCAAGATAAGGAACTCAAACAATAACAATCATAAGCCAAAATAAAAGCCTTGTTACTTCAAGCCTTTTGGTTGTGAATTAATCAGTAACATGCAGAGTAAATTCAACAGAATTTGGCATAACAAATGTGACTTTGATGATAAATCTAGTTGTATGATTTTTGTGGATTTTGAACAGGTTTTTGGAGAAACTTAAGAATGTTTGAAGAGTTGGGGGACTGGATTACAAAAAAAAAAATCAAGCAGTTTAGTGGGCTATTTGGAGAACAGCAATGCCATAAGAGTTGTGACTTGGGGTAATTGGCAGGCCATAGCAGATTGGAATTTCTTTTGGGCTCCAGGCCTGCTACAGGGGTTTCTCTAGACCTGGGATACCAGCAGACATCTGCAGACTGGATTTCCTCCCTGGGATTGGGTGTTCATTTGCGGGCAGTCCCTTGGCCATGCCTCTAGACTCTGGGTCATCAGTAGGCTCTAGCAGATTAGAGCTCCTTTTGGGCTCCCAGCCTTCTGCAGGGTGCTTCCCTAGTTCTGGGACATCAGCAGGCATTGGCGAATCAGATTTCCTCACTCTCTGGGAACCAGTGTAAGTCAGCCTTAACCAACATCCTCCATCAGTTAATCAATAATAGACGCCCCAGGATTTTAATAGAGTCCACAGGCACCACAAACCTGGGACCAGAGCACCAGCACCTTGCTACTGAGGACCCTAAAGCTCCTTCCATTTAACAGAAAAGGTCTTCACATCCAACCCTAAGATAAGAAACTGTTTTTTTACTTTCTTCTTTCATCATGGTTGATAGTCACCTCTATTTCACACACCCAAAACCACATACACTACACCCTCCCCCTTAGGGCATTAACTATTTACCCTTATAAACCTGAAAGGAATTAATAGCTGCCATAGTAACTTTAGCTCTAATCCCTGACTAAGTAAACCCACCCTATTTCATAAAATAAAAAACTGATATAATATTGAACCCAAACTACTTTTAACAACTCTTAACACCCAATCCCAAACATCCAGACAAATCTAGACCTAAATTCTGTGAATCCCAAATCAGAAGTAGGAACCTTCATATTTTTTTGGTAGTATTGTCACCTTCCTTTTAAATAACAGCAAGGAATCCTAGACTGAGACCTTATACACTTAGATAAACAGTAGCAATAATAGTGCAGTGCAGCAATTCTGTCTGACTCATAGCAGTCATAAACACACGTTAAGAAAGATTCTAGAAATCAAATAAAAAATAACCAGCTCACACCATAAATGTACAAGAAACAACAAAAATGACAGCAACAACTCCCCTCACACAAAAAATTGACCCCATAACAATGGACTAATATCTAATATCCCTTAGATATTAGTCAAGAATTCAATAAGACAAGAATTCAGGGGCTGGAGAGGTGGCTCAGGGGTTAAGCCTCCGCCTTGCAGGCGGAAGGTCCCGAGTTCGGATCCCAGATCCCACGTATAGACGCCAGGCGGAAGCGGGGGCGGCCTGCGCTTCTGGTCCTGGTAGGGCGGAGCCTGTGAATCCCTGGGCAGAAGGAGGTGGAGGCGTCCATGGTGGTTCGCGAATTCGTCCGTGGTTCTACGCATACACAGACACACACGCGCGCGAGAGCACATACACACACACATGTACATAGTTGAATAAATAATAATAAAAAAATTAAAAAAAAAAAGAATTCAATAAGACAAGTATGAAAACAGTGAAAGAGGAAATCTGAGAGGAGTTAAATAACCACATTAGCCAAAATGAACAGGAGTACAACAGGCACCTAGATGAAATGAAAAAGGCAGTTGAAGAAACAAAACTAGGCATAGAGTAGTTGAAAAAACCCATATAGGGATTAAGCTTGAAATAAAAAAAGCTAGTTATAATCTAAAATTCAACAGAAAGTCTTACCAACAGAACCAATGAAGCAGAAAATAAACTGTCAGACCTAGAAGACAAGGTGGCAGAAGAAATTGGTTCAATTAAAGAGGTTGAGAAATCCCGAAAAAATACTGGAGAGGAGTATTCAAGTGTTATGAGAATCCTTGAAGAAACCAAACCTGCATACTCACGTAATATCAGAAGAAGAAACCCATAAAGCCATTCCAAAAGAGATTTTTCCACACTATCATTTATGTAAATTTTCCAAATCTAAGGAAAGAAATCCTCATCTAAGTACAAGAGGCATATCGTACACTATGACCAAAATAGAAACTCACCTTGACAAATTACGTGACATGACATAGATGTGTCCTGAGAGTGTCAAGAGAAAAAAATAAGTCACATATAAAGGAAAACCTATTAAAATAAAAACTGATTTTTCAATGGAAACAATAAAAGCTAGAAGAGCTTGGAAGATATACTTTAAATCATAAATGAGCACAAATGACAAACCAGACTAATATACCCATCAAAATTATCAGTCATAATTGAGGGTGAAAGAAAAAACCTTTCACCAAAAAGACAAACTGAAAACTGACATGAACAGCAAACCAGGCCAACAAAAAAGATGCTAGAAAAGATATTAGAGCTCTAATAATAGGACAAACATATCCGAGAGGACAGAAAGGAAAAATAATACCAACATAACTTTCTAGCAAATAAAAGCCACAAAACACAGAAAATGACAGGAACCAACAAGCATTTCTGAATTATAACTCAAAATGTTAATGGAATTAACTCTCCAATCAAAAACATAGACTACAAACATGAATTAAATATCACAGCTCAGCAATCTGCTGCCTTCAGGAAAAAAACACATCTCACCTTGAAAGATAGGCACATTCTCAGAGCAAAAGACTTGTCAAAAGTACTGCAAGCTAATGGAAAAAGGAAACAAGCAGGAGTAGCAATTTTGATATCTGACAAAATAGAATTCAAACCAAAATAAATCATAAGAGACACAGAAAGATACTACATATTATTAAAAGGATTAATTCATCAGAAAAACTTCACAATACTGAACACATACTCACCAATTATAGGTTCAGTCACATTCATTAAGCTTACATCACAACATTTAAAACAACAATCAACACAAACACAGTAATAGCAGAGGAATTCAACACCCCACTCTCACCATTTGATAAGTAAACAAGCCAAAAACTGAACAGAAATACAATGGAGGTTAATCGAACCATAACCCAAATGGAATAGATTGACCTCTATCGAGCTTTCCATCCAACAGTAAGAAATTTGGCAGCTCATGGGACCTTCTCCAAAATATATAATATATTGGGACACAAAGCAAACCTTCACATATACAGGAAAGTTGCAGTAATATCCTGTACACTATCTGACCACCATTGGATAAAGCTAGACAATCCACAACAATGCAAACATCAAAAATTACACAAATTCTTGAAGATTAAACACTATGATCTTTAATGAGGATCAAATGGGAAATTCAAAAATTCCTAGAAATAAATAATAATGAAAATACAACATATCAAAACTTTGGAATATGGGCTGGAGAGGTGGCTCAGGGGTTAAGCCTCCGCCTTGCAGGCAGAAGGTCCTGAGTTCAGATCCCAGATCCCACATATAGACGCCAGGCAGAAGCGGGGGCGGCCTGCGTTTCTGGTCCTGGTAGGGCGGAGCCTGTGAGTCCCGGGTCAGAAGGAGGTGGAGGTGTCCATGGTGGTTTGCGAATTCGTCCGTGGTTCTACACAGACACACACACACACACGCACACACACACACATACACACACACACACAGACGTGCGCACATGTACACAGTTGAATAAATAATAATAATAATAAAAAACTTTGGAATATGATAAAGGCATTCCTAAGAGGAAAATTTATAGCATTCAATGCCTATATCAAAAAAATATGGAAACATCGCAAGTAAATTTAACAATCCAACTTAAAGCTGTAGAGATAAAACAACAATCCAATCCCCAAAACAGCAGATGAGCAGAAATTAGTAAAATCAGGGGAGAAATATCCAAAATTGAGATAAGGAAAACAATATGAAGAAGCAACCAAACAGCCACTTCTTTGAAAAAAAATCAACAAGATTGACAAAACCTTAGCCAAATTAACCAAAGCCAAAAGAGAGAAAATTCAAATTAATAAAATTAGAAATGAAAATGGAGTCATTACGACTGACACTAAGGAAATTCAGAGAATCATAAGATCATAATTCAAAAATTTATACTCTACAAATTTTAACAATCAGAAAGAAATGGATGAATTTCTTAATATGCACAACTTACCAATATTAAATCAAGAGAATTGAATTATTTAAACAGTCCTGTAAGTGATGAAATTAAACAAGTAATTTCAAATCTCCCCACTAACAAAAGGCCAAAACTAGATGGATTCAGTGCAGGATTATACCAAACATTTGCATTTGAACAATAACTAACATCAGTACTCCTTAAACTATTTCATAAAATAGCAAAGGAAGGAATACTTCCAAATTCTTTCTGTGAAGCTAATATTACACTAATCCTAAAACCAAACAAAAGTACAAGAAAAAGAAAACTATAGACCAATCTCATTGATGAACACAGATGCAAAGATTCTCAACAAAATTTTAGCAAATTGGATTAAAAAATATAGCAAAAAAATCATTCGCTATCATCAAATAGGATTTATCCCACGCACACAAGGTTGGTTCAAAATACCCAAATGAATAAATGTAACCAATCATATAAACAAATCCAAGGAACAAAATGGCATCATTCTCTTCATAGATGCCGAAAAAGCTTTTGACAAGATCCAACATCACCTTATGATCAAAGTCCTGGAAACAATTGGAATGGAAGGAACATACACAATATAATAAGGGCTATATACAGGAAGCCTATAGCAAGGATCATTCTAAATGGTGAACTTTTTGAAGCATTCCCTCTTTTATTCAATATCACACTGGAAGTCTCAGCTAGAGCTATTAGACAAGAGAAGGAAATAAAAGGGATACAAATAGGAAAAGAAGAAATCAAGTTATCCCTATTTACAGAGGATATGATCCTTTATGTGAGTGACTCCAAAAACCGTACCAGGAATTCCTAGAACTAATACATAAGTTCAACAAAGTGGCAGGGTACAAAGTCAATATTCAAAAATCAGTGGCTTTCTTATACACCAAGGATGAAAAAAGTGAAAAGTCCTAAAAGAAACAATTTCATTTACCATAACCCCTAAAAAATTATATACCTTGGTATAAATCGAACCAAGGAAGTGAGAGACCTGTACAATGAAAACTTTTAAACTCTAAAGAAAGATATTTCAGAAGATGCCAAAAGGTGGAAAAACCTCCCATGTTCCTGGGTTGGTAGAATTGACATCATAAAAACGGCCATCCCACCAAGAGCAATATACAAATTCAATGCTATACCAATCAAAATTCTAAGACAATATTTCACAGACATTGACAAAGTAATCTCAAAATTTATATGGAAGCACACAAGGCCCAGGATAGCTAAAGTAACCCTGGGTAAAGTAATGGTTACTTTTAACTATTGTTGTGAGAGAGCACCCAAAGTCAAGCAACTTAAGGGAGAAAGGAAGATTTATTCAGCTTATGGCTCCAGAGGGGAGATACAGTTTCTCATGGCAGAGGTACCATGGCTGGCTGGCCAAATCCAGATGAGACTATATCACTGCAGACATCTTGGAGGCTGAGAACTACAAGACTGCTTGCTGCAAAGGCAGACTTCTCTTGGAGTTAGGGTGGGAGTAATCCACCTCAAGGCCTACCTCTTGTGACTGCTTTCCTCCAGTAAGGCTCCATCTCTCAAGGTGTCATGAAATTACCAAACACATGAGACTGTGGGGGACACATTTCAAACCATGACATACAGTTATCTGATTTTTTACATAGGAACTCAGAAAATTCCTTGGCAAAACTGGATATCAACATACAGATGACTGAAACTGGACCATTGCCACCATGCTCGAAAGTCAAATCCAAATGGATCAAAGACCTTAATATCATACCAGAGCCTATAAAAATTTGAGAAGAAAGAGTATTTAATTCTCTCAAACTTACTTGCCTAGGCCATCACTTTATAAACAGGACCCTAATAGCTCAGGAAATAGAACCAACTCTCAACAAATGGATCTCATGAAATTAAAGAACTAATGTTCAGCTAAAGATATTGTCAACCAACCAAGAAGACAACCCACAGAATGAGAGAAAATCTTCACTAAGCACTTATCTGATAAAGGACTAAGAAGATAAACAGCCCACTCAGAATGTAGGTTATGGAAGTTAAAAGAATTTTTCCAGGGGAAAAATTTAAATGTTTAACACACCTTAAGAAATGTTCCATCTCTTTAACCATCAGAGAAATGCAAATCAAAACTACACTAAGATATCATCTCACATTGCTCAGAATGGCACAAATCCAAAAAACATGCAGCAACACACACTGGAGAGGATGTGGGGAGAAGGGAACACTCATACATTGCTGGCAGAATGAAGATTTGTACAATCACTATGGTGATCAGTATGGTGGCTCCTTAAAAAGTTAAAAATGGAAATGTCATATGACCCTGCTGCACCACTGCTGGGAATATTCCCCAAAAAATACTTCATCAAACTATAGAGACACATGAACATCAATGTTCACTGCAGTACTATTCACAATAGCAAAGCCATGGAATCAACCTAGATGTCCAACAGTTGACAAATGGATAATTAAAATGTGGCACATGTATACAATGGATATAGCTGTCGAAAATGAATTAATGAAATTTGCTGCTAAATGGAGAGAGCTGGAAGAAATCATACTGAGCGAAATATCCCAAGCACAGAAAACCAGATAAAGGAAAATCTTCTTTTTACTACCATTTATAACCATGAAGTATTTGAGATAGAAAGGTAAGGCAAAGAAGACACAAAAAGAATAAAGACAAAGGAACAAAGTTCAATACAGAAATAAGATCACTGTTGAGAAAGATCTATAATTAATGAGATATCTGATCCAATCCATGGTCAGTCTCTTTCCTAATCACTGGTATTTAGATTGGTTTGAAGCTCTGGCCATGTGTTCCCTATGATGGGAGGGGTTAGTAATTAGTTGACAACCAGATGATGTCCTGAAGGTTGACCCCACCCATTACTGTGACCTACTCCTGATCCTCCCCTCCTTTCAAGACTTCTCATATATAAGGGCCTCTCTTTAAGAGTTTCTATATTGTTGGATAGGAGAGGATCTCAACACCCAGATAGGATGAAGCCTTCACAATGTAAGAATAGCAAAATGGACAACAACAAACAACCTGAATACAGGATACAATGATCACCTAGAACCAAGCCAGCCCCATCCAGAGGCTCAGGGAACTTTGTGCAAGAGGGGGCAGTAAGACTCTAAGAGCCTAAAGACGGAGAGTTCCATTGTTGGACAGGTCACTCCACTCAAGTCAGGGCAGCCACAACCAGAGACTCATGGTAATGGGACTTGAACTCATCAAACCTGCAGAGGTGAACAAGTCAGCATGCCCCATGGACTGATGCAGACCTCAGGAGAAATAGTTCCAGGCAATAGGATCCTTAGGGGAAAAGGGTCAGACAGAGGTAGGGGAGTACCCATATCATGGGCCGCCCAAGGAATGGTCTCTCTGTCTGACACAGAGGCTTGAACACCCATGAGAACAGATGATGTACAGGGAACCCCAGGTCCATAGAACCAAAGGACAGGAGAGTAGGAGGGAGTAGAGTGGGCCCATGTAGGCATGAGAGGGAGAGTGGGATAGAATGGGAGTGGAAGGGAAGGAAAGGAGGGGAACAAAGGAGGCAAGAAACATGTATATAAAATGTTAATTTAATAAATTTATTAGTAAAAAGAGTTGTGTCCTCATCATGGTGGACCCTAGAGATAAGGTGCTGCAGGACTAGTGCAAGAAACTGCTGGAACACAAGAAGATCAATGGCTGTCTTAAGGAGCTACGGGAACAACTGATAGAACTTACCAAGCAGTATGAAAAGTCTGAAAATTATCTGAAGGCACTTCAAAGTGTTGGGCAGATGGTGGGTGAAGTGCTTAAACAGTTCACTAAAGAAAAATTCATGGTTAAATACAGATGGACCAAGACATGTTGTGGGGTATCATTAACAGCTTGACAAAAGCAAGCTAAAGCCAGGAACAAGAGTTGTTTTGGAGATGACTACACTAATTATTATGAGATATTTGCCAAGAGATGTGTATCCATTGTTTTACAGCATGGCTCATGAGGATCCTAGGAATGTTTCTTATTCTGATATTAGAGGATTGTCAGAACCGATTCAGGAATTAAGAGGGGTAATGATTACCTCTTACAAACCCAGAATTATTTCAGCAAGTAGGAATAATACCTCCAAAAGGCTGCTTTTAGAGCAGGCACTGGAAAAACACTGCTAGCACAAGCTGTTGGTAGCCAGCTGGACTGCAACTTCTTAAAGGTCGTATCTAGTTCTATCATACACAAGTACATTGATGAAAGTGCTCGACTGATTAGAGAAATGTTTAATTATCCCAGGGGCCATCATCCATGCATCATTTTTATTTGTGAAATAGATGCTATTGGTGGTCATCAATTTTTTGAGGGGACTTCAGCTGACAGAGAGATTCAGAGAACTTTAATGGAGTTATTAAATCAAATGGATGGATTTTGATACTCTGCACAGAGTTAAAATGATCATGGCCACAAACAGATGGGATACATTGGATCCTGCTTTGCTGTGTCCAGGAAGATTAGGCAGAAAAAAATACACATCGGTTTACCAATTGAACAAGCAAGATTAGACACATTGAAAATCCACGCATGTCTGTTGCAGTCAGCCTGCATGGTTGCTGATAAATGATCATCAAACAGCTCAAGGGAACAAGGGGTTTGCTTCCTTACGGTGACAGTTCTCAGTCCAGCTTGATAGGAGAGCACACACCAACACCAGAGCCAAGGGAACTGGCTACACCATCACCACATAACAGCTGAGAGATGGACAATCCTTACTTGCCAGACCAGCATATCTGGACAAGTGTACAGAAGGATGCCAACTCTCTCAACCAGGGCCTAATCCTACCATAGGCTGGGTCTTTCCCACCAGCTAGACAATCTCTTGCAGGTTTGCTCTGGGCCTAACTCAACCACTAATTCTCTACAAATATGCCCAGAGCTCAAACCCTCAACTGTCAAGTTGACATCTGTGCCTAACTATGACAATGTACCATTACAAAACACAGAGAAATAGATTTATGAAGCAATTGTTAAGCTTCAGATGGCTTTAATGGTGCAGATCTGAGAAATGTTTGTACTAAAGCAGGTATGTTTACAATTTGTGCGGATCATGATTTTGTAGTTAGGAAGACTTCATGAAAGCAGTCAGAAAAGTGGCTAATTTAAAAAGCTATCATCTAAGTTGGACTACCAACCTGTGTAATTTACTATAAGGTTTTTGATAGCTGCATGACAGATAAAAATAAAGTTAAGAAAAATAATGCATATATTATCAATGCAAGAGCTCATTAAAAGTGAATAAAGTGTGTATGAATAATATAATAGTATATAATTTAGTAATTCAACTTTTAAAATTGGTACTTTTAAAAGCAGTCTATATGTTAATGTTACATTACTGCAGCAGAATTTACAAAAGATGTGTGTCTAAGCTTTTCGTATTTGCTTTGTGCACATTTTGTAAGACATTCAAAGTGGCTTGAGAGAGTAGTACAAGAGAGAATTTCTTATGACTTATTTTATATCATTTGATTTCTTCATCCTAAAAAAGAAATAAAATCTGTTTTAGTTGTCCAAAAAAATAAAGCAAAAAATAAAAAAAAGTTGTGAATTGTCACAGATTGTGATGAGGAGAACAAGGATTGTGCTGAAGTTGAATTTAAAGATGATAGATATGGTTTGCTTGGTAAAGAAGAGCTGTGTTGGCAGCCTTAAAGTTGTGGGTGAGAAAAGGGAGGACAGTAGAGTAGCTCTGGCTGTTGAAGAAATGAGCATCACTGAAGAAAAATCTTGTACTTTGCACTCGTATAGTGGAAGAAATGAATATCATCATATGGAGATGTCCCATTTTGAAAACCCCGATTACTTCAGAGGATACAAGCCTATGTTGAAGCAGTTTCTTGTTCTTCAAATGTTTTGGATGTCCGGAAAATTGATTTTCTGTAGAAAAATCGCTTTCTTACAGAAGCAAACTACATTTCAACCTTGCTGCAGACTTTGTTAGCATCACCTAGGTGATACTGGTTTTGATGCACAATTGAAAAGTTCATGGAGAGTGACTGAGGCTTGTCACCAAGTGTCAAACCCAGAATGTTGTTTGAGATGCCAGAATCATGGGGCATGTCCTAAAGACAGCTGCCAGTGCCAATTTAATTGCTCTGCAGAAAAACTGCTTGTGGAACTTTGAACTATAAAGAGGGACTGAGATTCCCTGGAATATTTGATTGACCCTGACTGGGTAATGAGCACCAGGATATCTTATTTGACTCGCTGGACTTTAGTCCTCATTTGATATATTCTTGTTGTGTCATAATGCTTCTATTTTAATGTTTATTCTGTTAAATGCTTAGGGATTATCATGGTTTGAAATGTGTCCCCCACAGTCTCATGTGTTTGGCAAGGTCTTGGAACCTTGAGAGGTGGAGCCTTGCTGGAGGAAGGCAATCACAAGGGGGCCTTGAGGTGGATTAGTCCCACCCTACTTCCAGGAGAAGTCTGCCTTTGCAGCAAGCAGTCTGCAGCTCTCAGCTTCCAAGATGTCTGCAGTGATTTAGCCTCCTCCAGCTTTGGCCAGCCAGCCATGCCACCTCTGCTTTGAGAGATTGTATATTCCCTCTGGAACTGTAAGCTGAATAAACTTCCCTTTCTCCCTTAAGTTGATTGACTTGAGTGTCCTCTCACAGCAATAGTTAAGAGTAACTGTTACAGGGATTTTTCAAAATTTGAGAATTGAACGTTAAATGATTGATATTTTTAAATAGACTATGAGACTTTCAATCTTGACTTTTAGGATTAATAAAATTGAATGCAGTTTATATCAAGATAAATTCAACACCTGTGAGAACAAAAAATTGAAAGGTTAAAGTTTAAAAGTGATATGCTTTTGTGTCAGGTTGACATGGGGTTAAGTGTTATCATTAGATACAGGTGTCAATTGGGCAATTGATGGTGTGAGTTCTGGGCACAATTGTAAAGAATTGGATATTAAGTTGAGCCCTGTGTAAGCCTGCAGAAGATTATCTGACTGATGGGAAGGGCCTAGGCCATAGTGAGTGGAATTAAAGAGCTTGTTAAAGAAGTCAATATCCTTCTGTAAACTTGACCAGACATCCTCTTCTGGCAAGTAGAGATTGTCCCCCTTTCAACAATGATATAATGTAACCAGCTCCCTTAGCCTTTGGTGGTATTGTGAGCTCCTGTAAAGCTGGGCAAGAAAAGTTGGGCAAACCAAAATTAAACTCAATCTTCCCTTAAGCCTTCTAGTCCTGAATTAATGGGCAACATGCAGAGGTACTGCAACATGTTCATTTGTGTGATGCTAATTTTGTAAAATTCACTCATAATTCCCATATGCTTCATCTTGATTCTGAACAAATACATAACACAAAGAATTTTCTGTGTGTTCTATATTTCTAACCAGGAAAAGATGTCAAAGTTTAAGTCATCTGACCAGAGTCTCAATTGCTTCTCTTCCCAGGAGTCAGTTCAGGCCAATATAGAAATATTGAGACTGTGATACTTATTTCTATTGTTCATTCAAAATGCCTTCTCTCTATCATCGCAGGATGAGGACCTGAATGTTCCCACATGAATGAGAAGGTGTTATTTAATTATATCAGAATTTCTATGAATTATTTTCAAAATGGCTAAAGTGTGTAGAGGTACTAAGGTATGACCTGTTTGTTTATAACTGGAATGATTACTGATAACTTTTCCAGAAGGCCTCAAACATGCACCATCCTTGATCCTTGCAGTAAGCACAGATCAGAAAGAATTATAACACAGCATAGAAATAAACGATATTCCTGCTTTGTATCACATGACCCTGGAGTGCAGAAAAGTAAGAAAAGAAGAGATTTTTCTATTGCAAACTTAGTCTTAGTGGGGTTAAAGAGGGTCCCTTGCTGGTGCCCATGGAGTCTTTAACACCACCCACTCATAGACTGATTGTCTCATTATGACCATATGATGCTTCTCCAGGTCAGCCACAGTGTCAGAATAGAGTAGGGCAGGGTTCTTCTCTAATTGTGAAATGCCCGAATTGAGGAAAGTGATGACAGGAATGTGGGTTAGTGAAGAAATGAGGCTAAATAAATAGCCTATGGTCGGGGTCTTCCCTTTTCCAATGCCCACTCTCATCTTGACACGCAGATGGCCTTGCCTCACAACACATCATGGAACATCTAGAACAGTTAGTGGCCCAATGATGTCAACCAACCACATCTTGGACAAGGTTTATGGTGGGATATTGAGTGAAAAGGAATAAACAGAGTGGGATAAAGAACACAAGATGTGAAGCTATACAGCCTCAGAAGCTCCCAGAACTGGGCCAGTAAATATCAACTCAAGCAAGTTATAAAGAAAACTCAATCTCCCTGATCATTGACCACTTGGAAAATTGCAGAAGGGGGATTTGGGACCTTCTAACACCATAGCATCTGAAGTATGAGCACTTAACTTTGGTCCTGGCTCACCTGACCTTTCCTTGACCCTCAGTTTTTCCATCTATAAACAGATTGCCATTTCAATTGCCTTCCAATGTCCCTGATGTAAATCATATGTGCATGGCTAAGGCCGTCTCCACAGGAATCCAGATGGCCCACTCTTGGCCTTTATAGCAGCATCTCAGAAAACAACAGACAAGAAGAGTATGCACACCTTGGGGCTGGAGAGGTGGCTCAGGGGTTAAGCCTCTGCCTTGCAGGCGGAAGGTCCTGAGTTCGGATCCTAGACCCCACGTATAGACGCCGGGCGGAAGCGGGGGCGGCCTGCGCTTCTGGTCCTGGTAGGGCGGAGCCTGTGGATCCCCGGGGCAGAGTAACAAGAAGGTGGAGGCGTCCATGGTGGTTCCCGAATTCATCCGTGGTTCTACGCACACACATACATGCACACACGCACACATACACACACATGCACACACGTACACATGCACAATTGAATAAATAAAAAAAATTAAAAAAAAAAGAAGAGTATGCACACCTTCTTGAGCCAGTGCAACCAAGCCAAGCTCATAGCTCTACCATCAGGACATGTGTGTGTGTATGTGTATTCACTCTATCAGTTCTGTTCCTCTAAAGAACCCAGATACAAAATAAAACACTATGGTCAAGTTTGTGCATCTGTTTCAGCCACCAGTCCTCACTAAGTTAATAAAAACCCAAATTGACATTGAAAAGGAAAGAATACGAACATTATTCAACATGGCCCATATTGGGAAGAGGTTTATTCTACTCCAATAGTTTCCTACTCCAAGTCTGAACAGAAAAGTTAAAGTGTAAACAGCATGGAAGGCAAGAAATATACATAGCTAAACAGTTCTGCTCCAAGTATGGTTCTGTCCACCATCCTTCATAGTTGTCACAACTATGTGAATCTCTTTGAGAAGACAAATTCCTCCTCTGGTTGGAATCACCTCCTCTATATTCCCAACATGAGATTCCTGGGAGAGTTTCAAATCTCAGGGTCCATTCCTTTGATAGTTCCAACAACCAGTTTACCAAGTGTCATTTCTCCACTTTCTGATATACTGTCCACTTACAGTTACACAAGGTCTGATCAAATTACAAGAAGTATTTTGTTACAAGTCAGACACTGTGCATTCCCTACCATAACGAAATATAGTCACTGTGGAAACAAAAGCCAAAAGACAAAAACTTTCTTCCTTAAACTGCTTAAGTCAAAGTATTTTCTCATAGCAACACAAGAGTAACTGTAGGAGAAACAAACAAGGAAGTCAAATAAGACTTTCTGGTTCTTTTATGTACATTCTAAAGTGATGAGGAAAGACCTTACGAACAATGTCATTGTCATGAGGTGGGAGGATGGTGCTCACAGAAATTCAATGAAATAGTTTTGCAGGGGAAAATCATGTGAAGAGAGTGGAGCAGGAACTGATAAGTCATCTGGTCCTCGCAGAAGGTAAGCCCAACATGAAGACCAATGTAGAGAAGGGATTCTGTCCAGCAAACAAAGTGCGTTATATTTACAGAAGGAGAGGAACAGACAAAAGGACAAGGTCCTATCTCATGTTCAGGCACACAAAACATCTTAGACAGATAGAGGAAGGTGTACATATTTGGCAGTTTGATGTCACATCACAAGTAAAAAACTTGACAATGCAGCTTAAAGCTTTAGAGACACTAGATAAATCCAATCCTAAAAGCAGTAGAAGAGAAGAGATTAGTAAAATCAGGGGAGAAATATCCAAAATTGGATAAGGAAAACAATACACAAAATCAACCAAAAGCTGATTCTTTGAAAAAAAATCAATAAGATTGATACACTCCTAACTAAATTAACCAAAAGCAAGAGAGAGAAAACCCAAATTAACAAACTTAGAAATGAAAATGGAGTTATCACTGCCGATACCCAAGAAATTCAGAGAATTAGAACATCATAGTTCAAAAACTTATACTCTGTAAAATTTGATAACACAAAAGAAATGGATGAATTCCTAAGTAAGCACAACTTACCGAAATTGAATCAGGAAGTTTTGAATTATTTAAACACTACTATAACATATGAGGAAATGGAGGAGTAATCTTGAATCTTCTCACCAAAAAATGTCCTGGACCAGATGGATTCAGCACAGAGTTCTACCAGACATTTAAGGAGATAATAACAACAATACTCCTTAAACTGTTCCATCAAATGGCAAAGGAAAGAACACTACCAAATTCTTTCTATGAAGCTAATATCATCTTAATCCCAAAACCTAATAAAGATACACTTAAAAAAGAAAACTATAGGCCAATGTCTTTGATGAACACAGATGCAAAGATTCTCAACAAATTCTTAGCAAATCAGATTAAAAAACATATCAAAAAGATCATTCACAGGGATCAAGTAGGCTTTATCTCAGGCACACAAGGTTGGTTCAACATACGCAAATCAATAAATGAAATTCACCATATAAACCACTCCAAAATCCAAGATCACATGATACTCTCAATAGATGCAGAAAAAGCTTTTGACAAGATCCAACAGCCCTTTGTGATTAAAACCCTAGAGAAGGCTGGAATGGAAGGAACCTTTATCAATATAATAAAAGCTGTATACAACAAGCCAATGGCATGGATTATGCTCAATGGGGAAAAACTTGAAGCATTCCTGCTTTGATTAAGAACAAGACAAAGCTGTCCACTCTCACCACTTCTATTCAATATTTTATTTGAAGTCTTACCTTAGGCCATAAGACATAAAAAGGAGATAAAAGGGATTCAAATCAGCAAGGAATAAGTCAGGTTATCTCTATTTACAGATGACATGATCTTATAGCTGAGTGATCCCAAAAACTCCACCAGAAAACTCCTGGAACTAATACAGAAGTTCAGCAGGGTGGCAGGATACAAAATAAATGTACAAAAATCAGTGGCCTTCCTATATGCCCAGAATGAAAGAAGTGAAAAAGCCCTGAGAGAAACAATCCCATTTACTATAGCCCCTAAAAAAATGAAATACCTTGGTATAAACCTAACTGAGGAAGTAAGAGACCTTTACAATAAAAACTTTAAAACCCTAAAGAAAGAAATTGCAGAAGACACTAGAAGGTGGAAAGACCTGAAATGTTCCTGGATTAGCAGAATCAATATCATCAAAATGATCATTCTACCAAAGGCAATATACAGATTCAATGCTATACCAATCAAAATCCCAAAGAAATTCTTTAAAGAAGTTGAACAAACAATCTCAAAATTAATATGAAGGCACAAAAGACTCAGGATAGCAAAAACAATCCAGAGTAACAAAAATACTGCTGGAGGTATCACCACACCAAACCTTAGTCTATACTACAAATCCATAGTTATAAAGACAGCCTGATACTGGCTCCAAAATAGACATACAGATCAATAGATAAGGGTTGAAGATCCAGATATAAGCCCACATGATTACAGCCATTTGATTTTCAGAAGGAGGCCCAAAAAATCCAATGGAAAAAGAACAACATCTTCAACAAATGATGTTGGTAAACTGGATGTCCACATGCAGAAGATTAAAGCTGGACCCGTACTTGTCACCATGTACAAGAATTAATTCCAAATGGATCAAGGACCTCAATATAAGGCCAGAGACTATAAAAACTTTAGTTGAAAGGGTAGGGAACTCTCTCACACTGATTGGACTAGGCCAACAGTTCCTAAACAGAAATCCAATAGCACAGTCACTAAAACCCACACTCAACAGATGGGATCTTATGAAATTAAAGAACTTCTGTTCAGATAAAAAGATTGTAACTTGAGCACAAAGGCAACCTACAGAATGGAAGAAAATCTTCACTATCCACATATCTGATAGAACTCTATTATCCAGAGTGCACATAGAACTTAGAAAACGAAACACCAAGGAAACAAATGGCCCAATTAAAAAATGGGCCTTGGAACTTAAAAGAAACCTTACCAGGGAAGGAAGAAATTGAAATGTCTAACAAATATCTTAAAAAATGTTCCACATCCTTAGCCATCCGGGAAATGCAAATCAAAACCTCCCTGAGATATCATCTCACCCTAGTCAGCATGGCAAAAATCCACAATACAAACAACACCAAAATGCTGGAGAGGATGTGGTGAGAAGGGAATTCTCCTACATTTCTGGTGGGAATGCAGGCTTATACAACCACTCTGGCGAGCCATCTGGCGATTCTTAAAAAAGTTAAAGATTGAAATACCATATGACCCTGCTATTCCACTTTTGGGAATAATCCCCCATACAGCAAAAATTCACCTTAATGGCACAAGCATGCCCATGTTCATAGCAGCACTGTTTATAATAGTAAAGTCATGGAATCAACCCAAATGCCCAACAGTTGATGAGTGGATAAAAAAATGTGGTACATTTATACAATGAAATACTACTCAGCCATCAAAAATGATGAATTAATTTAATGCTGAAAAATGGATGTAATTAGAAAAAAGTGTATTGAGTAAAGTATCCCAGACACAGAAAATTAAGCGCCATATGTACTCCCTAATAGGTGGATCCTAGTACCAAACACACTTAGAGACACATTCAAAGATAAATCTCTGTAGTTCCTACAGTAATTGCAAAGATTATAAACAGGAGGGAATGGAAAGGAGGGCACCACCAGAAACAAGGAGAGAGGGGATCATGCTACAGCAGAGAAAACAGGCCATCACCAAGTACTGCAAGTAAGTAATATGACATCTGGTTAAGCTCACAGACTTTCCTTCCTGGTCACTTGCAACTGATGGGGTATGATCTCAACAGAAAGGGAGGTCATAGATTCTGGCAGATAGAAGGTAACCATCCTGCAAATGGGGGACTGACCCTCGCTCACTGGGGTCTCCCACTCTTATTCCATCTACCTTTGAATCTACTCTTATAATAAGACTCTATTTTAACAGCCTTTTATCTCTGGCTAGCAGGTGACATCCAATACCCATCAGGATGGAGCTAAGGGTGGTGCAGGCCAGCCTAATCTCTCCCCATCCCAAAGGTCAGGGAAATTTTCAGAAGAGGAGTCAGTAAGATTGTAAGAGCCTTAAGATGGGGAGGAACAACAATATGCAAGATACCCCACACACGTTAGGGCTGAAGTAATCACAATAGGACTTTGCATGACCTGCGCAATGACCAGCATGTCATTAATCCTCCAAAGTCTAAAATGGGTCACGGGCTCTAAGATCCTTAGAGGCAAGGGACTAATCGTCACAATAGTGTTCCTATACTAAAGGGGAGCCCAAAAAAAGAGTTCTAGGCAATGCTACTGAGTCCTTACACCTCATCAAAGAGGAGGACCCAAAGGGAAGTTTGTCATGCACAGTAAAGAATGTCCAGGAATTGAGGGGGAGGGGGCAGAGGGAGAAAGAGGGGGGAAAAGGAAGTGGAAAAAGGGGGAAGGAGTAAGGGAATCCAGAGAGGGGTGGAGGGAAGGAGGGGAATGGGATACCTATCAAGTTTGAACGAGTGAAAAAAATTAAAAAAGAAACTTTACACAAGACAATTCAAATGCCAAATACCTTAAAAATGTTCCACCTCTCTAATGATCAGGGAAATGCAAATTAAAATCACCCTGAGATATCATCTCACTCCAGTCAGAATGGCTAAATCAACAATACAAACAACAACAAATGCTGGCAAGGATGTGGGAGGAAGGGAGCCCTCATACACTGATGGTTGAAATGTAAACTTATACTACCACATTGGAGATCAGAATAGTGGTTCCTAAAAAAATTAAAATTGAAATGTCATATAACTCAGATATACCACTCCTAGGAATAGTTCCAAAGAAATGTATATCCTGCATTAGACACACACATACAACCATGTTCATAGCAGCTGTAGTCACAATAGAAAAGAAATGGAATCAACCTAGATATACAACAGTAGACAAATGGTTAATGAAAATATGGTGCATATATATGGTGATATATATATATATATATATATATATATATATATATATATGAACACTATTTGGCTGCCAGAAAAAATGAATTAATGAAATTTGTCGGTAAATGGATGGAACTGGAAGAAATCATTTAAACAATTATCCCAAACACAGAAAGACAGAGATGCCCCATATTCTACCTTATAAGTAGAATCTAGCATTAAAACATCAGAATATTGTAATCAAACAGAAACTTTTACAATACCCCAAATGGCAAAAGAGCATAAGTCAGAGTTGTAGAGGAAGATCCCAAAAGATGAAGACAAAAGAACATGGGGAAATAGATGAATAATGCATCTACAAAAGAACAGTTTTACATGGGAGGGAAGGATAGAGAAGGACACAGTATGGAGTGGGGTTAGCCTTTGAGTAACAAATTTTCTGCTAACTATCTTATAATCTCCCCTTAATGCCAGGGAACACAAGCTCAGTATTGTAAACCTGTCAAAATAACAGCAGAAGTGGAGCAAATAGACATTGGACAAGATTGGATGCCTTATTATTAGTCATAAATACTGATAATCTAAATAACTCTCTTTGTATTCTTAGATAAGAAACTATCTCAACACTCAACCAAGGTTCAGTTTATTATAATGGAGGGATAGTGAAGTAGAAAACTAACTAACCAGAGCTCAGAGCATCGGCAACTCCAAAATGCTCAGCCCTAATCAGGCCTTCCAAATTTCTTCCCATCTTAAGGCTCAAGGAACCTTGCAGAAGAGGGTGCAGTAAGATTTTAAGAGCCTGAAGGTATGGAGGTATGGTATATGCTAATTCACTCCAGTCACGACAGGGCTGATGCAATCAGGAACTCACTGCAATATCTACCCCTACCAGATCTACACAATGACTGATACATCAATATTCCCCTATGGACCAATGAAGATTTCAGGAAAAATAACTGCATACAGTGGGAATTATAGGGACAGGTGCTAGAAAGGTGAGGGGGAGCATCACCACTAGTGGGTTTACTCAATGAAGGACCACTTCCACTTCCACAGAGGTCTGTTCCACAGACAACCCCAAGAAAACCTTTGGTTCACACAAGAAGAGAGTCATAAGGACAGGAGGGATAGGGATGCAATGGAGAAAGGAAGGAAGGGTGGGAGAGAAATGGGGAGGGTGGGAAGGAAGAGGGACAAATTGAATAAGTATTTCATTTGCAAAAAATTTTTAAAATTTATAATTTATATAAATTTATATAAATTTATAATTCAAAAAAGATCATTCACCATGATCAAGCAGGATCAATTTCAGACAAGCAAGGAAAGTTTGACATCAGTGAATTGATAAATCCAATTCATCATATAAACTGACTGAAGGCCTGAAATGACATGATCATCTCAATAGATGAAACAAAGGCTTTTTACAAAATCCAACATTCCTTCATTAGAAAAGCCTTAGAAAGATTATGGACAGAGGGAGCATATCTCAATATAAAGGATTGGCCTTCAACTTCCATATTAAAGCGTCCCTCAACTTTATTGTGAATGATGGGATCAGTAGTTTATGCCACCACACACGGATGGTGTGTAGGGTTTATTTAATGAGAAAATCTTGGAAACACAAAATTAGAAGTGTAGTTGAGCACGGGGTCCCTGCCTTGTTGACTGCAGTGGCTGAGGCAGTAGAGTGAGCAACAGCCACTCTGTTCACAGGCCAGGTAAGCACACATACCGGTGCCCACCCCCAGCCAGACTCCCAGTGCCTCTACAATCTCCCTGCCTCTAGGTGCTTTAGAATGGCAGTCAGAACTTGTGGTCTGGTCAGCCCCCGAAAGGGTCCTCTGTGTACGTGCCAGTGGTCGGATTGGCTAGCTCCCCCTATATGAGTCTGTTCCTGTGCATTAAAGTGGACACTATCTTTCCCCTGCATGGTGTCTCTGGTGCCTGTCTGTTTCTTAGTGGTGCAGTCGTCCTCACCCCTCGTGTCCTGTAAACAGCCCTGAGGCTGGGCCACTGCCGACCATTAGCAGCTCTGCTGGTCGCTGCTGCGCCTGCCACTGCAACATCGAAGATTTGAATGAATAAAACATTTTTCCTCTGAGAATCACTTCTTTTCTGGTCCACATGTATTATTAACACTATGTTATCTGTTACCTCCTGTGTACCTGGATTATTGCAAGTATCAAGCCTATTGTAACTTTTGGGTGCATATATATGTTCTCTCTAGTTTATAAGCTCCTTAGGAAAAAAATTGCTTTCTCTCATGATTGTATTCAGTAATTAATTAATATTTATATATTATGCATAGTATTTTAATATATTTTAATAAATAGTATTGTATATAAATATTAGACAATATTTAGTTAATGATCTCTGCCGCACCCTAATCCAATCATTCTGGTGGATAAGGTCCCAGCATGGCAGAATATTATTTAATGGAAACAATTTCTGGGAAAAGGACATGGCATTAAAATACCAGAATTGCCAGGCCTTGGTGTATCTCTGCCCAGTTGGGAGCCTAAAGCCTGTTCCCAGGGAAATATCACAGCAACGCCCATGGGCAGGTGCTAGGATTTTCTCCCTAGATAATTTAAGTTTTGTCTCTGGCAGGAGGAATTCTTCTGGGAATTGGGTGTGCCTTTTACCTGTCCTTAGGTTTAGAGAAAAAGCTTGCTTTTAACTTTAAATCAAATTATAAATAGAGATTTGACTCACAATAAGTAGACTTGCTAGCCAGGATGTATGCACTGATTTTAAAGAAATTAGAGAGCAACTTCAAGAGTCTTAAAACATAGGTGGGTAAAATTCCCACCTATGAACTAACTCAGAAATTCCGGAAGTATGTGACTATGCTACCTGTTCAGTAGAACTTTAAAAGGAACTGTATACCGCTCATATCCTGGCTGAAGGCCAAGGAAGAGACCATCATGCCTGAAAGTCTAGATGCCAAGACTGTCCCCTGGAGATGGTATTTGCAATCCAAACTGGGAGAATCCATGTCGGTAGCAAAAGGGGGCTGTTTCTTTCCCTTCCCCAAACAAGCACTCTTATGGGAAATCACAGAGATGGACCATCTGAGTGCACTCCCACCAATGATTGCCTCTGCCCCGAAAGAGACACCCTTGGTGATATGGGGCCTGACAGTATGGACCCCAGGTTTGGAGAATGCATGGTTCACGGATGGCTTATCTACAACTGATGGAAATATACTTCTGGAATTCCTCAAAGGAAGACATAAGCAACCTTACTATTAAAGGAGCTCAGTCTTCCTCTGTGTATTTTAAAAATGCAATCTCTGTTAAAACAATGTAGGCTCAGCCCCATGGCTATCCAGTGAAGCATTATAGATTAGATAGAATTGAAAAAACTGGGAGAATAGAATCTGTTTGTGTCTTTTCCCTCAAACAATGGGTTAGCTACTTAGAAAAAAAAATTGTTTATTCTTACTGACCATAGGAGACTGGGAGGGTCTGTGTTTGTTTTCCTCTGTTTGCAGGTACAGGGACACATTCTTTGCCCTAAAATTTTCTAGTATAAAGCTGTCACTAAGTTTCAATAAAGTGGGTTCAGATTCACTCAGCCTAGAGAGTTGTGTGTTCTGTTCCCCATCTCCGCAGAAGCCTTGCCTCACCTGGTCCGGGAGAGCCCTGGTCTTGAGGTCGCGACTCTGATCTGTGGCAGATCTCCATCTAAAAGGGAGAGAGACACACATAAATGTTGCATCAGAGGTAGGCAAACTGGAAGGGAAGTTCACCAGGCTGCTGGTGTGGGAAGATGATTAGGAAGCAGGTTGAGTGCAACTATGGTGACAACATAAACACTGTCATGGTTTGAAGGTCTCCCAGAAGCTCACATGTGTTAATACTTGGTCCCACCTGGTGGCACTGTTTGGAAGGTAATGGGATCATTAGGAAATAGAACCTTGTTCGAGGAAGCAAGTGATTGAAAATGGGCTTTAGGTAACCTGGTTCCACTCCCCTCCCCTCCCCCTTTCTCTGTCTTCCTCTTTCTGCCTCCTGAGGTCTGCTGTCACATAATAGGTATCTTGTTACAAATCTGACACTATGCATTTCCTGCTATAATGAACTGTATTCACTGTGCAACCAGAAGCCAAAAGACAAAAACTTTCTTCCTTAAACTGCTTAAGTCAAAGTATTTTCTCACAGCAACACAAGAGTAAACTGTAGGAGAGATTAACAAGGAACTCGAGTGAGACTTTCTGGTTCTTTTATGTGCATTCTAAGGTGATGAGGCAAGACCTTACGGACAATGTCATTGTCATGGGGTGGAAGGGTGGTGCCCACAGAAATTTAATGAAATAGTTTTGCAGGGGAAAGTCACGTGAAGAGAGTGGAGCAGGGACTGATAAGTCTTCTGGTCTTTGCAGAGGGTAAGGCCAACATGAAGATCAATGTAGAGAAGGGATTCTGTCTAGAAAACAAGATGCGTTTATCCTCACAGGAGAGGGACAGACAAAAGGACAAGATCCTATCTCATGCTCAGGCACACAAAACATCTTAGACAGATAGAGAAAGGGGTACATATTTGGCAGTTTGGTGTCACACATGGCCTGTTGCAATAATTAATCTCAAACATCAACTTGACATGATCTAGAATCACCTAGGAAATTGATTTCTAGGAATTTCTTGGAACTTATCTTGAGTGGATCAACTCACTAGGAAGGTTTGCTCAATTGTGGGTGGCACCACTCCCTGGATTGTGATCCTGAGCTGTATAAAATGGATAAAGAGAGCTGAGGCCACAGCATTCATCACTCTCTTCCTACTGACTAAGGTTGCAATGTGACTAGCTGCTTCAAACTGCTAAAGCATTGACTCCCCATCATCACATTTATACACTGTGGCTAATATAAACTCTTCCTTAAATTGATTTTGTTAGAGTACTTTATCACAGAGAAGAAACCAGCACTTGTTGACCCTAGGGAACAGTTCAAAGTGCTCCTGCCACTCAGAAAATGTGGGAAAGTGGGATCCACAGAGGATCTGGAGGATGAGGTAAGTCTGGATAATCACCAAGCTACTCTGACACGTCTTAGAGGTCTAGCTGCTTTCTGCTCTCATTCAGCTGAAGGATCTTCACATGGCTACAGAACTTAAGACGGAAAGTGGCCACAAGCAGGTCCACATCTGTCTTGACCACCAGGCTCTTTATGGTGGTATAAAACATTGGGTACTCTGCATCAATAACGACAGACATGCTTGGTCCTTGGAAATCAAGCAGCACAGTGTCAGAAGCTCCTTGTCCTGTTATCTCATAGAGACAGTGGAGGAACCCCAGAGAATATTGCTGTTGTGATTGGGCCTCCAAACAGGTCCTCCACAGTAGCTCCCTCCTCCTCTCCAGAGACAGCTGTCAGTTGAAGATCTTCATTTTCTCACTCCATGTTCACTTAAAAGTCCAAATAGGGGGGCTGGAGAGGTGGCTCTGGGGTTAAGCCTCCGCCTTGCAGGCGGAAGGTCCTGAGTTCGAATCCCAGATCCCACGTATAGACGCCAGGCAGAAGCGGGGGCGGCCTGCGCTTCTGGTCCTGGTAGGGCGGAGCCTGTGAATCCCAAGGCAGAAGGAGGTGGAGGCATCCATGGTGGTTCGCGAATTCGTCCGTGGTTCTACACATACACAGACACACACACACAGACACACGCACGCGCGCGCACATACACACGCACATGTGCACAGTTGAATAAATAATAATAAAAAAATTTAAAAAAAAAGTCCAAATAGGAAACACATGGTTGGGGCCTCAAACAGCTCCAAGGCCCATATACTTCTAGCAACTTCTCCAAAATTCTTAAGTTTTTAGGATTGTCATTTCTTTCCTTGTTAAATGCTAAGGCACAGGACATTGCTGCAAATGACTCCTGGAGACACAGGTGAGTGAAGCTGTAGAGTGGAGAACCAGGGTGCTTTTGAAGGATATCTATCTTCATGACAGTGGCTATGTCAGCCTATTCCAACCCCTGTTGCCTAAGGTCTTCTACTGAACAGGGTTTTTCTTTTCTAGATTCCCTCAGCAGCCAGTGAGCAGAGTCCTATGAGCAGAGTTTCCAGAGGTCAAACTGGGAGAGCCTATGAAAGATATTGCAGAGGGCTGTGGTAGTTTGGGAGGTCATAGAGAGTTCTTCCTTTCTGTCCATCTGCTGCTTCAGACAGGTGCAGACAAGCCAGGAAACACAGGGCACAAGACACAGAGTCAAGAGCACTGGGTTTAATTCAACCAAGCTAAAAGCTCTATTTGCTTGATTTCGATCTGGGAAATATTTGTACTTGTAGACATTTCTCACTTGACAAGACTCATTGAAGCCCAGCACTTCTACCTGGCAAAGCTGCCCTAAAGAAGGAATGAACTTCTAAAGGGCTGAAATACGAGTTGTGATGAGCAAGGAAGCCTCAGGAAGTGTGGATCTCCCCAGCAAACTGCCCAGCAGTACATGCACCGGCTGGTGCTGGCTCCAGTGCACACAGAGCTCTGGATGCTGGTCCTCCAGGACTTATTCTGGCTCATCCACACCATCCAAGATGAAGAGCAGTTTCTCTGGCTGAGACATGATCTTCCCCATGGGAACTAGAGAAGCAGCCTCACCTTTAGAAATGAGCTCAGCTAGACTCAGCAGTTTTCACTGGGCTAGCTCTCTGCAGCTGAAGTAGAACACATATTGGAAGCGGTCTCTAAAGAGCTGTTTTTCTCTCAGACTCCCCTCACATACCTGGCCAGCATGGATTTCCCAATTCCAGCAGCTCCTTGCAACATGACTAGTTGAGGTTCTTTCTGGGTGTCCAGGTATGTCTCAAATAAGTCTTCTTTTTTTTTTTTTTTTTTTTATTAAAAATTTAATTATACATTTTAAAAATTTTTTACCAGTTCCCTCCCTCCCCCCTCTTCCCCCTCCCCTTCCCCCAGTGCCTCCCCCCAATTCCCAGAGAGTCCTTTATTGTGTGTGCCTAACTCTCCACTGTGTCCTCCTCTCCGATGACATATAAGGACCCAGTGGCATTTCCATAAGCCCTTTCTCTTGTTCCAAATAAGTCTTCTATTTCAACCAGGTATTCCCTCTCCTCTGTTTATTCGTTTGCCAGTTTTTTCCTGTCCAGAGAACTGTAGCTTCTGGGGTGAAGTTTTTGTATAAGTATCAGCTTTTTTAATTCATAGACTTCATACTTATTTTCCCTGAAAGTGGGATAAAGCTTTGTCAGACTCTGACATTGAAAACTTTTATTTCCTAAACAAAGGAGAGAAAGGTAGAACATAAATATAGAGTAGAATCATTAATTCATTCTTTCACTTGATAACTGAATGAATTTAGGCATCTATGTAAGCAACACTTCACCCTGGCTGTAGGCCATGATATGTTTTGTTCTGTGCAGTAGAAGAAATGGGAGCTTTAGAGAAGATTCTAGTTCAAGTTTTGAGGCATTCTTTGATTCATAATCAGAGAAAACAAGAAATGCTCTGGATTTTATGCTTCAAGGAAAAAAATAAAGGCCTAGAGTCTCTCAAACCACTGAGACATGTTTTATTTTTGCACCTTTCCCAGATAATGTTTCACAGCATCAAGCCTTGGTTCAGCTGTTCATTTTTTCCCCACCAAAATACATGTTGGTATTTGTTTACCAGTGCTGTAGTATTAGGAGTTACATTTAGTGGGAGGAGTTTTTTCCCTGACCCATCAGTACTGGTTTAACACTCATCTTGTGTGAATGAATCAGTTATTTTGAGAAAACAGCCTCTTTTCTTCTCTTGTAGA
This sequence comes from Typhlomys cinereus, assembly GCA_023101885.1. Classification (NCBI taxonomy): domain Eukaryota; kingdom Metazoa; phylum Chordata; class Mammalia; order Rodentia; family Platacanthomyidae; genus Typhlomys; species Typhlomys cinereus. The sequence goes on from JALPQD010000863.1 coordinate 27,203, forward strand.
TACCTGCTGGATTTTCCACTATATTCCCCGGCACATGTGCAGGAGCATATCTCAGTAGAAGCTAAACACATGTGGCCATCTTATACTGCCAGCTTCTAGAACTGTGAATGAAATATGTGCCTTTAAACACAATTTGAGTGTGATAGCAAAATCCTGTAAATACTAGCACCGGTGGAAAGAGAATCTTAGTTACACAGTGAAACCAGGATGAGTTACAAAAATCCTGTTTTGCAAAACCAAAAATAACAATAAAAAATGCCCATTCTCAGTTTTCTGTCCTGGCAACAGATATCAAACTTTTCTTGCAGAGTAACCTGGCCCACAATGCACCTTGCTGGGCTTCCCCTTGCTTGCCATGTCATACTTCCCCTCTCTCCTGCCAGTGCAGCTGGGAGTCATCTCCCAAATAAAGGCCCCCATACAAAACTCAAGTCAGGATCCTCTGACGGAACTCAGGTATGAGAGACAGAAGAATGCCCTAAGAAACAGACATTGACATTGGACACCTGCTGTGTTACAGAGTACAGAGCATGAAACCACTATCTGTTTTCCCTTGGTAGAACCACTGGAGAAAATAGGAAGCGAGGACAGGAAATGTGAACTTAGTTTACACCTATGGCCCTTGAAAGAGCTAACTTCATTTTTATTTATGTCATACTCAAAAAGAATCCTGTGCTTCCTAAGTGTATCTATACTTTTAAATTTCCTATTTCAATGATTCTAGTGAGTTTCATATGCTCATGAACAAATGTTGTCAAACTCCAGTGCAGCACATACACACATACCACAAACAAATGGTTATGTTTGGTTGTTGTTTGGCAATCTTAGATGAATGACTATTTATTTTGTGTATGGGACAAGATGAGAAAAATTTTAATTATTATTTTGTGTATATATGTGTATATGTTATGTTGTGTGAGTAAATGCATGTCACAGTATTGTGGGGTGATTTCTCTCCTTTTCCCTTACATAGCATCTGGAAATCGAACTCAGGTCAGCAGGCTTGCACAAGTACCTTTGGTTGCTCAGTCATCTCCTTGGCCTTGATTATTTTTTAGTGGTTAAATAAAATCAAAGGGGAATACCATTTCTTCTCATGAAAATACATCAAATACAAATGAAATACAAAATTCAGTGTCCATTGAAAGTAGTGGAAGGACTCTGAGGGAGAGAAGAGATCTGAAGGAAAGGAGCAGGGGAACAAGAAAGAGTAATGAAATATACATGTCATGAATGCATAAGGGGGTGGTGTTTGGGAGAGAAAGAGGTTCAGAAAGTAGGGAGAAGGGGAAGAGGGGCTGGCAGTAGGGGAAAATTAAGACAAAAGTATGATACAAATATGTGAGAATGTCATCGTGACATGCTGGTTGTACCCCAACCAAAAAAGCTGAAAGAAAAAGAATGACATTGGATAGTGGAACAAAACCTCAAAAGAAAAATGTAAAAATTAGAATCCATTAACATAGGGTAACTGGTGTAGTATCTTGTGTGGCTGAAAGCTGTGTCCTTAGAGTTCAGTATTGTGACACAGATGTGCAAAGTCTGTTACAATTTTTCCTCCTTTTCTATTCCAATGTCATAAGAGTGCCATGTGGGTTTTGTATTACCTGTGAGATACTTACTGAGATATTATTTTGTTCATATTCTCAGTTGAGGAATTTCCTTAGGATTTAATAGCAGGGAAATGTGCATTTGTCTTGAACTGGTCTTTTCTTTACAGTTTTAATAGCTAATAGTGTTATAGGAAAAACAGACATGCAGGTTAAAAGGAATATTAATGTTAAGGCAGAAAGTTTGGAGCATGGAGGAAAGTAAATAAGAGGGATTGCAGCTGAGTAAGCCAAGCTGACCAATTTTGAGGGCTGAGGCTCTGAGAAAACACAGCAAATCTTGTCAGACTCCAGTTGACTCTTTTGACCTTATGAATAACATATGCAAGAACTTGTTGCCCTTTTATAGGTTATAATTTCATTGATGTATTGCAGATCTTGCCAAGGTTGTTGACTAGCAATTCTATCCAGGATCAGCAAATAAGACGAGGTCAATGGTTGACATGTCAGTGAAAGATGGATGGAAGGAAGGAAGTCAATGTATGACCATCATCCTAACTAGGCAAGCATTAATGTGAATCATATGTTGATCTCCTCTATTGGGCCAGGGGAACATGCACAGAAAGTGGGTCCCCTAATTGGCTCACATCATAATATGCCCAGAAAATAAAACCAGTTTCAATAGAAATTATTTCAGTCTGCCCAGCTTCTGCCATAAGCCCATAAAAATCCTGAGGCCAACGAAGTGACAATCCCTCTTTGGGGGTTCGTCCCTTTATACATGGGAATCTTAAGCTTTTCTAAAACTCTGTCTTAGGATCACTACTATTGGGGCTCTTGTTTCTTTCTACAATAAATATTCCTTCCTTAAGTTTTCTTTCTGTGATAATACTCTTATCTCTACTTACCCTGTATTGTCCATGAAATTCATTTTTGAGTTTATGAAATAACTGAGAGCCATTGACTCAGCGGAAGTTTTAGCAACTGTGAACATCAAGCTTCCTAAATGCTGAAATGAGAGTGGTTCCATCACTCGCAAGGATTCCCATGATACCCTGTTCTAATACAGAGCACATTTCTTTCCTTTCACTCTACATGCCAGGGTGGTTGGAACCAATAGGATAATGGATTATAGCAACTCTAATGTACTCATAGCTTTCATGCTTCTCTTTTCAGTATACATTTTTTACTTGTGATGACATTGCATTCTTCTGTTCTATAAGATTTTTCAAGTCTTTCTTGTTTTTCTTCCTCCTTCTTTTTCTTTTGAATAGGAAATAGTATGACTGGTTAAATTAATTGATATAAAAGGCCACATTGTAAGTTTATGAATTCTCCATATTTACTGCTAGTTCGTTTCCTTACACTCTTGAGTCCTGACCACCAAAAGGAGAAACTCCATGGGCAAGATTTCTAGAGTTCTGTTCAGATTTCTTTAGAATTTTTGTGCTTAACCTGCCCACCTCAGCTCCAGGACACTGATTCTGTTCACGTCTTTGCTCCACTTGAAGGAGCTCATTAGAAACTAATTTGAATAACATTTTAATGAGAACACATCTGATCTTTTTAATTGAAAATTTTTATTTACTTTGTTCTGCATTGACCTCAGGTAGAGTTTCCCCAACACCAGTCACTGCTGTTGAGGTTGAGGGACTGGGAGACTCCTGGCCAGGAGATGCCTGGTCTGAGAGAGAAAGTGGTTCAAAGGTTTGATGAAAGAGCGAAGAGGCTCCTATGAGGAGATGGCAGGAGAGAAACAACTTGCAATGAAAAAAATCCATTTTACTTTGAACACTTACTTTTGAGTATTGACAGTGAATCTGTGAGACAGTATGGTTAATGTAGTAAACTTCACAGGATCTAGAATCATCTAGGAGATTCTATGATGAGGAAAGAATAATCTAAATTCTATTAAGGTGGGAAGACACCATTCCATGGGGTTGGGTTGGAGACTGAATAGAAAAGGAGACAACAAGCTGAGTATGAGCATTCATAGATCTGTTTCCTGGCTGTGGACATGTGTGACCATATGCTTAAAGCTCCTACTGTCAGGATTTCCCCACCGTGATGGACCACTTCAAGCTGCGAACCAAAATGAAGCCTTCTTTCCTTAAGTGTCTTTTGTGAGATATTTTATCACAGTGAAGAGACCAGTAACTGATACAGACAAGTCAATGAACCTTACTTTTAGCAGTGTCTACCTCTGTAACTCAGACTGGCTTCAAACAGGTTTCTCTTGCTTCAGTCTCACTAGTTCTGTGATTACAGGAACACTCCACTATACCAAGCTAATAGTCACTATATCAAAGCTTTATGCTTTACTTTCTTAGTAACTAGTCCAGAACTTCTTGGAGGAATACAGAATGCAACAGACAGAAAGATTTTGACAAATTACCTAGGGGCTGAGTTCCTTACTAAAGGAGTAATAAACAATTACTACATGATACTCCAAGGAGAGTAGGCCACATTTACTTCCAGGCAAAGTCTTTTTAAGCACTCAAACTTGAGGCATGAAGGTTGGTGTGAGAGTGTTATTGCTAGTAAGAATAGAGGAAAAGGTAAAGGTGGATATTTCAAGGGAAGGACAAGAGAAGAAATGCTTGTAGGAGCATTAAGGGGACCTTTGTGGAATATAGATGAGAGCAGTTTAATTTCTCCTGTAATACCTTCAATAGTTTTCCCTCAGACATGCGAAGGAAGAGACTTTTGAGGAGCTTGAAGAGGTGAAGATTCTCCCTATTGAGTAAAGGCAGCTTGTGGAGCAGAAACTAGACAGTGAAAAGGCTCAGGCAGAAGTGAGACACATGAGGTAGAATGACTTGCTTCCTGTCATAAAGGATGAAGTGGATGAAGTCAGAGATACAATTCAGAGCTGTGTGGTTTGAGTCAGTAGCTACCATTGGCAGGAGTTGGTACAGAATGGAGTAAGAGTGGTTCAGAAAGGAAAAGAAGGGAGGGCAGGTCAGACTTTCATACAGTAGCAGCACAGGCAGGAAATACTTCTCTAGGCATGGATTGTTCTAGGAAGAGGAAGTATATATATACATGTAGCCTGGATTGTTGAGATTAAATAAGGGACATCAGATTGTTGAGACTAAATAAGGGATAGGTTGTCTCTGAGACATCAATCTTAACTCTTCATGGGGCCCACTTGAAATACTCAGACCTTCTAAGAATTTTTGAATTACATTGACCCCAGGCATATTTAACACCCACAAAGACTATGAGTTAAGTTCTGTTTGGGGATCAGTTGAACTAATTTACTGCCTGACTGAAATCGCTTCTTATTTCCTTATATGTCAAATATAATCTGGACACTAGAGGGCCCCAAAAGATGGTTTCTAATCCCTTTTCAGTCTTAACTACCTCACTTTGGCTCCTCTATCCTTCATTTTCATTACCCAGTCCAACTTCCCTACTACACATGACTTACAGAGAGCCATTAGCTGACCCTCTTTCCCACCCAAGACTCTGTGCAATGGTATTGTTTCTCCAGGCATGATGTGATCCCATCTGAGACTTTGCTCCCGGTTTAAACATCTCATTACTTTTAGGAAAATTCAAGAGAACAAGGACTCTCACCAAGGAAGAAATCAATAAATAACTACTGAGGGAGTTCCTGGCCAACCAGCCAATCTGGAAGAGACTGAGGAGCTCAGCAGTCTAGAAAAGACTGAGAGGACGAACGTCAGCAGGTAATGCAAAGAATTCTAATGTCAAGAATGGCTTGACACTGCTGTGAATACAAACAAGTTGTGGAGAATAGAGAAACAGGATAGCTTAAGATATGGGAAGGAGTCAAAAGTTGGGTTGTTAAAAAGGCTGAGATGTGGACTAAGGGTTCAAGACTAAGATTCTAAATGCTAAGCATCCACACCCTCCTCCTCAGAATACATAGAAGAATGGTTCCCTAAGAGTGATGCTGAGAGACAGTCCTGATCTGGAGTCTATGAAGTTCATGTTGTCTTTGTTTTGTGCTGCTTATCACTGTATCGGTCACCATTCCCGAGCCTCAGCTCTCCTGTAGGGGAATATGAGCTTCTGTTCCCGGTGTTGTAGATCGTAACAGCAACTAGCAGAAGCATGAGCTTGGAGTTTCCAGGCACTGACTGCAAGGGAGACTCTGTTTACTATGCAGTGTATACTCTCTCTCAATTCACACAGCCCAAGGGGGCAAGTGTTATTCTCCTGTGTCCCAGATGGAGAAACAGAGCCCAAGGGTGACCAGGGTGGTAGTAGCACAACTGGAACTCACCCCTGCCAAGCTCCCAAGTCTATGCCCACAATTACAGTGCTGGCAAATGCTGCTCTTGGCAGCTGGGCTTGAGCCTCATGTGTACTGTTTACCATTCTCAAACCTTTGCTAATGCTAGCCTCTCTCCATTCCAGCTTTGGAGTGCTCTCTCCCAAGGTTGTGAGGGCCACATGATTAGCAAAGGATGTGGGGCTCTAGGATCTAGTATGGTACTCCAGTCAACCTTCTAGTTCTTTTAGGGCCTTAGTGCTTCAGGCCCATATGCTCCCAGATGAGAGGGCCAGATCCCAGGACCCATGATCTCCATAGAGAGCCACCAGATAGGAGGCCACCTCCACACCACTTGCATTTTCTAACAGATTTTTTTTCACTTTGGGAGAGATCTTTCCAAGTATTTTCTTGGACAGCAGAAACTGGAAGTTCTTCAGTACTTCCTTTTTGAGTTGCTTGAAGTAATAATCAGCTGATGCTTGATTGCACTGAACATCTGTGCCCATTGGCCAAGAAACAGGGTGCAGAATGTGAGGACACAGAGAACAGTGGTTTCCCTGTGCTTTGGCCACCACTACCACCACCACCAGTGCATAGCTCTCAGTAAGATATTCTCTTGGACTGGTAAATGCTACTTACTATTAAGAATACAGTTTAAAAAATCTCATTGCATCTGTCAAAAGATGGAGATGGGAGAAGGGCAAGGAAGAGGAATGTTAGGAACAGTCATAGGAGAGAGAAACCCTAAGGACACTGGGCGACAATGGAAGAGGTTCCATTAAGTAGAATGGGGTTCTGTGGCAGGACCCACGGCTTACCAGGGGAGTGACAGAATGGAGGAAATAGGAGGATTTAAGAAGAAAGGATGTAGGAATGAGGAGAGGAGGATGGATGGATAAAGGATGGGTGATGCAGAGTGGGACGATGGAAGATGAGGGATTAGAAGGGTGCATATCAGGGAAGATTAGGGATGGAAGAACAGTTGAGATGCAGAAATGAGGAATGGAGGACAGAAGGCTGGAGGATGATGGAATGGGATGTTGGAGAGATTACAGATGAGGTGGAAACTTGGGAGGAAGGAAATTGCAGTAGATGAAAGGAGAAGAGGATGGTGAGAGGGAAGGTCAGAAGGATGGAGGGTTTAGATGGGGGATTGGCATATGTAAGAATAGGACAAGAGAGGACAGGGGATGGGAAGGAGGATGGGTGGGGAGCATGGAGAAAAGAGAGGATGGTGGACAATAGGACAGTGAATGGAAGACGGGGATATAAAATGTACATTACATTCAATGTTCCATGTTCCTCAGTTTCTTCCTTATGCTAGAATCAGCCATCTTGAGATCAGCACAGTAGTAGTAGTTACAGTGGTGGGTAGAGTGGAAGAGACGTAAGTTAGAGCCCAGGCTCTAGCTCCCAGCTGCCTTTTGCAGGTCTCTAACTCTTTGGCCCTGAAACACCAAGCAGAGGAGCAACCCAGAACAGTCAGCCAGGAAGGACAAATCACCCAAAGGAAACAGAAGAGAGAGAGGCACGTTCGTGGAAAGTGGGAGGCCCCAGGACAGGCCATGACAGGAGCAGCCATGCAGCACGTAGTGCACCCAGCACCCTGCCCCCTATCCAGAGCTGACTGGCAGATCCTCCAGGAAAGCTCAGGGTTTAGGTGCTAGCTCTCAGAAGAAGTTCCATGTTTGCCTCAGTCTTTCCCTATGTCTCTTGGTTTGGGGGACTTCTGGAGCCCCACTGCTCATGAAACTGTGTTGTGGGATTGAATACCGAGTAATCATGTAGGCTGAAGTAAAGGAGCTCTTGGTTTGTCAGCACAAGGGAAGGCACCAGAGGTCCCCATCTGGTAGGTTTTCCTCTTTTCTTAAATTAGCAAAACTCAGGAGCTCAAATCTGGGCTTATGGAAGTGAGCAGCAGATTCATTCCCCTGGGTTTCAGTTTGCTTGTCTCCTAGATGGTTCCTCATGGATTTTCTGACAGTTTTTTTTTTTTTTTTTACATTTTTTACTATTATGACAGCTCATACAAACTTAATAGGTACACCAGTTCCCTTCCTCCCTCCTCCTCCCCCCGAACCCCCTGCTTCCCCTCCCCTCACCTCTCCCTCCCCATCCCCCCAGTGCCTCCCGCCCCAATTCCCAGAAAGTCCTTTCTTGTGCATGCCTAATTCTCCTCTGAGCCATCCTCTCCGATGACATACAAGGACCCAGTGGCCATTCCTTGAACCTTTTCCCGTGTTCCCCGTAAGTATAGGAACACTGTTGTGGCTGCCAATCCCTTGCCTCCAAGGATCTTGGTGCCTTTAGCAGATGCTAGACTTTGTGAGGTCAATAGTGTGTTGGACATTGCTCAGGGCATGCAAAGTCCAATTATGATTGCTTCGGCCCTAACTTGTGTGGAGTATCTTGCAAATCATTGCTCCTCCCATCCTTTTGCTCTTACACTCTTACCGCCCCCCTCTTTCGCAAATGTCCCTGAGCTTCAGGATGGAGAGAGATTAGGCTGGCCTAGTTCTAGGTGGTTGATATAGAGTCTCTGAAGTTCTGGATTGTGGTTTGTTGATTTTCTTTTGCAGTTTTGCTGCTCCTGCAATGCCCTTCACTCCATCCTGATGGGCATTGTATGTCACCCCCTGGCCAGAGACAAAAAGCTGTTAATCTAGAGTCTTGTTATAAGAGCACATTCAAAGGTAGATGTATTAAAAGTAGGAAACCACAGTGAGGGAGGGGTCTATCACCCATTTGCAAAATGGCTACTTTTTATCTGCCCTCCTCTTCTAGTGAGATCATACCCACTCAGTAGTAAATGATCAGGAACGAAAGTCTGTGAACTTAATCAGATGTCTCATTATTTATTTGAGTCCTTGATGGAGGCCTGTTTTCTCTGCTGTAACATGGTCCCCTCTCTCCTTGTTTCTGGTGTGGCCCCCCTACCCAATCCCTCCTGTTCATAATCCTTGCAATTACTGTAGGTATTACAGAAATTTTTCTTTGAGTGTCTCTAGGTGGGTTGGGTGGGTTTGGTACTAGGAGCCACCTATTAGGGAGTACATACGGCACTTAACTTTCTGGGTCTGGGATACTTCACTTAATATAATAGTTTCTTTTTTTATCAATACATTTTTTATTATTATTTCAGCTCATACAAAATTAATAGGTACACCAGTTCCCTCCCTCCCTCTTCCACCCCGTACCCCCTGCTCCCCCTCCCCACCCCCTCCCTCCCCATCTCCCAGTGCCTCCCACCCCAATTCCCAGAGAGTCCTTTCTTGTGCATGACTGATTTTCCTCTGGGCCCTCCTCTCCGATTTCGTACAAGGACCCAGTGGCCTTTCCCGAACCCTTTCCCGTGTTCCCCTTAGGTATAGGAACACTGTTGTGGCTGCCAATCCTTTGCCTCCAAGGATCTTGGTGCCTTTAGCAGATGCTAGACTTTGTGAGGTCAACAGTGTGTTGGACAATGCGCAGGGCATGCAAAGTCCAATTATGATTGCTTCAGCCCTAACTAGTATAGAGTATCTTACATATCATTGCTCCCCCCATCCTTATGCTCTTACACTCTTACTGCCCCCTCTTCCCCAAATTTCCCTGAGCTTCAAGATGGGGAGAGACTAAGCTGGCCTAGATCTAGGTGGTTGATATAGAGTCTCTGAAGTTCTGGATTGTGGTTTGTTGATTTTCTTTTGCAGTTTTGCTGCTCCTGCAATGCCCTTCACTCCATCCTGGTGGGCATTGTATGTTACCCCCTGGCCAGAGACAAAAAGCTGTTAGAGTCTTGTGATAAAAGCACATTCAAAGGGAGATGTAATAAAAGTGGGAAACCACAGTGAGGGAGAGGTCTATCATCCATTTGCAAAATTGTTACTTTTTATCTGCCAGACTATATGCCCTCCTCTTCTGGTGAGATCACTCCCCCTCAGTAGTAAATGATCAGGAACAAAAGTCTGTGAACTTAATCAGATGTCTCATTACTTCTTTGGGTCCTTGGTGGAGGCCTATTTTCCCTGCTGTAACATGGTCCCTTCTCTCCTTCTTTCTGGTGTAGCTCTCCTACCCCATCCCCCCTGTTCATAATCCTTGCAATTAATGTCTCTAGGTGGGCTGGGTGGGTTTGGTACTAGGAGCCACCTATTATGGAGTACATACGGCACTTAATTTTCTGGGTCTGGGATACTTCACTTAATATAATTGTTTCTAATGACATCCATTTCCCGGCAAATTCCAGTAATTCATCATTTTTGATGGCTGAGTAGTACTCCATTGTATAGATGTACCACTTTTTCCTTATCCACTCGTCAACTGTTGGACATTTGGGCTGATTCCATGACTTTGCTATTGTAAACAGTGCTGCTATGAACATGGTCGTGCTTGTGCTATCGAGGTGAACCTCTGCTGTATGGGGGGTTATTCCCAAAAGTGGAATAGCAGGGTCATATGGCATTTCAATCTTTAATTTCTTTAAGAATCTCCAGACGGCTCGCCAGAGCCTGCATTCCCACCAGCAATGTAGGAGAGTTCCTCTCTCTCCACATCCTCTCCAGCATTTGTCGTTGTTAGTATTGTGTCTCAGGGAAATTTTGATTGGCATTTCCCTGATGGCTAAGGAAGTGGAGCATTTTTTAAGATATTTGTTAGACATTTTAATTTCATCCCTGGTAAAGTTTCTTTGAAGTTCCAGGGCCCATTTTTTAATTGGGCCATTGGTTTCCTTGGTATTTAGTTTTCTAAGTTCTTTGTGCACTCTGGACAGCAGAGCTCTATCAGATGTGTGGTTAGTGAAGATTTTCTCCCATTCTGTGGGTTGCCTTTGAGCTCAAGTTACAATATCTTTATCTGAACAGAAGCTCTTTAATTTCACAAGATCCCAACTGTTGAGAGTTGGTAACAGTGACTGTGCCATTGGATGTCTGTTTAGGTAATGTTGGCCCAGCCCAATCAGCTCGAGGGAGTTCCCTATTCTTTCAACTATGGTTTTTATAGTCTCTGGCCTGATATCAAGGTCCTTGATCCATTTGGAATTAAGTCTTGTACATGGTGACAAGTATGGGCCCAGCTTTAATCTTCTGCATGTGGAGATCCGTTTTGCCAGCACCATTTGTTGAAGATGCTGTTCTTTTTTCATTGGATTCTTTGGGCCCCTTTGTCAAAGATCAAATAGCTGTAATTTTGTGGGCTTATATCTGGGTCTTCAATCATTATCCATTGATCTGTGTGTCTATTTTGGAGCCAGTACCAGGCTGACTTTATAACTATGGATTTGTAATATAGACTTAGGTTTGGTATGGTAATACCTCCAGCAGTGTTTTTGTTACTCAAGATTGTTTTTGCTATGCTGGGTGTTTTTTGCGTCCATGTGAACTTTGAGATTGTTTGGTCAACTTCGTTGAAGAATTGCTTTGGGATTTTAATTGGTATAGCATTGAATCTGTATATTGCCTTTGGTAGGGTGTTCATTTTTACGATGTTGATTCTGCCAATCCAGGAACAAGGGAGGTCTTTCCACCTTCCGGTGTCTTCTGCAATTTCTTTCTTTAGGGTTTTAACGTTTTCATTGTAAAGGTCTTTTACCTCCTTGGTTAGGTTTATACCAAGGTATTTCATTTTTTTAGGGGCTATAGTAAATGGGATTGTTTCTCTCAAGGCTTTTTCACTTCTTTCATTCTGGGCATATAGGAAGGCCTCTGATTTTTGCACATTTATTTTGTATCCTGTCACCCTGCTAAACTTCTCAATTAGTTCCAGGAGCTTCCTGGTGGAGTTTTTGGGATCCCTCAGGTATAAGATCATGTCATCTGCCAATAGGGATAGTTTGACTTCTTCCTTGACGATTTGAATCCCTCTTATGTCCCTTTCTTGTCTTATGGCTTCAGCTAAAACTTCAAGTACAATATTGGATAGAAGTGGTGAGAGTGGACAGCCTTGTCTAGTTCCTGATCGAAGTGGGAATGATTCCAATTGTTCCCCATTGAGCATAATCCTTGCTGTGGGCTTGTTGTATATAGCTTTTATTATATTGATAAAGGTTCCTTCCATTCCTACTGTCTCTAGCGTTTTGATCATAAAAGGCTGTTGGATCTTGTCAAAAGTTTTTTCTGCATCTATCGAGAGTATCATGTGGTCTTGGACTTTGGACTTGTTTACGTGATGAATTAGATTTATTGATTTGCGTATGGTGAACCAACCTTGTGTGCCGGGGATGAAGCCTACTTGGTTCCCGTGAGTGATCTTTTTAATGTGTTTTTGAATCCAATTTGCTAAGACTTTGTTGAGAATCTTTGCGTCTGTGTTCATCAGAGAGATAGGCCTATAGTTTTCTTTTTTAAGTGAATCTTTATTAGGTTTTGGGATTAAAACGATATTAGCTTCATAGAAGGAATTTGGTAGTGTTCCTTCCTTTGCTATTTGATGGACCAGTTTAAGGAGTATTGGTGTTATTAACTCCTTAAATGTCTGGTAGAACTCTGTGCTGAATCCATCTGGTCCAGGACATTTTTTGGTGGGAAGATTTGAGATTACTTCTTCAATTTCCTTATATGTTATAGGACTATTTAAATAATTCACAACTTCCTGATTCAATTTAGGTAAGTTGTGTTTACTTAGAAATTCATCCATCTCTTTTGTGTTGTCAAACTTCACAGAGTATAAGTTTTTGAAATATGATGTTATAATTCTCTGGATTTCTTGGGTATCATTAGTGATAACTCCATGTTCATTTCTAATTTTGTTAATTTGGGTTTTCTCTCTCTTGCTTTTGGTTAATTTAGCTAGGGGTGTATCAATCTTATTGATTTTTTTCAAAGAACCAGCTTTTTGACTGGTTGATTTTTTTCTATTGTTTTCTTAATCTCGATTTCAGATATTTCTCCCCTTATGTTGCTAATCTCCTCTCTTCTACTACTTTTGGGATCAGATTGTTCTAGTTTCTCTAAAGCTTTAAGCTGGATTGTTAAATTGTTTATTTCTGATGTTTCCATTTTTTTGATGTAGGCATTAAGAGCTGTGAACTTACCTCTTAGAACAGCTTTTATTGTGTCCCAGAGATTTTGGCAAGCTGTATTTTCATTATCATTCACTTTCAGGAAATCTTGAATTTCCTTTTTAATTTCTTCCTGAATCCAGTTCTCATTCAGCATCATATTGTTAAGTTTCTAGGAGTTAGTGTATTTTCTCTTGTTTGTTGTGTTGTCGATATCTATTTTGGAGAAAGTTCCGTGTGCTGCTGAGAAAAATGTGTATTCTTTGGTGCGTGGGTGAAAAGTTTGATAGAGATCTGTAAGGTCCATTTCTTTAAGGGTTTGATTAAGGTCCAAAGTGTCTCTGTTAAGCTTTTGACCTGTTGATCTATCCTATGTTGAGAGGGCGGTGTTGAAGTCCCCAAGAATTAACATTTGGGGGTTGATTTCTTGCTTTAGACGCTGTAGGGTTTTCTTAATGAATGTGGAGGGGCCCGTATTGGGTGCATATATGTTCAGTATTGTGAAGTCTTCCTGGAGAATTGTACCCGTGACTCAAATGTAGTATCCATCCATGTCTCTTATAATTTTCTTTGGTTAGAAGTCCACTTTGTCTGATATCATAATGGCTACCCCTGCCTGTTTTCTGCTTCCATTAGCTTGTAGAATTATTGACCAGCCTTTCATTTTTAGGGCATGGCTATCTCTTGTGGTGAGATGGGTTTCCTGCAGGCAGCAGATTGATGGATTGTGATTTTTAATCCAAGTTTGTAATCTGTGTCTCTTGATCGGTGAGTTAATTCCATTAACATTTAGTGTTATAATGGAGAAACTATTTTTAATTCCAGACATTTATTATGTTTAGTAGTTTTTATAAGTATATTGCTTCGCTTTTAATGGTGTTATACTTGCCTTCTGTTCTCCTGGATATGCCTGTTTTTTTCTTCACGCTTGAGTATCATTTCTAGCATTTTTTGAAGGCCTGGTTTGGTGGACATGTATCCCTTCAAGGTGTCTTTATGCTGGAAGATTTTTCTTTCTCCCTGGATCATGACTGATAGTTTTGCAGGGTAAATCAGCCTGGGTTGACATTTTTGCTCATTCAATACTTGAAGTATGTCTCTCCAAGCTCTTCTTGCTTTTACTGTTTCCACTGAGAAGTCATTTGTTATTTTAATAGGTTTACCTTTAAAAGTGACTTGTTTTTTTCTCCCTTGAAGCTCTCAGCACCAGTTCTTTATCTTGAATGTGGAGTGTTTTGACTATTATTTGCCGTGGCGAGCTTCTGTTTTGGTCATATCTGTTTGGGGTGCGGAATGCCTTTTGTATATGGATGGGCCTCTCTTTTTTTTAAATGAGGAAAGTTTTCCTTGATGATCGTTTGAAAAATTTCCTCAGGGGTGGTATTTTGAGATTCTTGCTCTGGTATTCCATGATTACGCATATTAGGCTTCTTCAGGGTGTCCCATATCTCCTGAATATTTCTCTCAAGTATCTTTTTGGCTTTAACAACCTCTTCCATTGAGCTGGTTAATACTCCCATTTTATCTTCAAGGTCTGAAATTCTGTTTTCTGCTTCATTAGTTCTGTTGATAAGACTCTCTGTGGAGTTCTGTGTTGAAGATAACTTGTCTTTTAGCTCAGTTTTAAACTCTGCTTGAGTCTGCTTTAACTGCTCTATGCCAGTTTTTGTTTCTTGCATTCTTTTTCTCAACTCCTCCAAGTGTCTGACAGTTTTTCAATTCCATAAATGCTTGATCCTTTCCCTTGCCATTTGGATCTTTATGCTTCATTCTTCTTGTCATTCTGCTCTGAGCCTTCTTCTCCACCATCCTGTTGCTTGAACATGCTCACCTCAGGGCTTTTGCACTAGCCTTGCCATTCCTTTGGAATGACTTTCCCAGAGTCAGAGGTTTGCTATCTGCTATCTTAGAAAGCTGTGGTGACCTCCTTCTATACTTTACACTGTTTAATTTTTCTTCATCACACTTATTACTACCAGACACCACAGACTTGTATTCTTTATGTCACTTCTACTTGGAAAATAATATGAGCTTTTAGAAATCGGAACTTATTCTGCTCTGTTAATATTTAACCCCTGTGCCCCAGCCAGTGTCAGACCTACTGTATCAGCTCAAGAGATGCTTCTAGACATGAGAGTTTTTAATCTGCTTTCCTTTTATCCTTCTCAGCAGATATCCAATGTGACCATTAGACAGCACTTCAGCGGTTCCTGTGCTTTGAAACCATGTTACCTCACAGAAAGTGGCAGGTTCAAAACAGTGTCTGGGCTCAGGGTTTTCTTTATGCTTCTTTCTACCCTTGATTGCAATCAGATCTGCTTCCCTTTTGGTTTTAATGCCTGTCATTTGTTGTTAAAAGCTGGCTTTTTCCAAGCTCTGCAGTCTCTTTCAGCTTATCTGACTTCAGCTGACTCAGGGTTGTAATTACAAAACCACAAAAGTGGAGGTGGGGTGTGGGGGGGAGGCTCAGAGAATTTAAAAGCATGACACTATCAGACCTTAACAAGTACCCCATTTTCTGAGCTACTCCCTCCACAAATGGAGCTTTGACTCTTGGGGGAAAAAAAACTAAAACTTTGAAACTTCTTTCTGGTACTCATTTCTTATCTCTGCCCCAGTTAGGCAATTCTTTGTCAGCCTCAGGGAAGGAACTCAGAGGTTCATACATCAATAACACATTTCTCTACAATGCTTTTCTCTTGTTGCAGCAGGCAAAGCATAACTCAGAACTGTGAAGGCTGGCCAAGCAGGGAGGAGGTTCCTAGCTCTGTTCCAACTTGATTTTTCAATATATTGCATTGCAAGGTATGTGGTATCTTCAGCAAAAGGGTTTTACCGTAAGTTCTGGTAGAGAACCAAGAAAAATGGTAATAGTCTGCATTATCTTGGGGGCTTCAGAGCTCTTCCTGATAACAAACTCTATTTCACACGTGGCTGTGGCAGTTAGTTACAGATGTCAACTTGACAACCGAAAGCTTAGTTGAAGATTTGTTTTGTTAGGGTAAGCCCTGAGCAAGTTTATGGGAGATTTTCATATCTAATTGATATAGCAATACCAATCCCATAGTGGGTGGAACCATTCCCTGACAGATGGGTAAAATACAGAGAATTGGCTCAGTATTTTGGTATACTGGCAAGTAATAGAGCATATTCTTTTCTTTTCAGTTCTTTTTGATATAATATGGTCAATTCCCTCAGTATTGGTCTGAACTTTCTTGTCATGCCTACTTGTGATATAAGCTGGAATAAATTCCTTATTCCTTTACTATTTAGTAATATAGTTATATCATCAACACTGTTGACAAAGTTTTTGTTTAACAATCTGCCATTTCTAAGACCAGCATTGTCTAAGACTAGCCATGTGAGGTATTGACCTTGATATTCTATTTTATGTTTTTCAAAGATATTTAAAGATTCCATATGCCTTTTCATATTCCATTGTTTTTTAAAACTCCATCCCCATCTATTCCTCTCCTCTATCTCCTTTCCCCTTCCCCATTTAAACGTTTCTACACCCAGTATTCTCCCTCTTCCTGCGTGTTACTGTTTTCTTTCCCTGGAACAATCATGGCCCCTACTGACTTTTTTCTAGTTTTCTAGAAAACTATTATTGGAGTTACTTCATGTTAAACACACAAAAGTAAAGACTCAAAGTTAAGATCTACAATGGAAGAGTAGGGAATTCTCTTGAACTGGTTGACCTAGGCCAACTTTTCTAAATCGGACCCCAATTGCACAGGAACTACAACTAACTACTACTACTAAGTGGACTAAGTGGTATCTCATAATATTAAAGAGTTTTTGTTCAGCTAAAGATATTGCTAATGGAACAAAAAGACAACCCATAGAATGGGAAAAAAATCTTCACTGACCACACATCTGATAAAGGACTACTATCCAAAGTGTACAGAGAAAATTAAACACTAAGGAGGTAAACAGTCCAATAAGTAAATGGACCTTGGAACTTAAAAGAAACTTTTTCCAGGACAAAATTAGAATATCCAACAAATACTTTAAAAATATTCCACCTTCCCTAGTTAAGGAAATGAAAATCAAAATCACCCTGAGATATCATCTCAACCTGATCAAAATGGCTAAAATCCAAAACACATTAGAGAGGATATAGGAAGAAGGCAATACTTATATACTGCTGGTGATAATTCAGACTTGTACAACCACTCTGGATATCAGTATGGAGATTTCCAAAAAAGTTAAAAATTGAAATGCCATATGACCCAGCTATACCACTAATAGGAATATTCCCAAAGATTGCTTCATCTTACTTTAGAGGTATGTGTACATCCATGTTCATTGCAGCACTATTCACAGTAGCAAAGTCATGGAATCAACATAAATGATAGATGGAAAATGAAAAGCTGATGTATATATACACAATGTAATACTATGCATCTATCAAAAATGAATTAATGAAATTTGCTGGTAAATGGATGGAACTGGAAAAAGTTATATTGAGTGAAGCATCCTAGACACAGAAAGACAAACATTGCATGTTGTTCTCCCTTATAAGTAGAACTTAGTTTTAAGCCCTCATAATGACATACTCAAGGGAAAATAGCTATAATATACAGTACAACAGCAAAGGAACATAACTTGGGCGGGGGAAGGGGAAGAAGACCCCAAGAGAGTAGAGACAAAAGAGCACAATTAAATTGATCAATAGATCAATAACAGTGGTTAAGAAAAGCTTAATAAGTATGGCAACATCTGACTGTCCACTGTCAATTTCCTCCCTATCCACTCTTGTTTTCCCTGTCATTGGGGGAGTCCATTTTCTCAATTAAGTTCATTTGTTGATTTACATATGTTGAACCATCTCTGCATTTCTGGTATGAAGCAAATTTATAATGTTGAGTTTTTTTAATTTAGTTTGCAAATATCTTATTGGGGAAATTTGCATGTATATTCATAAGGAGACTCCTCTTTAATTTTCTTTGTCTTATATTTACCTGATTTTGGATTCAGAACAATATGAAGTTCACAAAAGGGCTTTGGAAGCATTCTATCTTTTCTATTGAATTCAATAATTTGAACATAATTGTTGTTAGTTCTTCATTGAATATCTTGCAGAATTCTACCGTAAATCCATCTTATTCTGGGTTTATTTATTTTGGTTGGGAGACTCTTTATTACTATTTCAATCTTATTTCTGTTTTTATATCTGTTTAAATTATTTATTTCTTTAGTGGGTCATATATGTCTAGAAACACATCTATTTCTTTTATTTTTTATTATTTAAATGAATATAGATGTATGGATATCAGTTTATGTTCTTTTTAACTTTGTTTTTAATTCCATTGGAACCTGTTGTGATGTGCCCTTTTCATTCGTAATTTTGCTGATTTAGGCTCTCTCTCTCTCTCTCTCTCTTTTGCTCTCTGGTTGATTTGACTAAGAGTTTATCAGTTTTGTTTCTTTTCAAAGAACAAACTCTTTTTATTACTTATTCTTTGTATTGCTTTTGTTTCTATTTTGTTAGCTTCTGCCTTTATCTTACTTATTTCTCCCTATTTACTGCTTTTGGATTTGATTCATTCTTGTTTTACCAAGGCCTTTAGGTGTGTCATTAGGCTATTTACTTGAGATCTCTCAGAATTTTCTATGTAGTTGTTTAATGCTATAAACTCCTCTTTAGGGATTGACTTCATTGTATCTTGGAGTTTTAAAATGAGTGTTTCCCTTCATTCAAAGGTGGGGTCTCAGATGTTGGTCATACTTCTATGATTTCCTTCAGGTTTTTTCTGTGAATGATGACAGCACCCCCAGTGCAGTTCTTGCAATATTGTGTGTGCTGCTCAGAGTCCGTGTGAAAATTCTCCTATATTTATTTTTCAACTTACTGAATTGCTGTGCAGATATGATTCAAAGAATTTTGCCCCCATAGTCTTGCAGTACTTAATTTGTCAGATTTTAGCATATAGCCCCATTAAGCTTATTTTGACTTTTCTGAGATTGTGTTTCACAGAGGATCTTAGGCAGCTAAGCTCAAGCAGAAATCTTTTTGAAATTGCGTCTAGTTCCTGTTTAGTCAGTTGCCAGTGTAAGCAGCCAGTGTCAAGGAGGATGAGGGATTTTCCCAGCTTCTTCTTGCAGCTTGTCTGGGCTTCGCATGTTCCTTAGCTGTTTTGAGTTTGTCCTGCTTTTCTAAAAGCTATTTTTCATCTTTTCATAAATTATTCTTGGAGACTCTGGCAACCCAAACGTGAGCATCATCTACCATTTTCATGATGGTTCTCATCATTATTTATGCAAACTCTATTTATCAGGATAGTATTTTCTCAACTTAAGGGAACTGTCCATCAAGACCACTGAGCTAACTTTGCTAAAGTATATCCTAGACCTTGGCTTAAAATTTGTTGAATAATTGGATCACATCTGTCTAGATTACTTTGCTATTGTGTTAAAATACTCTGAAAAAAAGCATCTTAAAGGAGAAAGAGTTTATCTTGGTTTAAAGTTCCAGGGAG
Organism: Typhlomys cinereus; assembly: GCA_023101885.1. NCBI lineage: Eukaryota > Metazoa > Chordata > Mammalia > Rodentia > Platacanthomyidae > Typhlomys > Typhlomys cinereus. Next base: position 46,463 of record JALPQD010000863.1, read on the forward strand.
AGAAAGTCTGTCCTGTAGGGAAAGGCACGATGGTAAGAGCAAGAGACTAGACACTGCATCTGTACATAAAGAACAGAAAGAGAACAGAAAGTAGGCTGCCTGTAAAGCCTAAAGGCCCATCCCAGTGAACTACTTAAAGTTTAAATAATGGATTAAGTATTCTAATATGTGAGCCTAGGAGAAATTTCACACTCAAACCACAAGACCTCCCCACTCCAATTTCTTGTGCAAAAATACTACAGAAAAATCTCTTAAATATTCATCCTTCAATTTAATACAGATATTATTATTACCTTTTATCAGGCATGTGCTCTGTCTAATGTTAAACAGGACACTCAGGAAACTTTCATAGACTGCTATCTTGAGAAGTGGATATTTACACTTGAGATGTCAAAAGATGATGACTTTTGATTTTGCAATACCTTTTTTCATCCTTTTGTTCTACTACAATTTTTCTTACTATTCTATTTTGAAATCCTCCAAAATACTTGCATACCTTTTATCTTCATACTATTTTGTTTTCTGATTCCATTTTTCCCACCATTTCATAAAAATAAAAAAAACTTGTATTCGTTAACTGATGGTACTGATAGTGGAGTCTGTCATGCTATGTCTTGTTTTCCAGATGAAACCTAACAGTTAGTCATGAGTAGAGTCTGTCATGTCTTGCTTTCCAGATCAAATCTAAAAGTCATGAGAGAATTTTCCCTAAAGCAGCCCAGTCTGATATCAAACTTCTTATAATCTTGCCTTGGGTTTCTGAGTATGAAGATTGTAGGCATGCACCATCACACCTTTCTATGAATAAAATACTGTTGTCCTTTATGTTGTTTTGAAATAAGGCTTCTCTCCATAGTCCAAGTTGATCTAAAACTTACTGTGTAGCCCAGACCAGTCTCAAGGTCACAGAAATTCTCCTGCTTTAGCCTCCTGAATATTGAGATTATAGTTTACTAGTCATACACCTGGATTTTTATATTTGGTACAAAGGGAACCAATTGTGACAAGATAGAGGGAAAAGGACTTTCTTCAGGAGACCCAACTAGATGATGGACATGTTTTAACCAATTGGGTTTTATAATTGGGGCACTTGTTTTGAGACCTTTTATAAAGACTAACAGTTTTTTTTTGGTAGTGGCCTATGTTACACTTGTATGATGTATCTTGTTCTTAGTCTTAAATGCTGCTGAACAGCCTTCATCATATCAGACAACTCAATCTAATCTCAGTCATGCAGTCTTGATTTGACTGAAGACCATCATTCTATGCAAGCTTCTCTGGTTCTAAACAACAAATCTGAGCAAGGATAAAAGTGTGGATATTATAGACTTGCCCAGCGATGAAATTTCATCTTCCCTTTCTAAATGTGTGATACGAATGAGAGGAGATGGTGGTGGTGTGGTTTGTCTGGAAGATGTGGAGGACCCCATGACCTGCAGGGAGGGAGTGGTCTCAGAGAAACACGTGACCCTGTAGCCCCCTTTCCTGTTACCTCTGACCACGTACAGAACAGTTGAGAAACTTCTTGGAAGGACCCCCAAGGACTCTGAATCACCCAGATCACCTTAGAGATACAAAAGGAAATTGACCCCTCTTCCCAGACCCGGGGAGGCCACATGTCCCCACAGACACCCAGACACTATGGATAAGGAAGAGCAACTCAGGCTTATTCTCTCTCCATTGTTCCGAGATTGTTAGTCAAATCAAGACTACATGACTGGTGTTTCTGTGTAAGCACTCTGAATAACACTTTCTTGTACCCTAAAGCTCTTTCCATTAAACAGAAGGGAATCTTCACATCCAAACCTAAGATAAATAACCCCTTTTACTTTCCTTCTCATCTCAATTGGCAGATGCTTCTGCATCAGACTTCTGTATAGCATACCCAAAGCTCCATAAACCCACCCCTTAAGGCATTAACTATCCATCCTCATAAACCTGAAAGAAATTAATAGTTTCAATAGTACTCTAAGCTCTACCCACTGACCACTAAGTTCCCCCTATTTCATAATATAAACTTGATTTGATACTTAACTGAAACCACATATATAACAACCCTTAACACCCAATCCCAAACATCCAGGCAAATGTGTAACTAAACTCTGCTACCCTCAGAATCAAAGTAGAGCCTTCACACTTTTTTTTGGTTTCATATCACCTTATCCACAAAATAATAGCAAGGACTTGTAACAGTCATAAACACACATCAAGAAAGATTCTAGAAATCAAACACAAAATGATCAAGGCACACCATAAAACCACAGAAAAAGAACAAAAAAGCAGGACAACTTTCCCACAAAAAAATGTTAACCCTATAACGATGGACCTCTACCCAAATAACCACTTGGAAACTAGTCAAGAATTAATAACCAAGACAAGCATTTTCAAAGCCTGATCTTTACCATGATGAAAATAATGAAAGAGGGAATCTGATAGGAATTTAATAATCACATTTAGCCAATATGATCAGGAGCACACAACAGGCATGTAGATGAAATGAAAAAGGCAGTTGAAAAAATAAAAGTAATCAATGAACAGTTGAAAAAACTCATACAGAAATTAAGCTTGGAATTAAAAATTGTTAGCTATAACTTAAATTCAACAGAAAATATTACCAGCAGAACAAACAAAGCAGAAAATAGAACATCAGAACTAGAAGACAAGATAGCAGAATAAATTGGTTCAAACAAAAAGGTTAAAAAGCAAAAAAAATGCTGGAGAGGAATATTCAAGAGTTAAGGGACTCCTTGAAGAAACCAAACTTGTCCATTCATGCAATACCAAAGAAAAAACCTATAGAGCCACTCCAGAAGAGATTTTTCACACTATCTTTAATGAAAAATTTCTACATCTAGGGGAAGAGATCCCCATCCAAATACAAGAGGCATGTTGTATACCATTCAAATATGACCAAAATAGAATTTGCCATGAAAACTTGTAGTCAAAACAATGCAGATATGTGACAAAAAATGTATTTAGAGTGCAAAAGAAAAAAAACTAAATCACTTTTAAAGGTCAACTTGTTAAAATAACACCTAATTTTTCTATGGAAACAGTAAAAGCTAGAAGAGCTTGGAAAAATATACTTCAAGTCATGAATGAACACAAGTGCCAACAAAGACTAATGTATTCATCAAAATTATCAGTCATGATTGAGGATGAAAGAAAAACCTGCCATCATAAGTACATGCTTGAAGGCTTACATGAACATCAAACTGGGCCTACAAATGATACTCAAGAAGAGATACTCAAGCTCAAAGAAAAGGACAAACATATCCAAGAGAACAGAAGGGAAAAATGTCAACACAACTTTCTGGCAAAGAAATGCACACATAAAAAGCATAAAACAGAAAAAGACAGTAACTAACAATCATTTCTCAATAATAAGACTAAATTTTAATGTAATCAACTCTCTAATCAAAAGGCATAAGTAGAATATAAACTTGGATCAAATATCATAACCCAGCAATTTGCTGCATTCAGGAAACACATCTTACTGTGAAAGATAGGCACAAGCATAGAGCAAAATATTGTTCAAAAGTAGTGTAAGCACCAACAGAATGGGAGAAAACCTTCACTAACCACACATCTGATAGAGCTGTATTACCCAGAGTGCACAAAGATCTTAAAAATTAAATACCAAGGAGATAAATAGCCCAATTAGAAAATGGACCTTAGAAATCAAAAGAAAAATTTTCCAGGGATGAATCTGAAATGTCTAAGAAATATCTTTAAAAAAATGCTCCATATCCCCAGCCATCAGGGAAATGCAAATCAAAACTACCTTGACATATCATCTCACCCTAGTCAGGATGATAAAAATCCACAATATAAACAACACAGAATGCTGGAGAGGATGTGGAGAGAAGGGAACTCTCATATATTGCTGGTGGCAATGAAGGCTTACACCATCACTCTGGAGATCAGTATGGTGATTTCTAAAAAAGTGACGGATTGAAATGCCATATGACCCTGTTGTACCACTACTGGGCATAATCACCTAAAATGTAGCAATTCACTACAGTGACATGAGTATAAGCATGTTCACTGCAGCACCATTTACAATAGGAAAGTCATGGAATCAGCCCAAATGCCCAACAGTTGATGAATGGATAATGAAAATGCAGTATATTTATACAATGGAATAATACTCACCTATCAAAAAGATGAATTAATGAAATTTGTCAGGAAATGAGTGGTATTAGAAGAAATACTGAGTGAGATATCCCAAACACAGAAAGTTAGGTGTTGAATGTACTCCCTAATGAGTGGATCCTAATTGAAAATCCTACTTAATGACATGCTCAAAGGGAAATCTCTGTAATACTCGATACAAGCACAAAGGATTATAAACAGGAGGGAAGGGGAAAGAAGACCTCAAAAGAAAGGAGACAAAAGAACACATTTCAATAGAGAATTTAGGCCATGATCATGTACTGCATGTAAGTGGCAAGACATTTGATGCAGCTACTCTCACTTCCATTCCTGTTCACTTGGGACTAAACAGGTTTGATCTCCCCAGTCAGGGAGGGTATAAGGACTGGCAGTTAGATGGTAATCAACTGACAAACGGGAAACTGACCATCTCACAGCTGTGTCCTACTCCTATTCTTCCATCTACCTTTGAGTCTCTTCTTATATTAAGATCTTCATAAACAGTCTTTTATCTATGGTTGACAACCAATCAGAATACAGTCAAGGGGAGTGCAGGAACAGCAAAACTGAAAACAAGAAGGAACCATAATTCAGAACACCAAAGACATTGCAGTATTCACCTAGAACTAGACCAACCAAATCTCTCCCCATCCTAAAGCTCAGGGAACCTTGAGAAAGAGAGGGCAGTAAGATTGTAAGAACCTAAAGATGAGGACAACCAATGATATGCAACGTCAGGACTGCAGCAGCCAGAATACAGCCACAATGTGTTTGGACCTTGCCTGACCTGCACAATTGCTTACATGTCAATAACCCTCCAAAGTCTAGCATGGATCACAGGGGAGATCCTTAGAGCCAAGGGGCTAAACAATCATAATACAGTTCCTATACTAGCAGGCAGCCCAAGAAAGGGCCCCAAGATATGCCACTGAGTCCTGAACCCTCACTAGAGTAGATGACTCAGAGGGAAATTCAGTGCCCACATAAACAAATGCTTTGGAGGATGGGAGGAAGAAAGCAGGAAGCACCATGAGAGGAGGAGGAAAGGAAAAGGGGTGAGAAGAAGGGGGGAGTGAGAAAGGAGAAGAGTAGAATGGAGGACACCAAGGGAGGGAGTAGGGAGAAGAAAGGGGTACCTAATGAGCTTGTATAACTAGGCAAAAGAGTAATAATAAATAAATAAATAATAAAAAGTACTGCAAGCTAATGGAAAAAGGAAATGAGCAGGAGAAGCAATTCTCATATCTGACAAAATAGACTTCAAAATAAAAGGAACATAAACACAGAAGGATACTGTCAAAGGAACAACTAATTAAGAAGACTTCATAAAACTGAACACATACATATGTAATATAGGCTCAGCTACATTCATTAAAAACATGTTAAAACATTTAAAACAAGAAATCAATAGTAGAGGACTTTAACACTCCACTCTCATGAATGGACAGATCACCAAGCCAAAAACTGAACAGAGATACATTGAAGTTTAATCGAACCATAATTCAAATGGACCTAAGCGACTTTCACCAAACCTTCAATCCTAACAATAAGAAATACACATTCTTCTCAGTAGCCCAAGGAACCTTCTCCAAAATAGACCACAAATTGTGGCACAAAGCAAATCTCCACATATATAGGAAAGTTGAAAATAATTATCTGACCATTATGGAATAAACCTAGACATCCACAATAAAGCAAATGTCAGAAAATACAAAAATTCTTGGAAATTAAATACCATGACACTGAACAAAGAATGCTTTGGTCAGGCAGAAGTCAAAAGGGAAATTAAAAAATTCCTGGAAATAAATGATAATGAAAATACAACATATCAAAATATTTGGGATATGTTGAAGGCAGCACTAAGACAAAAATTTTTAACACTCGATGGCTATATCAAAAAATGTAAATATCACAAGAAAACAACTTAGCAATACAAGTTAAAGCTTTAGAGAGACAAAAACATCCAATGCCAAAAGTGGTAGGCAAGTTAAAATTAATAAAACAGGGGAGAAATATCAGAAATTGGGATAAGGAAAATGATACAAAGAATCAACCAAACAAATAACTGGTTCTTTGAAAAAATAAACAAACTGACAAACCCTTAGCCAAATTAACTAAAGCCAAAAGTGAGAAAACCCAAATTAATAAAAACCAAATCATTAGCGATGAAATGGAGTTATTACAATGACACCAAGAAAGTGCAGAGAATCATAAGGTCATATTTCAAAAATTTATACTCTACAAACTTTGACAATCAGAAAGAAATGGATGAATTTCTTCATATGCACAACTTATCAAAATTAAATCAGGATGAATTGAATTATTTAAACAGTCCTGTAACAAGTGATGAAATCAAAGAAGTAATTAGAAATCTACCTACCAGTTAATAAAATAGCAAAGGAAAGAACACTCTCAAATTCTTTATACAAAGATAATATTAAATTACTCCCAAAATCAAATAAAAATACAATGAAAAAGAAAACTACAGGCCAATATCATTGAGGAACACAGATGCAAAGATCCTTAACAAAATTTTTGCAAACCTGATTCAACAACATGTCAAAAAATCATTCACTATTATCAAGTAGGTTCAACATACACAAATCAATAAATCTTCAACATACACAAATCAATAAATCTAATCAATTATATAAATCCAAGGAACGAAATCACATCATTCTCTCAATAGATCTCTTTATGATCAAAGTCCTGGAGACAATTGGAATGGAAGGAACATACATCAAATAATAAAGGCTATATACAACAATCCTATAGCAAGGACTATTCTAAATGGTGAAATTCTTTTTTTTTTTTTAAATTTTTTTTATTATTATTATTTATTCAACTGTGCACATGTGCGTGTGTGTGCGCGTGTGTGTGTATGTCTGTCTGTGTGTGTGTGTCTGTGTATGTGTAGAACCACGGACGAATTCGCGAACCACCATGGACGCCTCCATCTCCTTCTGCCCTGGGATTCACAGGCTCTGCCCTACCAGGACCAGAAGCGCAGGCCGCCCCCGCTTCCACCTGGCGTCTATACGTGGGATCTGGGATCCGAACTCAGGACCTTCTGCCTGCAAGGCGGAGGCTTAACCCCTGAGCCACCTCTCCAGCCCTAAATGGTGAAATTCTTGAAGCATTCCCTGTTTGATCACGAACCAGGCAAAGATGTCCACTCTCACTACTATTATTCAATATTCTAATGGAAATCATAGCTAGAGCTATTAGACAAGAGAAGGAAATAAAAAAAGATACAAATAGAAAAGAAATCAAGTCATCCCTGTTTGCAAATGAGAGATCCCAAAAACTCCACTGGGAAACTCTTGGAACTAATTCATAAATTTAGCAGAGTGGCAGAGTACAAAGTCAATGTTAAAAAATCAGTAACTTTCTTATACAACAAGGATGAAAAAAGTGAGAAAGTCCTAAGAGAAACAATCCCCTTTACTATAACCCTAAAAAGATCTAACCAAGAAAGTGAGAGACATGTACAACAAAAACTTTATTTATTTTTTTTATTATTATTATTTATTCAACTGTGTGCATATGTGTGTGTGTACGTGCACGCGCGCGTGCCTGTGTGTGTGTGTGTGTGTGTGTGTGTGTGTGTGTCTGTGTGTGTGTAGAACCACGGACGAATTCGCGAACTACCATGGACGCCTCCACCTCCTTCTGCCCCGGGATTCACAGGCTCCGCCCTACCAGGACCAGAAGCGCAGGCCGCCCCCACTTCCGCCTGGCGTCTATACGTGGGATCTGGGATCTGAACTCAGGACCTTCCGCCTGCAAGGCGGAGGCTTAACCCCTGAGCCACCTCTCCAGCCCAACAAAAACTTTAAAAGACTAAAGAAAATTTTCAGAAAACAACAGAAGATGGAAAGACCTCCTATGCTCCTGATTTGGTAGAATTAACATCATAAAAATGGTGATCCTATCAAGAGTAATACACACATTCAATGCTATATCAATCAGAATTCCAAAAGCAGTTCTTCACAGAAATTGACAAAGTAATCCTAAAAATTCGTATGGAAGCACAAAAGGTCATGAATTAAAAAAAAATCCTGAGTAACAAAAACTCTAGTGGAGATATTACTATGCCAGACCTTAATCTACACTACAAATCCATAGTACTGGCTCCAAAACAGACACACAGATCAATGAATAAGGGTCAAAGTCCCAGAAGTAAGCCTCTACACATACAGTCATCAGATTTTCAACTTAAGGGTTCATTCAGAAAGCCCAATGGCAAAAGAACAGAATCTTCTGGACATCCACATGCATTAAACTGAACCTGGACCTTTGCTTGTCACCATGCTTAAAAATCAACTCCAAATAGATCAAAGACCTTAGCATTAGAACAGAGACTATAAAAATCCTAGAAGAAAGACTAAGCAATTCCCTTGGACTGAATGGCCTATACCAGAACTTTCTAAACAAAACCCCATTAGCTCAGGAAATAGAATAAATAACAGCTAATGAAATTAAATATCTTGTGTTAAGTTATAGATATTGTCAACTGAGCAAAAGACAGCCCACAGAATGGTAGAAAATCTTCACTAAACACACATCTGATAGAGGACTAATATTTAGAGTGTACAAAGAACTAAATAAAAGTATATACCAAGGAGGTAAACAATCCATTTAGAAAGTGGGCTATGTAATTTAAAATAATTTTTTTTCCCAGGAAGAAATTGAAATGTCCAACAAATACCTTAAAAAATGTTTCACTTCCCTAGCCATCAGAGAAATGCAAATCAAACCTACCTGATCTATCATCTCACTCTGGTAAGAATGGTGAAAATCCAAATGACATGTAATAACACATGCTAGAGAAGATGTGGGAAGAATGGAACCCTCATACGTTGTTGGTGGGAATGCAGACTTGTACAACCACTATGGTGATCAGTATGGCAGTTTCTAAAAAACTTAGAAATTGAAATGCCATATGACCTGACTATAATACTGCTGGGAATAATCTCAAAAATGGTTCATCGTACTATATAGACACATGTACATTCATGTTCATTACAGCGCTATTCATAATAACAAAGCCATAGAACCAACCTAAATGTCCAACAGTTGACAAATAGATAATGACAAATGGAATAATACACAGCCATCAAAAATGAATTAATGAAATTTGCTGCTAAATGGATGGAACTGGAAGAAATCATACTGAGCGAAGTATCCCAAGCACAGAAAACCAGATGTTATATGTTCTCTCTTATAAGTGGACTAGGTATCATTATAAGTGGAACCTAATTCCAAGCTCTCATAATGACATACTCAAGGGAAAATCTTTCTATTACTTTTTACAACCACAAAGGATTCAAAATAGGAAGATAGGACAAAGAAGACCCAAAGAGAACAAAGACAAAAGAATAAAGTTCAACTGAGAAATAAGGTCTCTGTCAAGAAAGACCCATAATTAGTGAGATATCTGATCCAATTCACAGTCGGTCTCCTTCCTGATCTCAGGTGCTTGGAGGGGTTTGAAGCACTGGACATGTGTTCCCTGTCATGGTAGGGAGAGGGTTAATAGACAGAGGGATCATGTCCTGGAGGCTGACCTCCCACTACTGTGCCCTACTCTTATCCTCTCATTCAATCTTTCTCTTATGTAAAGGGCTCTCTTTAAAAGTTTCTATATTTTTGAACAAAGCCTAGGCAGAATGCAACCTTGTGCAGTGCAAGAATAACAAATGAACAACAACAAACAACCTGAATACAGAACACAGGCAACCCTGCAATGTTCACCTGGAAGCAGACCAGCCAAATCTCTCCCCATCTGGAGGCTCAGGGAACTTTGCAGAAGAGGGGATGGTGATACTGTAAGAGCCTAAAGATGGAAGAGTTCCATTGCTGTAACAGGTCACTGCACTCATGGTAGGGCAGACGCAGCCAGGAACTCATGGCATCGGGACTTGAATTCATCAGCCCTGCACAGTGGTGAACATGTCAGCAGCAGGAGAAATAGTTTCAAGCTGTAAGTTCCTTAGGGGAAAAGGTCAGACAGAAGTAGGGGAGAACCCATATCAGTGGGCTGCCCAAGGAAGGGCCACTGTGTCTGCCACAGAGACTTGAACCCCCATGACCCATAGAACCAAAGGACGAGAGAATAGGAGGAAGTAGACTGGACCCATGTAGGGATGTAAGGGAGGGAGGAATGGGATGGGATGGGAGCAGAAGTGAAGAGAGGAGGGAGGAAGGGGGAAATAAGTAAAGCAAGGAACATTTATATAAATATGTAAATTTAATAAATTCATTTTAAAAATAAATACAATGTGCATCAACACTTTTAAAAAAGATAAAATCCATATAAACAGAAGTAAAATGGCCATCAAAGAATACAGAACTGGAGAAAAGGCAGGAGATGCCATTCTCTGGGCCTGGAGCTTTCTTCCCATGGGCTTCACTTACTTTTTGCGTTTTTTTTAGATCTCCAACAGGCAACTTTCTCAGGAAGTGTTCTTCAGTGAACTCCTCATGGACCGATTGTCCATGTAGACCTATTGTTAGTAGAATTCCTTGATTAATATTAATATCTCAGACACTTCCTGAGAAAAGAGTACCATTTATTTGTTTTTCATAATTGTGTTAGCATGTGCCACAAGACATGGTTTCAATGTGGAGCTTCTGTTTCTACATCTCTGCCCATCTGCTCGTAAGAGAACCAAGTAACACTCACTGTAAGGTCTTCAGGTGGCAGTCAGACTGTCTGTCTCAGGATCTCACAAAGTGTCTGTATTGCCAAGCAGCTCAGTGGATTTCCATTTAGTTTCATCTCTTCCAGGTTTTGAATGACCCTAGATGGGGAAAAGAGAATCTGAGAACTGGCATTTGTGACTGGGGTCAGGTTGTACCTGAGGCAAAGAAGAAAAATCACAAAGATATGATCTGTGTGCATGGTCTGAGGAACAGGGCTCCACACAACGGAACTGGAGTCTGTCTTCCTGACCACAGGCTCTGGATGTGCAATCCACATGATGCACCAGCTTCCCCACTTACTCCTCAGTCCGTGCCACCTGTGTAGTTCCTCTGTGTGGTCTTTAGCAGAGCATCAAAGAATGTCCCCACATTCCAAGGGACATCTCAAGCTTTAGCACTTTCAAATATATAAATTTCGTACATCCACATAAAGATTAATCTGGAGTAGTAGTATATACCCTTAAATCTAGCACTTTTAGTGCAGTAGGTGTAGGAAGGAGATGTAAGTTGGAGGTCAGCCTAAACTGAACAACAACAAAACTGGGGATGGAAGTCAGTACTTCTGTTTGTCTAGCATGTACAAGGACCTAAGTTTGTTCCTTAGTATTGCAAAAATCAAAAACAAACCAGATACCCCTAAAAACAAATAAACAAGCAAACAACTAAAAAATTAAAAGTGGATTATGTTTACTGAAACAAAGTTTAAAATGTTTCATTCAAATTTTATAAGATTAAAAAAAAATCAAAGAAACCAAACATCAAATTTCCAAGATTGACGCTTTTGATTCAGGATTAGTATTTACTCTGAATGAAAGCGCAAATCTTTCACAAATGTGGAAGTTGCTGACCCTACTTTTGTTCCTTTTTTATTACATTTTTACCTAGTTATACAAGCTCAATAGGTACCCTCCCCTTTTTCTTCCTCCCTCTCTCTTTCTCCCTGTTTTCCCCCATTCCACTCTTTCCCCTCTTTCCCTCCCCCTCCTCCCTTTCACTCCTTTTCCTTCCCTCGTCCTCTGTTGGTGCTTCCTGCCTTCTCCGTCCCATCCTCAAGAGCATCTGTTTATGTGGGTGCTGAGGCATCTACACTAGTGAGGGTTCAGGACTCAGTGGCATATCTTGGGGCTCTTTCTTGGGCTGTCTGCTAGTATAGAAATTCTATTATGACTGTTTAAGCCTTTGTCTTCAAGGATCCTACTACCTGAAGCCTTTGTCCCTGTGATCCATGCTAGACTTTAGGGAGTTGTTGACATGTCACCCATTGTGCAGGTCTGACAAAATCCAATCACATTGTGGCTTTATTCGGGCTGCTGTAGCTCTGACTTGTGTGGAGTATCTTGTATATCATTGGTTGTCCTCACCTTTAGGCTCTTAAAATCTTTCTGCACCCTGTACCCCAAGGTTTCCTGAACTTTAGGATGAGGAGGGATTTTTTTGTTGCTTTAATAATACCACTTTGGGCTTTTCTCTTCCCTAGCCTGTAAGTCTTTGTCATGCTTCCTGGATACTTTTGACTATGTACAGAGACCTCCTTTCCTGTCTCCATCCATTGTCTGTGTAACTCTGTTGTTCAGTCCTCCCTCATCACTATTTCTAGCAGTTCCAGCAGAAAGCTTTCACTATTCCATAGGTTTTCTCCAGGTTTCAAGGGTCACTGTCCCTTCCAAACTACTTCTATGGCCTGGTTTCTCTTTCCCCCTTTTGACTTCCATCTCTGTGACTTCTGAAGGCCTCACATCAGATCATTATTATTGCAACATCTATAAATAGACAATCCTTCAAAACTGACATGTTTACAATTATGAATGCCTAGAAACAGCTTAAAATGGTAAAGAATAGGAAAATGGTCCAATCAGTTATGGTGTATATAAACTCTTCCTGGGGTATATTGTAAGGAAAAGAGGAAGTCCTTAAAACAAATACTGAAGAAGTGAAGAGAATGACAGGTTATAAAAATGTATACTTCAATAAATGACAATCTAAAATAAATGGATCAGCTTCTGTAAATATGTGACATACTTATGTTGAGAGAAGATAAATTAAATAATTTAAACATATCTATTCCAATCAATGAGACTGAAGCAGTAATTATAAATCTCCTAACTAAAGAAAAAGCCAGGTCCAGATAAATTCAGAGGATTCTATCAGGCCTTTGAAAAAAAGTGAGCACCAATATTTCTCAAACTATTTTGCAAAATAATAAAGAAAAAACACTTCCAATTTTTTTATGAAGCCAGAAATACCCTGATACCATAACTAACTAAGGATATAACAGAAAAGGGAATTACAGGTTCATATCATTGATGAACCCATATATAAAAATTCTCAATAAACACTTGCATATTGAATTCAAGAACAGATCAAAAAGATCAATCACTATGATCAAGTAGGATCATCCATCCCAGACAAGCAGTGCAAGTTTGACATGGATAAATTAAAAAAATTTATTTCATCACATAAAACATAAAAATTACTGGTCATATCAATAGATATACCAAAGACTTTTATTAAAATCCAATAACCCTTCATGATAAAAGCTCTGAAGGGAAGAAGGATAGAGGGAATATATCTGAAAATAATGAAGAGAGATGGGATTTATGCCACCAAGCCCAATTGGGCTGTGGGTTTTATCACAAGAAAAAAAGCTTGAAAATATGAAAATAGAAGATTGAAAAAAATCTTTTTTTTTTTTTTTTTTTTTTTTTTTTTTTTGCTCTGAGAAATACTGCCTTTCTGTCTGCACGTGTTAACACTCCTGTTTCTCATATATCTTATGTACCTGGAGTATATGTCTTAGTTTCTGAACTCCTTAGGGGAATAATTGTATGTTTTCTTTTCTGATTGGAAGGGCCTGACATGAAATTAGTGCTTAATGAATATTTATGGAATGAATCATCTATAAGAGTGAGGGGACTGGTATAGGCCTTTCTGGGGATCCTTGACCAACCTGGGCAGCTAGATCAATGGAAGAGCCATTTTGTTCTTTTGCCTGTTCTTTAGTTAACCTTGGCCAGGCAGAGATATTGTCCAGTTCACTATGTTCCATACTTTTGAGATTTATTAAATGGGAACATGCTGCAATGCTTCCAGAATTCTAGTAAAGAATGCTTATCTTGAGACTGCAGATTGATTGCATACAAAGTTAATTATAACCAGCTAATTTCCTATTGTATACCTTCCTGTTATTCATTTTAAACTTTTCGTTTTTACAAGATTTTGCTTTTCCTTGTTACTGGGTGTTTTTTTTTTTTTTTTTTTTTTTTTTTTTTTTGGTTACTGATTCTGGGTGATTCTCTAAGTTTAGCATATATAAACATGCTTAGCCCAGAATAAAATTGTCTCAGCATAAACTTAATCTTGCTGAAATCCTTCCTACTTAGCCTGGTACCCTTCAGGAACTCCATGTTGACTAGTATGTGTAGGCAATTATAGGTGACGCCCAACATGGGGCCTAAATACAGGAAATAACTTTTCTTTTCAGAAAAAAATTCACAGGGTAAGGAACTCTCTAGGGGACTGTGGTATATAAGAGAAATTAAAATAAGACTCAGGAGATTAAGTAGAGGTAAAAAGAATGGGGCAGGATAGTATTAAAGAAAGAAAATTGTTTGCATAAATTTTAAAGCAAATGCTGAAAGCAGAGGGCTTAAAAGTAGAAAAGAAACAGTAAATATGTTCCTAGCCTTTAAAATAGACCTTCGACCTTTGTTTCCTGAAGAAGTGACATTAGATGCTAGAACTTGGTCTGGTATAGGTCAAAGACTACAATTAGATTTAGAACTATGAGGTCCAGAAATGGTCCCCCTCCCCCAACACTTTCAAATTATGGCAAGAAATTAAACAAGTACTAAATAAAAATGACACAGTAACAATTGAAATCGAAACCAATGGCGTAAAAGAGGAGCCTGCTTTAAGGGAAGAAGTGGAGAGTGTTTGCCTCTGAACCTATTTTGCCATCTGCTCCACTGATCCCCAGGCTAAAACTTTATTGCTCCTACAATATCTATTGATTGAGACACAGGTATGGAATTTTTTTCTCCTATTTTGCTAATTCTCTTGCTGAGGTGCTTAGAGACATCCAAATAGCCCCTGTTGGAACATCTGCTTTTGCCTCCCTTTACAGGTTTCCCTAAGAAATGCTAGAGAAAGAGGGGAAGATACTGCTGGGTTTTTACTTTTTCCAATTAATAAAGTACCTGATCTTAATAATCTGGGGCAGATGCAGAGGATTTATGCTCCTCTGTCTCTTAAAATACTCTGAGAATTTAAACCATCTCTGCTCAGTATGGAACAATTACTCCCTTTATTATGTCTTTGTTGGACTCTGAAGTCATGCCAAACAAGAAAGGTCAGGATTAGGATATTTTTAGCAGGGTTCACTGATTTTACATGGCTGTCAGATGAGCCAGTATGGTTGTACAGTGATCCCTTACTCAAGAAAAAATAAAAGAAAGCCATAATGTAATAAAGGAATAATTGGGTGTGGGATATTTTGAGCCTTCTAATAGCCCTTGAGATTCACCTATATTTGTGATTTTTAAAAAATCTGAAAAATGTATACTATTACAGAACTTATGCCAAGTTAATCTTACTATGGAATTAATGAGGTCTTTACAACCAGAGCCTCCAATTCCTATCTCTGTTCCTAAAAACTGGCCTTTAATTGTATTAGATGTGAAAGATTGTTTTTTCACTATTGCATTAGCTTCTCAAGATGTTAAACATTTTATTTTTAGTGTTCCCATTAAAAATTTTGAAGCCCCGCCAGAGCCAATCAGAGCCGGAGGGTAAGACTCAGTGGACAGGCACGATGAGAAGTCCAAGAACACACATCCTGCTCAAGCTCCTACCAATCCTGGCCATTCTCTGCTGCACGGGTTTCAGCCTCTCCTGCTATCACTGCATAGATCCAGTTTCCACATGCCGGGTGATGATGAACTGCTCTCTCAGTCTTGATTCTTGTATCATTGTTGTATCCGGAAAGCAAGTATACCAACAGTGTTGGAAATTCGAAGACTGTGATTTCCAACTCATCGCAAGCAGATTAGGATTGACGGCTCTACAGTATAGATGCTGTCAGCTGAACAACTGTAACAGTAAACACAAAGACGGCACCGGCAATGGAGCAACTTCCTTATCAAGAAAGATGACCCTGCTGGCCACTTCCATTCTGGCAGCTGTGTGGAATATCTTTCTCTGAGTCATCACCAGAAGGGATTCTCCTAATAAACTCCTAATGCCTCTCTTCTGTATCTCCCCCATTTTCTAGCTCCCAAAGTGTCTTGCGCTGCTCGTCTCGCCAGCAAGAACGACGCAACACGATCAGGATCCTTCTGTAGCAAGCTTTAATGCATCTTGAGAGGGAGAGCACTAGCTTTCAGCACGGAGACCCCAACTGCCTAAACCGCCACCCTTATATAGGGATTCTGTCCCGTCTTGGACGTGGCAGCACCTGATTGGTAGTGGGCGTGTCACCCGAGGTGGCGTGATGGTCTCGCGATCAGGGCTAGAGCGGGAAATGGGCCTGGCGCTTGCGCATTGGCTTGTTTTGCTGAGAGGAGAAGGGGAACTGGCGCCATCTTAGAATGGCGGCATGCAGGGCGGCGCCCTACATCTCCCCCTTTCTTATCAAATATGATAGCGATGAGGTGACCACCCAACTCAGGCGAAAACAGAGGCCAAATCCTCATGAAAAATTCGTCCTGCCAATTTTGTGAGGAAGGGATTCTGGGGCAGGTAACCCTTTTTCAAGATGGCGTGTTTTCCAGAGTAAACTCTGTGCGATGTTTTGCTCGTCAACCTGTGTGGGCTGCCTATGCCAAACACTCGTCCTCGTGCAATGCAACAAAGGTGCTGAGGGTGCATGAGCTGTTTGGCCGGCGATCAACCTTTATTCTTGCTTTAATGCTGCAAGCCAGATCTCAGCAGAGGCCCCATGTTCTAAAGCCCTAAGTGCCTGAGTGACCATGATTTTTTCTCGTCTGGCCCTGTTAGAAAATTTACAGAAGAGCCAAGACAATATTGCCAGACCGAGACAGAACAGAATTCCAAATAGTCCCACCCCCACCCATTCCTTGAAGTAGGAAAAAGCTGAGGAAATCCAGGAGGCGAATCCCGACGTCAGAGATAGGTCAAGGCGGGTTGAGTTGACGTGCATAATGGCGACTCTGAGTTCTCGTAGCGTCTGTTCAAATTCATGGGTCCAGTTCTGTAACATAAACGGCATGGGCAGGGGGAACGTGGACATTATCCCCCATCTGTGCTCGGAGCGAGACTGGAGATTTCTCATCAGGATCAGCATTATCAGTCTTAATATCTGTGGCTTCATTTTCTTGGATATGGATGTTTCTTGTTAGCCGTTGTGGGATCCAAAATGGATGTTCTTCGCTCTGTGGAAAGACACATACAGCTCCCCTGGACCTAATTAAAACTGGATCCGGGCCTTTCCATTGATTAGTCAAAATATCTTTCCATTTTACTAACTCCTGTGGTCTCTGAGGTTCTGAGCAATGTCTGTCAGCGGCACTTCTTCCTGATTCATCTAAGTTGAGAAAGTTCAGAGTGAAAAGTGCCAAAGATAATGCTGCCTTTGGACCAGGAGATAGGGACGCTATGGGTCCCCCTTTTTGTTTAATTAGATAAGATTTGAGTGTCTGGTGGGTTCTTTCAATTATGCCTTGACCCTGGGGGTTGTAGGGCAGGCCAGTAATGTGTGTCACTTGTAGCTGTGAGCAAAATTGTTTGAATTTTTGGGAAGTATAAGCTGGTCCATTGTCTGTTTTTAGAACCTTAGGTTTGCCCCATGCACTCCATGCTTCAAGGCAATGTTGAATAACCTGAGAGGTCTTTTCACCTGAGAGAGAGGTGGCATGGATGATGCCCGAGTAGGTGTCTACAGAAACATGTATATATTGAGATTTCCCAAAAGAGGGGATGTGAGTCACATCCATTTGCCATACCTGCAACGGGGAAATGCCTCTAGGATTAACTCCAGTGTGGGGGATAGGCAAGAATTGGCAACAATTTTGACAATTAAGGACTATATCACGTGTTTGTTGTCTTGTCAAGGAAAAGTGTTTGCGCAACGTTTCAGACGTCACATGAAATTTTGAGTGAAACTCTTTGGCAGCACTCAGTGAGGAAGGAAGGGCCACGGCTATGAGCTTGGTGGCTTGATCTGCCAAGTCATTGCCTTTTGTCATGGGACCCGGAAGGCCTGAATGAGCTCTGATATGAACAATATATAAAGGATGACGTCTATTTTGGAGGGCCTCTTTAATTTGTGAAAAAAGGAATGCCACCCTACTAGTAGGTTTAATGAGACCTGCCGTTTCAAGCAGGCGGACTGCATTAACTATATCAAACAAGGGTTTTAATTCTGTAGATGGGATCTTGAGAAAAGGTCTAAGCCAGTTGATATTGCCTAGCAACTTTTGGAAATCATTTAGAGTATGTAGATTATCCTACATACTCTAAGCCAATCTTGTAAACCTTTTTTTTTTTTTTTTTTTTTTTTTTTTTCTGGGAGCTATAGCATTGTGGCATTCCTGTGAGGCTTGTTCAAAGATTATTTGTTCTATAAAAGGAGCTATAGTATCTGGATCACCAAAAATCTTTCCAGCCACATCCATTATCTTAGCCACATATTCAGAAAAAGGTTCTTGGGGCCCCTGTATAATTTTTGTAAGCTGATTTCCTGTTTCTCCCTCGTAAATTGGAAAGGCAAGGCTGAGTTTATGGCGAGTCTGTTTGGGTAATCGTGAAGCAGAGGGTGCAAAAGGAGGCGGAGCAGAAGGGACAACCATTAGAGGTCTTTCCTTCATAGGCTGTCTATGAAGAGGGCGCCATTCTTCTGGGTCATATGCGGCAGCCGCTTCTTCAAGCTCGGCCTCATCCTCTGTGTTTATCCTCGAATCTTCATCATCAGAGGAAGTAAAACTGAGAGCGGCAAGCTCTTGGGTTGGATATAACCTAGGTCTTGAAGTGGGGTCATATATGGGCTCCCACCATGAACCTGGTTTTTTGTTTGGGGGATTAGATGCATTATCTAGTTCTCTTTCTTTATCTTTGTCAGACTCTTTGGTAAGTTTGTTTTTACTCACTTTTCTTCTCTCCCTATCCTTATTAGGTTGTCTGGGAGGTCCTTTTTCACTTATGACGGTTTGGGGTTCTTTTTTGCGCGCACCCATCCTCTCACTACGCTCAGATTCTGACATGCCCTCTTGCACTGTTTCTAAAGTGAGCTGTCCTGCCGATCGGGCTTTTTCGCAGTTTTCATCTTCAAGACAGTTTTTTATCATTTTCCAAATAAGATCACAACAATAACGAAAACAGAAAACAAAGAGAGTGAAGGATATCAGGATTACTATTGCAAGAATTTCAGGAAGCTCGATCATTTTGAATTGGGAAGGTGAAAGAGTGAACATACCTTTCCGAGGCGTAGTCTACGCTACAGTTCTGAACCCTCCCTGTCACCAGGGGGTCTCCGACGGTGCGGACGATGTGGTTCCCGGGTTTCGGCACCAGTTGTCTTGCGCTGCTCGTCTCGCCAGCAAGAACGACGCAACACGATCAGGATCCTTCTGTAGCAAGCTTTAATGCATCTTGAGAGGGAGAGCACTAGCTTTCAGCACGGAGACCCCAACTGCCTAAACCGCCACCCTTATATAGGGATTCTGTCCTGTCTTGGACGTGGCAGCACCTGATTGGTAGTGGGCGTGTCACCCGAGGTGGCGTGATGGTCTCGCGATCAGGGCTAGAGCGGGAAATGGGCCTGGCGCTTGCGCATTGGCTTGTTTTGCTGAGAGGAGAAGGGGAACTGGCGCCATCTTAGAATGGCGGCATGCAGGGCGGCGCCCTACACCGAAGCATTCTAAAGTCTTTATTATTTTCCAGCTATATAGTTTCAGGGTGGGATAAAATTCCTTTGAACACCTTGGAGGAAAGGACAAAGTGAACAAAGGAAAGTCCCAGCCGAAGGAGGGTGTAAGGGTGAAGCGCTGTACCTTCCCTCCATGGTTCTACCTCTGCTCTTCAAAGGATCAGCTTCAGCGGGTTCTTGGCACATTTTGGGACTAGGCCTTTGGGTCCTTGAATGTAGTTAAATAGTATGATCAGTACCTTTAGGAGTGGTTAGCCTGTGACATAAATAGACGGCATTTATAAACTTCACAGCACCTATACTGACATGCAGATCAGTTATTATGCAGGAGCAATGAGGTGGGGTTTTTTGCTTGCTTGCTTGCTTGCTTTTGTGTTTACTTTGCTTTCAGTGCTGGGAATCAAGCCCAGGACCTCCAGCATGCTAAGCAAGGGCTCCAATCCTGAGCCACACCCTCAATCAAGCAGTGTTGAGTCTTAGCACAGAGTGAAGAGGACCACTATCCTGTTCTTACCTAGAAGATCTAAGACATGGAAGCACCCAGTCTGAACCAGATGTGATGGCACATTTCTGTAATCCCAGTACTCAGGAGATAAGGGCTGAAGAATCAATCACGAATCCAAAGCTAGTCTGGTCTATTAGGGATTTAAAACATTGGCGTGTTAAAGATATGCCCTCACCTTTTCTTTCACTGAAAAGAGATCTTGAATTTGCTAAATATTATTATATAATAAACATCCTATGCCATGTAACAGAGTTTTTAATTTTAAATGTTACCTATAGGAAGACCCTCCTGTGCACATATGTACATAGAATGAACGTAACAACACAGACCTTAGGATGACCATTTGAAATGCGCAAAATCTTAATAGCAACAGACTAGTAGGCATATTTTATCTGCCTGCTTTGAGATTGTTGACTCCTCACTGAGTCAGCCCACATTACATAAAATACACTTGCAAGGGCTATTAGTACAGTCATAAATATCAGCATGTTGAAAAATGTTCAGTGCTGAAAAAAGTCAAAAATGTTGAAAATGTTCAAAATGTTGAAAAAAATCAAGAACGTTGAAAAAGTCTGATATTGAAAATGTTCTAGACTTTGGGGGGTCAATGGAGTCCTTACACCTCATCAGAGAGGAGGACCCAGAGGGAAGTTTGACATGCACACTAAAGGATGCTCCAAGAATGGGGGGGAGGGGGCATTGGGAGAAAGGGAGGGAGGGGGGAAAGGAAAGGGAAAAGGGGGGAGGGAACAAGGGGATCCAGGGAGGGGTGGAGGGAGGGAGGAGAATGGGATACCTATCAAGTTTGTATAAGTGGAAAAAATAAATTAAAAAAAGAAAAGAAAATGTTCTAAATGTTCAAAATATTGAAAAATGGCAGAAAAAGTCCAAAATGTTAAAAATGTTCAAAGTTCTAAAATAGTGAAAAATATTTTAAATGTCCAAATTATTGAAAAATGGTGAAAAATGTACAAAATATTGAAAAAAGTACAAAATGTTGGAAAAAAGGTCAAAGTGTTGACAATATTCAAAATTCCAGAATAGTGAAAATATTTTATATTGCCCAAAATATTGATTTTTAAAATGGTGAAAGTAGTGGAAAATGATCCAAATGTTGAAAAAAGGTCAAAATGTTGAGAATGTTCAAAATTCAAAAATGGTAAAAATGTTCTAAATGTTCAAAATATCAAAAGTGGTGAAAAATGATCAAAATGTTTAAAAAAAAAAAAAAGGAAAGAGCTGCAGAAGCTCTTTCCTGAAAAATGTTGTGGATCCTGGAAAATAATTTCAAGGCTCCCTCACCTTCTCGGCCTCTGTCCTTGACCATATTTTGTACCAGAGTCCTGACTTTTGCAGGAGAAAAAAATTTCATTAACTTAAAAAAAAAAAAAAACCTCTTAAAAAACATTGTTAACTTTAAGGGGGCTGGAGAGGTAGCTCAGGGGTTAAACCTCTGCCTTGCAGGCGGAAGGTCCTGAGTTCGGATCCTAGACCCCACGTATAGACCCCGGGTGGAAACAGGGGCAGCCTGCGCTTCTGGTCCTGGTAGGGCGGAGCCTGTGAATCCTGGGGCAGAGTAAACAAGGAGGAGGTGGAGGCGATCCATGGTGGTTCCCGAATTCGTCCGTGGTTCTACACACACATACATACACACACATACATACACACACATACACACACGCACACACATGCATACGTGCACAATTGAATAAATAATAAAAAAATTTAAAAAAATGACACTCTTGATTACATAATTCCAGACAAATGTATTATGTAACCTTTAGATAATGATGAACCAGTAATGATGCTTTCCTAGGCATAAGACAAGCAAATCAATGTGTGTGGTTATTGGTGCAGAAAAATGGCAGTTATACAATGTGCTCAAAGGCAGTAATAAAAAAATGTTGAAGCCCCAATGTATAGATATCAGTGGAAATTCTTGCTGCAGGGCATGATTAATAGCCCTACCTTCTGTGAAAAATTTGTAGATCAGAGACTGGAGAGATGGCTCATGGGTTAAGACTCTGTCTTACAAGCCCAAGATCCTGAGGTCAGATCCCAGGTCTCTTGTAAAAAGGCCAGGAGAAACAGCAGTGGCCCACACTTCTGGCCCTGGTGGGAGGAGCCTAGGAAATCCCAGAGTGAAGCAAGAAGGAAATGCAAGCAAATCAGGATGATTCCCAAAGTCATCCTTGGTCCTCCACAGGGATACACAGTGCCCTTTGATACACACACACACACACACACACACACACACACACACACACAATAAATAAGTAAATAAAACATTTAAAAATTTGTATATCGAGCACTTTTAGAAACAGTATAAATTATCCAGAATATGGATGATATTTTAATTACAGCCTCTTCTGAATGAATGCTATTACAGGTGTTTATTGGCTTACAATCCAGTTTACAAGCTTGGAATCATATAATTGCCCCAGAAAAGTTTCAAAGAACATGAATGTCATGGTTTGAAATGTGTTCCCCACAGTCTCATGTTTTTGGGAAGGTCATGGTAGCTTTGAGAAGTAGAGCCTTGATGGAGGAAGGCAGTCACAATGGGTAGGCCTTGAGGTGGATTAGTCCCACCCTACCTCCAGGAGGAGTCTGCCTTTGCAGCAAGCAATCTGGCAGCTCTCAGCCTCTCAGATGGGTGTGATGTAGCCTGTGTTCAGCTTTGGCCAGCCAGCCATGTCACCTCCACCATGAAAGACTGTATCTCCCCTCTGGAACCATAAACTGAATAAATTTCCCTTTCTCCATTAAGATGCTTGAATTTGAATGTTCTCTCACAGAAACACACAAAAGTAACGATTACAGAAATTGGCACCCAACAGTAGGGTATTACTATAAGATTAAGAGTACCTGGTGCCACAACATGAAATGTTTTGAAATTGAGAGAAATTGGTACACGAGAAGTAGTATGTTGTTGTGTAAGACGAAGAGATGCAGGTACCAAAGAGTGAAGCTGTTTGTTAAGCTGAGAGAAGTTGGTATCAAGCAGTATGGGCAATGCTGTGATGTGGCTAGTATGCCTTTGGAACTGTTTGTTGGGAGAAATATGGAGAACTTTGGAATTTTGTTCTAGGAATGTATTTGCATATTGGTGATAAGGCCAAATGGCCCTTTCTCGTGAAAGCTTGAAACAGAGCAATGCTATGAGAGACACAGGCAGTGGAAGCCCAGCTTGTGAAGGTACAGAGGGGAACATAGACTGTGTCTGGAACTGGATGAGTGACGCATGAAGCCATGTGTTTGGCTGAGAGTTTAGTGAAGTTTTGCCTTCATCTGAAAGTTTACCTGAAGTTAAACTGGAATGCTTGGTGATGGAAATTTCAAAGCAATGTAGTCTTGACCATGTGATATTGATAGTTTTAATTGTCTTCAGAGTTATGAAGAAGCAGAAACTGTAAGATCTGATGATAAAAAATGCAAGAGCAAACTTAAAGAGGTAAACCAGGAAGAAACAAAGAACAAAATGTGAGCTGTTAAAGAGATTTAACTCTATTAGTAAATCAAAACCTGCTTTAATTTGGAGAATTGGAAGGCCCCTACCTTGAGGACAACATTCTCAGAGATGGCTCCTACCCATAAGAGTACAAATCCTTTCAGAAGGAATGAGCTAAAGAGTGGAGTTCTAAAGCAAGGATCTGTTATGCTTCAAGAGCCCAAGGGCCAAAAAAGATTTTTCCTATAATCGTCACAGAAAAGTTGAATCAGATGTGATTCAAAGGGGCCAATTTCTAACCCAAGACTACAGTGAAACTTGGCAAAGTTGTCCACATGGTTTTGGTTTTAGAGGCATCAAGGATGCAAGAGAAAGGAGGTCATGGATCCTTTCTCCAAGGTTTCAGGGAATGGCAGAATCCAGGGAGCATGTGACAGAGTTTAGAATCCCGAGAAGGGCAATTTGTGCTTTTGAAGGTTAATCCTGGTTTGCCATTGAGAAGTAAGATGTTAGAGATGCCAGAGATGATGTAGGACATCTGCCAAGGACAACTATATAAACACTAGGAGGAATCATCCCAAGAGAATGATGAGCTTTATGGACAGCTGCATTAGAGGTGTGAAACCCAAGCCCTTTAGAACTGAGATGATTTTAACAAGAGGCTCACCTGTTGTAGTTGGATTTGGAGTTTGTCCTAATGGTTTCAGGTCTTGTTATGGACAGATCATTCTGGATATGCCCTTAATCCTTCCTTTTGGAATGGGAATGTTTATTTTGTGCCATTGTATGTTGGAAGTATGTAACTTGTCTTTTGATTTTTACATGAAGCTTTGGACTTTGGGACTATTGATGTAGTCTATGAAGACTTTTAAAGTTGGACTGAGTATGGTTTGCATGAGATGGCAATGAGCCTGTGGGTACCAGGATGGAGTGTCATGGTTTGAAATGTGTCCTCCACAATTTCATGTGTTTGGGAAAATCATGGCACCTTTGAGAAGTGAAATCTTGCTAGAGGAAGACAGTCACAAGGCATGGGTCTTGAAGTGGATTAATACTACCCTACCTCCAGGAGGAGTCTGACTTTGCAGAAAGAGAGGCTCAGATGGGTGTGATGTAGCCTGTCTTCAGCTTTGTCCAGATAACTATGCCATTTCCACCATGAAAGACTTGTTTCTCCTCTCTGGAACCATAAACTCAAAAAATCTCCCTTTCTCTCTTAAGTTGCTTGACTTTGAATGTTCTTTCACAGCAACACACGAGTAACTATTACAATGGTCAATTAACTCTTTAAGAAAAAGTATTTATAAAAAGGCCATTTGTCCACAAAAAATCATATATGCAAAGATAAGTGGGTGACTTTGAATGCTTTTCAACAATTTCTTGGAAATATTAATTAGATTAGACCTATGTTACAAATTTTTGCCAAAGAATCACAGCCTCTATTTAATATTCTTAAAGGAAATTTCAATCCAAAGTCCTACAGAGAAATAACTTTATACAAAAGATTCAAAGGCTCTTTAGTAGCCCAAATAATGTGCATAAGTTCAGATATACTTCTCCAACAATTTTTAATTCTCCAATCTCCAAATTTACCTATTGGAGTATTGTGAGGTCAGGATCATTAAGAATGAATCTATCTTTCTATCAGTTTAAAAAACATAATTGAGCCCTATTGGGTAATTGTTGCAGAGTTAATTGTTATTGGCAAAAAACGTATAAAGCAAATATTTGGACAAAAGCCTCAAAAAATTGTTCTTATAATGCCTCTCAAGTCTGTTACTTACAACAAACTTCTGATTATTTCGCTGTTGCTTTGGGTCAATACTCATAAAGTTGATAGTCACCTTCCTTCTAATATTGTTGGATTTTGCCTCTAAACATTTGTTTGTCTTTCCTAAACTTACAGAGACATCCTCTTTGCCATGCCGCACAGTAACAGTTTTTATAAATGCCACCCAAGGAGGCAAAAGGGGGATTGATTGGCCCTTGACATCAACAGACTTTTTGGATTCAATGAAAGGACATTTTTGTACAACAAATGGAACCGTACATGGTGATTTACCATGAGTCCTTCAGCCATTGAACATGTTTTCTGATTCTGATTCTGATTTAGCAGTACAACACTTGGAAACTGCATGGTGGTGGATCTATCAAACTCTCATTCACTCTGGGAAGAAATCATTATTTATTGCTTACATTAGATCTCATAGGGAATTGCCTGGCTCTTTGACTGAAGGGAATATATTGGCTGACTCTATTCACAGGAACTGTTAAGAAAGAATAAGATTACTGTGAAGCAATCTCTGCTCTGTACCTTCAAAATGCCCCCTCTTTGCAAGCAAAATTTCATTTAACAAAAGAACAAGCTTGACTAATTGTTAAACAGTGCCTTTCTTGCATGAAGGTGTATATTCAACCATTACCATCTTTTCAATATTTCCTAGAGGACTGAGGCCTAATTATAGCTGGCATATGGATGTTGTACATGTGCCTTCTTTTGGAAAACTTCAATATCTTCATGTTACTGTTGACAAGTATACATTATTCATTTTTGCTTTACCATTAACAGACCAAACAACTAAATATGTGATTTCATTTCTTAATAGGGTTTCAACAGTTATTGGACAATATAATATTTTAAAAATAGATAATGGTCCTGCTTATACTTCCTCTACATTTAAACAATATCTTCTTACTCATGATATCTCTCATGTTTCAAGAATTTGTTGAGCACACAACTGACATGACAAAGTGTTATTTAAAAATTAAAGAGGGGGATAGCGACCCCTACAATATTCTTTCCTCCATCCTTTATACTTTAAATTTTTTAAATATAGGAAAAGATGGCTACACTGCTGCAGAATGTTTTTTGCATTCCCCAGTTTTTCTCAAAGCTTGTATTCTATGAAAAGATGTGTCAACAGGAAAATGGAATGGGCCTGATCTAGTGTTGCACTGGAGTCAGGGTATGTTTGTGTTTCTCCTTAGGATAAGTCACCAATCTGGCTCCCTAAACAATTGGTACAGCCAATGGAAGTTGGAGAACTATTTACACATAAGCAATTAAAATAATCTCTTCCCACTTTCCTCAATGAAGAACCTGCATCTATCCATAAGTGATATGTCATGATCTTGGACTGATCTGTGCCAGGTGACTTTTTTTTCTAAAGAAATTTTTGATGCTGAATTTTGGTTTAATATGGCAGGAACAAAATGGTTCCCTTGTTCACCTAGTTGCCCAGATTGGTCAGGAAAACCAAGGCATCCAGAAGGCCTGTACTAGCCCACACATAAGAGGAGAGACACATTCTGATACTGAGTGATGGGTACTGCACCAGAAGAAGGGAACCGGAAGGGAAAGTCCACCAGGCTGCTGAGGTAGAAGGATGATTAGGAAACAAGTTGAATAGAGCCATAGTAGCATCATAGACACTGTTAAAATTTGAGTGCAAATCATCCATTGGAGGCTCATATGATTGGATCCTTGGCCCTTAGCTGGTGACATTGTTTAAAAGATAATGGAATATTCAGGAATTAGAACCTTGCTCTAGCAAAGCAGGTCACTGGAGATGGGCTTGGATAAATTGGTCAACTTTCTCCCTTTTTCTCTCTCACTCTCCTTGTCTCCTGATATAACAAGAACAGGTCTCTTCCTTTGGCCTACATGTCTGTCACCATGCATTCCCTACTAAAATGGCCTATATTCAACCTGAAACCTTAAGTCAGATGCAAAACTCTTCCTCCCTTAAGCTGCTTGGGTCAGAATATTTTCTTACAAGAACAGAAGAATGACTACAACAGACCCTAACAAGGAAGTCAAATAAGACTCTCTGACTCTTTCATGTACACTCTAAGGTGATAAGGAAAGACCTCAGGAGCATTTTCATGGGTGGGAAGATAGTTCTCACAGGAATGGAAATGTGCAGTTTCACATTTCAGAGGGGAAGCACGTAAAGAGAGTGGAGCAGGGCCTGAAGTCTTCTGATCCTTGCACGGAGTGAGGGCAGTGTGGAGGTTAATGTGCAGGTGGGATCCTGCCAAACATACAAGGTATGTGATGCTCACAAAGGGAGAGAGAGAGACAGAAAGACCAGGTTCCATCACATAGCCAGGCTCTTTCATTTGACAACTGAATGAACTTCAGAATCTATCTAAATAATACCTTACCCTGGCTACAGACAATGGTGTGTTTGTTCTGCTCTGTGCAGTGGAAGGAATGTAAACTTTAATATAAAAGTTTCCAGCCCCAAATTTTGACAATTTGAAAGTGTGAATCTGAGGTCATGTAATTATTCATTATTAGAGTCGTCTAGAAATGCTCTAGTTTTCATCCTTTAGGAAAAAGATGGGGGTTCACCTGAGACATGCAATGTCTCTGTACTCACTCCCCCAGATAATCTTTGACAAATCTAGCCTTGAATCATCTGTTGACTGGATGCCTTTCATGGAATGTTGAGGTATGTTTGCCAATGCACTAGTCTTGGAAGGTCCCTTTAATTGGAGGTGTTTTGAGTCATTACCCTTCAGTACTTGCTTACTGTTCTTGTGGGAATTACTAGGTTCTTGTGGGGGAGTAGCTGTCTTTCTCTCCTGAAGGCACCTGTTAGATTTTCCACTTTTTCCTCTCCACATGTGGAGCAACACAAAGTCTCACTAGAAGATGAGCACATGTGGTCATCCTATCTTGGATTTCCAGCCTCCAGTAGTGTGAGTTAAATATATATCTTTAGTAAATTCCTATAGTACTAGTACTGAGCAGATGTGTGGCACTATTGATTCAGGGAGGCCCAAGCTCTGGCTCCCAAGAGGTCTGGTTATACACAAGCCCGGACAAATATAGACATGGCGGACATGTCCCAACAGAGGAACCATACAGGTGGAGAAATGAACAACCAGTGGGAAGGGGGATGGACAACCAATGGGAAAGAGGGATGAACAACCAATGGATTGAAAGGAGGGATGAATAACCAATGGTAAGGAGGGATGAACAACCAGTGGGAAAGAGGGATGAACAACCAATGGATTGAAAGGAGGGATGAATAACCAATGGTAAGGAGGGATGAACAACCAGTGGGAAGCGGCCATCTAACCTGTATCTGTAATGGACACCTAGTAAACAGCTAAATGATTGGTGGCTGCCTCTCTTCCACCAAGCGGACAGGTGGCCACACCTGGTTGGACCCCTGACCCTATATAAGCTCAAGCACTTCCTGAAATAAATGAGTTTGCAGCAAACTCGTCCTCTGCCTCCTGCTTCTCACCTGACTCTTGGAGTCTGGGTAGTGACTCCACACCTGTTTGCCCCTTCGCCTGGAACCCCGAGGCCCCTGCCATTTCCCCTTCTTTCCCCCGACTGGCCTGGCAGGGATTCGGCAACACAGATGGTGACAGGAAACACAAGTTCAAGGCTACTCTTGGCTTCATAGTGAGTTGAGTCCAGAATGAGGTACAAAAGTTCCTCTCACATAAAATCAAAGCAGCAAGAAAAAGTGTCCAGTTTCCATTTTTTTGTCCTGGCAAGCAAAAAAACATTTTCTCAGGGTAGGACCTGACCCATAATGTATCTTCCTCTTTCTTGTCACAATTCCTCTCCCTGCAGCCAGTGCATCAGAGAGTCATCTCCTCACTAAAGACCTGTACACAAATCTCAAGTCAGGATCTACCGTGGGATCTTAGGTGTGATAAACAGAAGGGTATCCCATGAACTAGACTTCTATGAACTTTGAGAGAATGTCCTTCATTTTCAGTTATATCATACTTAGAAAGAATCCTTTGTTTCCTGAATTTAGGTATACTTTTTAAAATTCCCTACTTTAATGCCTCTAGTAAGTTTTAATTTAATATGCTCATGATCATAAGTCATCAAGTTCTAATGAAGCATATTCATAAGCATACCAAACACAAATGGCTGACTATACTTAAATTGTGTTTGCCAACACAAGATGACTAGTATTTTTGTGCATGTTACAAAGTGAAAATGCTTAAACCATTATTTTGTGTATGTATGATTTGTGTGTGCTATATGTGAATATGTGTGTGCATATCTCAGCATGCATGTGGAGTTCATAGGACAACTCTGTGACATCAGTTCTTTCCTTCTACCTTTAAAAAGCATATGTGGAATGAACTCATGTTAGTTGATTCTAGTGTGCACAGAGGTTTATCTTTTATGTAGTTTAGATCTTGTTAAATTATACCAGGATGATTGGGATTCATGCTTTCAAAATGACTTTTCCTGCTGAACCATCTAACTAGCCCTCATTATTTTTTAATGTTAAATAAGATCAAAGAGTAATACCATTTCATAAAATTATGTGAAATGCAAAATTCAATCTCCATTGAAAGCAAAGAGGAGCCTATGAAGAAAAGAGAAATGTGGAGGAAAGAAGCCAGGGAATAAGAAAGAGTAATGGAATATACCTGTTATGAATATATAAGGAGTCTTTCTTGGGAAGAGAAAATGAAAGGGAGAAGAGGAAAGGGCAGTAGGGAAAAATAAAGTCAAAATATGACATAAATGTCTGAGAATGTCGTGGTGTGTCATAATTAGACATAGGTGTCAAGTTGATGGTAGAGGGTTTGAGCTAAAGCCACATTTATAAAGAGTTAGTAGTTGAGTTAAGCCCAGAGTGAACCTGAAGGAGATTTTCTAGTTGATGAGGCAGACCCAGCCTGTGGTGGATGGGACTAAGTCCTGAACAAGATGAAAAAAAAAAAAAACTGAGAGTCAGTTTAGGAAGTTGGAATCCTTCCATGTACTTGGCCAGACATGCTGGTCTGGGAAGTAAGGATCATCCTTCTCTCAGCTGTTATGTGGTGATGATGCGACCATTTCCCTTGGTCCTGGTATTGGTCAGTCCCGTCAACCTGAACTGAGAACTGTAACCAGACTATCAGTAAGATAATAAACCCCTTTTTCCCTTAAGCCATTTGATGGTCATTTACCAGCAACGATGCAAGTGAACTGCAACATGGTGAAACCCATTTCTTTGTATCCCAACTAAAACCTCAAAAGAAATAATATGGCATTGAACAGTGCAAGGTAATATCAAAAGAAGCCATATGTTAAGCAACTTGAGTTGCTTAAGAATACATCATTGGAGTTCATTAATAATAAAAAAATGCACAGAGCCTGAAACACTGGCCTTCATGCCCTTTAAAAATTTTCCTCTTACCTCTTTCTATGTCATAAGTGTGCCTTATGGGTTTTGTACCAGTTATGAAACTATTATTGAGATATTATTTTGTTCAAGTTCTCAGTTTAGGGATTTCCTTAAAATTTGTTAACAGGGAAATGTGATTTTCTCTTGAACTGTCAATCTCTCAACTATTTTAATAGTTAATAGTGTTATAGTAAAAGCAGATGTTCAGGTTGAAAGCAATGTTAGGGCTAAAGCAGGGAGGTCTGGGATGCTGAGCAAAGTAAATAAGACAGCTTGCAGCTGGGCATGAGGTAGCCAAACTGACCAAATATGAGGAAAGAGGCTCTGGGAAAATTAAGCAAGCCTTAGTAGGACTTGATGGCTACCATAAATCTTCCTCTGGTTCCATTAGGAACATATACAAAACTTGTGCTCCTTCCTTTTATGGGTTGTTGTTCCACTGATGAATAGCAGATCCTGCCAAGATCTTTGACTAGTGATGCTAGCCAAGGCCAGCAGATAAGCCAAGGTCAACAATTAGCTAGTGAGTCAAAATAATGGATGGGGCAGGGAGGGATCACGTGTGTGACTACCACCCTAACTGAGTGAGCAGCATGTGAACAGTGTGTGGTCATCATGTGGGCCCTTTAATTGGATCAAGAGGTAATATGCCCAGGAAATAAATCAATTTCAATAGAAATTACTTCTGTCTATCCAGCTTCTGCCATAAGTCCAGCTTCTCCCAAAAGTCTGTAGACAAGCTAAGTAGCAACCTCTTGTGGGACCTCCTGCTGGGAGTTATGACTTTTCCTGACACCCTCTCTGGAACCCCTACTATAGGAGCTCTTCTTGTGTGTTTTCTTCAACAAATTCTCCTTTTTCAAATTTTCTTTCTGTGATAATCTTTTGAACATTTTCAATCAGTTCTTTTCTGAAATCACCTTTGTTGTCTATGAAATTCATTCTTTGAATTCTGGAAACAAAGGACCCAGAATCAAAAATCAATGGAAGTTTTGGTGACTTTGAATGTCCAACTCCCTAACTCCTGAGATGAAAAAGTCTCCATCACTCTCAATTGCCCCCATGCTCCTCTGTTTTAATATAGAATCCATTTCTATATTATAGAATTATAATAGTTCTTGGGTTATAGGTACTCATGAATCCTTCTAGCTCTAATACCTGTTATTTTTCTTGTATTATTTTCATTTTATTATTACATTCCACTGATGTTATCGAATTCCTCTGTTTCTGTAAAATTCTCTAGTCCTTAATGTTTTCCTCTTTCCCTTCTTTTTATTTGAATGGAAAGCTTTGCAATTAATTATGTCAGTTGATCCAGTTTGAGCTTGGGCCATGTTTTTTGATTATGGATTTTCTAAGCTGACTTCTAGCTAGGAGTAAAAGGAATATTTTTCCTAGAAGTGTGAGGAAGGATTCTGGCCAAATAAAGAGACTCTTTGAGCAAAACTTCTATTGCACTCTCCAGGGATTCAATTTGTGTGTGTGTGTGTGTGTGTGTGTGTGTGTGTGTGTGTGTGTGTGCGCTTAGCCTTCCCACCTCAACCCCAAGGTTTTGGGTTTGCTCCGCCTCAAGGAGCTCATCAGAAACTCACCTGAGCAATGTTTAAACCTACAACAGGAGCACACCTGATCCTTTTTCTTAAGGGTCTTTGATTTGTGCACTCTGAATTGGCCTCAGAAGGAGGTTTATGGGTGCCAGATTCTACTGTTGATATCCAGGGACTGGAAGACTCCTGACCTGGAGTCTCATGGTCTGAAGGGGAGGCTGTTATAAGAGCTTGATGAAAGAGTGAAAAAGGATCTCCTGTGGGAAGATGGCAGGAGAGAAATAACTTGTTCCTGAAAATTCATTTTCCTTGGACACTTACATTTTTAACTTTGACAGTGATCTATGAAATGATGATGGGTGACATCATTAACTTGCTAAGCTCTAGAATCATGTAAGTGCATACAAGGAAAGGATAGCCTTGATTAGATTTAACTAAGGTGGGAAAATCCACCTTAACTATGGGTGGCACCACTCCATGGGTTTGGGTGCCTGACTGAATAGAAAAGGGAAAGCAAGCACAAGTAGAACATGAGCATTCTATTTCAGCTACCTGAATATGGACACAATGTGACCATCTGCTTCAAGATCCTGCTGTCAGAATTCACTCTCCTCATGATGTTCACCTCAAGCTGTGAGCCAAAATAAACCCTTCCTTTCTTAAATGGATTCATCAGATATTTTATTACAGTGAAGTGGACAGTAACTAAATGCAGAAGAGTTAATAAATCTTCTTAGAAGGCTCTTTCTTTATAGCCCAGGCTGGTCTTAAACTTCCTAAAGTTTCCCTTGTATTGGCCTCCCTTAGTCCTAAAATTATTGGAATGTGCTACTATGCCAAGTTAATAATCTCTATTTCAAAGCTTTATGTTTTATCTTCTTAAGAACTAGTTCAAAAGGGCTTGGAGGAATACAGTTTGCAGCAGGAAGAAAGATTTTGACAAACTACCCTATTAAAGGAACAAAAACCAGTTACTCCATGGCAATCCAGGGAGAGTGGGACATATTTTCTGCCAGGCACAGTCTTTCTAGCACTGAAACTCGAGCCATGGAAGTTAATGTGAGAATGGAATTGCTCTGTTTGTAGAGAATGGAGGAGCTATTAGTGGTAGGTACTTCAAGGGAAGAGCAAGAGAAGAAACATGTGGTGGAATTAAGGGGAAAAATATCTCAGTGACTTAATTTTTCTTACAATATCTTCAAAAGTTATCCCTCAGAATATGAAAGAAGAGATTTGTGTGTAACGTGATGAGATGCAGATCTTCCCTGTGGAGTAGAGGTGGCCTGTGGAACAGAAACTCAGTAGTGTGGAGGCTCAGACAGAAATGAGACATACAGGGTAGAATGACTTGTTCCTTGTCATACAGCAAGTGGGTGAAATCAGGGAGACAATGGAGGGTTGTGGAGTTTGAACCTGCATCCACCATTGCTAGGACTTGATGCAGAGTGGAGTAAGAGTGGCCCAAAAAGGACAGAGAAGATTCTTAAGCCAGACTTTCACACAACTGCAGCAGATTGGAGGCAAGAAGTATTTCTCTAGACATGGATTGTTCTAGAATCCAGCTCTGGATTTGCCTCTAAATGTTTAGGAGCTTTGACATGTGAGTTTCTGGAATTTCTACCCTAGGGAGAGGCAGCTATTTTTTTAATTTTTAAATTTTTTTTAAATTTATTTATTCAATTGTGCGTGTATGCATGTGTGTGCATGTGTATGTATGTGTGTGTGTGTAGAACCATGGACAAATTCAGGAACCACCATGGACGCCTCCACCTCTTTGTTTACTCTGCCCCGGGATTCACAAGCTCCGCTCTACCAGGACCAGAAATGCAGGCAGCTATTTTGATTCTTCATTGAAAAAAAGATAAGTGTTGTAGTCCACCTGCATGGTTGCTGATAAATGACCATCAAATGACTTAAGGGAACAAGGGTTTATTCTCTCTTACGATTCCTGGTTACAGTTCTCAGTCCAGCTTGACAGGAGAGCACACACCAACACCAGGGCCAAGGGAACTGGCCACACCATCTCTACATTATGACCGAGAGATGGATAATCCTTCCTTGCTAGATCAGCATGTCTGGCCAAGTGAACAGAAGGATGCCAACTTCCTCAACTGACTTTCAGTGCTTTATTCATCTGCTCAGGGCCTAGTCCCCCCACCATAGGCTGGGCCTTCTCATCAGCTAGACAATCTCCTTCAGGCTTGCTTTAGGCTCAATTCAACTACTAATTCTCCACAAATGTGCCCAGAGCTCAAACCCTCAACAGTCAAGTTGACATCTGTGCCTAACTATGACAGTAAGGTAAAGGTGTGAGTGAGGTGATTAAGAGAAATGAAGGGTGTGGCCAAAATAAGAGAAGAGGAAGAGTGGGAACTGAAATCTGTAGCCTGGGTTAATGAGACTAAAATTAGAGAAATCAGGAAAAGGGACTAACTACATGAGTCTAAAGCATCTGTCTTGACCCTTCATGGAGTTCACCTGGAGTACTAAGACCTTTTTGGAACTTCTGTATCACATTGACCCCGTGGGATCTTTAGTCCCCACCAAAAGCATAAACTAAGTTCTGTCTGAGGATCAGTTGGGTTAATTCACTGGGGTTCTAGTTTACCTATCTGTCAAATATAATCTCAATGTTGGAGAATCCTAGATCACTTTTAGTCCTTTTACTCTCACTACCTCACTTTGACTCCTCTATTCATCTTTTTCCTTCCCTAATCCCAGTTCCCTACACATTGAGATGTTCATCTTTGAGGAACTGCCAACTAACTCTCAGTCCCGCCCAGGACTGTCTTCAATGGTATTGTTCCTCTGGACATGACATAATGTCATCTGGGACTTTGTCCCTAGTCTAAGTAAACACCTTTTTAATTTCAAGAAAATTAGTTTCAGTGGGACAGGGGTTCTCCCCAAAGTAGAAAGCAGTAAATAACTGCTGATGAAAGAGAATCCATGGTCAGCCAGTGAATTTGGAGGAGACGCTGAGCTGCCCAGCAATCTAAATCAGACTCTGAGGATCCAAGCTGACATAGGTCATGCAGAATTCTAAAATTACATCTTCCTTGAATGTCACCAGGCTAGTATTAAGATTCCAAGGCAGGTTCCAAAGTTTCTATGTTTATGACCGCCCTCCATCAGCTGTTTAAGACCTTCACATCAGCTATCTCTAGCTCTAACTTAAGATGTTAGAGGAAACTTGTCAGACTCTGAGTTAATCACACAGTACATCCTGTTTCAAAGGAACTACACAAGTTTGCAGAGCTAGCTGAACATAAAACCTACAGAAAGCTCCTTCTTCTCTTTCTGAGTTTACAGAACTAGCCAGAAAAAATAGCTGCCTACAGATTCTGCTTGTGTAACAGCTACTAGCTTGCTTCCACTTTTCTGCTGGAGTGAGTGTAAGAAGCTACTTAGCCTTTCATTCCTGGCCAGATTTTTTTAACAGGGAAACCTGGACTGTGGTCCCACCAGAGGGACCTTCTCTTCCTCCCCATTCTTGGCATGAAGTCTTGGCATTCAGAGAAACTCTGGTAAAGGGATGGACTTTTTGGTGATGTGGCTGCCTTTGGATAATCTCTGCTTCTGAAACTAACCCAGATAAATTCATTGACTCACCAAGATGGATGTTAATGTAATTGTGTAACTCCTATCTGGGGTGAATAGATGTTTGTAGGGCATATTTCTAGGATCTCAGCCTAGGTCACTTTTTCTGCTCTGTCCAGACTTGGCAAGTAACTGCATAAAATTTTTCTTCTTTGACCTTTTGGGGTATCCAAAGGATCACAAATCCTGGCTTGACACTGCGTGGACAGATGCAAGCTAGTTGGGAGTGTATGGGGAGAGAAATGGGAGAATTTAGGCTGTGGGAAGAATTAGATATTGGGGTCATTTGGAGAGACTTAGGTAAGACCCAGGGATGAAAGGCTGAAGTGTTTCATGCTAAGCTTCCATACCCCACTCCTCAGGCTCAAAAGACGACTGAGGCTGCTGGGAAACAGTCCTGCGATGGGTCCATGAAGTTCATTTGTCTGCCCTGGGTTTGTATTACTTCTCTGGGTAAATCATATGTAAATCTACCACATGAGAATAAAAACTTCTGCCACCAGGGTTGTAGGTAAAGAAAGCACACTAGCAGCAGCACAAGAGCCTGGACTTACTGGACACTGAACATCACACTCTCTTTACCGTGCAATAAGGATTTTCTCCCAATTCACACACTCTATGGAAGCAGGTGCTAGTCTCCTGTGTCCCAGGTGGAGAAACAGAACCCGGGGGTGACCAGGATAATCGTACCAGATCTGGCACTCACCTCTGTCCAGCTCCCAAGTCTATGCTCACAACTACAGTGCTGGAAGATATTGCTCTTGGAAGCTGGGCTTGAACCTCACATGTCCCATGCATTCTTCTCAAGCCTTTGTGAATGGCAGCCTCTCCTCACTCCAGCTTCCAGGGGATGTGAGGACCATATGGACCTCAGAATGTGTAACAGTTACTCTTTATTATTGTTGTGAGAGAGCACCCAAAGTCAAGAAACTTAAGGGAAAAAGGGATATCTATTCATCTTATGGTTCCAGAAGGAAGGCACAGTTTCTCGTGGCAGAGGTGGCTTGGTTGGCCGGCCAAAGCTGGAGGAGGTTAAGTCACTGCAGACATCTTGCAGGCTGAGAGCTGCAAGACTGCTTGCTGCAAAGGCATATTTCTCCTGGAGGTAGGGTGAGACAAATCCACCTCAAGGCCCACCCTTTATGACTGCCTTCCTCCAGCAAGGCTCCACCTCTCAAGGTGCCAAACACATGAGACTGTGGGGGACACATTTCAAACCATTACAGAATGCATGTGATTAGTTCAGCATGGGACTCCAGCCAGTGTTCCTGTTTTTGCCTGGCCTGTGACCTGTGACCTTCTTTGACTGGACAATCCAAATCACTGCCCTGAGAAAAGCCTAACGGGGGTCTCAATGGTGGTGATGGGGTCCTAGTGGGGATGGGTTGGGGGCATCTGTGCACTCACTTGGCATCAGGTCAACCTCTTTCTCGGCCCTGTGCACAGTTGTTTCAGGTTCATCTGTCCTCAGAGGTAGAGAGCCAGGTCTTAGGCTTGCTGACTCCCATACTGAGCCACCAGATAGGAGGGCCACCTCTTCACCACTTGCCTTTTCTAACTGATTTTCTGTCACCATGGAAGAGCTCTCTTCAAATATTTTCTTGGACAGCAGAAACTAGAAGTCCTTTGGTTCTTTCTTTGTGAGTTACTCCATGTAGCATGTCACCTAATGCTGGATTCCACTGAACATCTCTGCCCTGGACCAAGGATGGGGGTTCAGGGTGTGAGGACAACAGAGGACAGTGTTATCCTTGTGCTTTGATCACCACCACCTCCCGTGCAAGTCTCTCAGTGAGAAATTCTCTTGGCCTGGTACATGCTCTTCACCATTGAGAATGCAGTTTTGAAAACCACACTGAGTCTGCCAATAAATGGAGGTAGTAGAAGGGCAAGGAAGAAGAATAGTAGAAAAAGTCATAGGAGAGAGAAACCCTGAGGACACTGGGAGACACTGGAATAAGTCCCGTTATGCAGATGGGGGTTCTGGGACAGGGCCAAGTGCTAACCAGGGAGAGTGATGGTGAGGAGAGGTTAGGAGGATTTGAGATGAGTGAATGGAGAAGTGAGAGGGAAGGGGGATGGAGGGATGAAGGATGGGTGGTTGGGAATGGGCAAATATGAGGGTGAGGGATCAGAAGGATGGATATTTGTGAAGAGTAGAGGAAGTAAGAATAGACGAAAGAGAAGAGATATGTAGGAATGAAAGATGGAGGACAGAGGGTTAGGAAGATGAACAGATGGGAGGGTAGATAGATGACAGATGAGAGACAAATGGGGTAAAAAAGGGACAGGAGATGGAAGAAGGGGGAATGGTAAGATGGGAAGTCAAAAATAAGGAGGATTTGGATAGGGGATGAGCAGGTGGACAAATGGAAAAAGAGAAGAGAGAGGATGGAAGCATGTCACGATGAAAGAAAAAGTGGGGAGCATGGAGAGATGAAAGGATGAAGGGATAGAAGGGGGTGGGTAGAGGAGAGAAAGGAAAAAGGTACATTACACTCACTGTTCCATATTCCTCCACTTCTTCCTTCTGTTGGGATCTGTGCTTTTGAGATCAGCACATAACTGGCAACCCCTACAGTGGATGAATTGAAACATAAGTCAGAGCCCAGGACTGAGCTAACAGCAGCTTTTTGAAATTCTCTTTGTAATTTTCCTGGTTTGGGGACACAAAGTAGAACAATCCAGAGCCTGTCAGCCTGGAAGGATAAATCACTAGAGGAAACCCAAAAGAAGCATTTTCAGGGAAGGAGAGTGTCTAGAGCAGGCCATGGCAGGCACAGCCATAAGGCATAGTGCACCCAGCACCCTACCAGGTACCCAGAACTGGCTAGTAAATTCTTCAGGTGAGGCTCAGATGTTGGTCCATCAGTACAGGTACCATGCCTTTCTCAGGGGCTTCTTGTGGGTTA
Source organism: Typhlomys cinereus (assembly GCA_023101885.1). Taxonomy (NCBI): domain Eukaryota; kingdom Metazoa; phylum Chordata; class Mammalia; order Rodentia; family Platacanthomyidae; genus Typhlomys; species Typhlomys cinereus. The sequence continues at coordinate 85,385 of JALPQD010000863.1, forward strand.
GTCTTTATTCATGTATTTTCATTTGTAGGGTTTCTTGAGTTCCACTTCTCATCCTGCTGTGTTGCACCTAACCTAGCAAACAGGCAGACTGAAGTGCACAAGCTTCTGGGATTGTCAGCACATGGGAAAGCATCAAAGTGTCCCATATAGTTGGTTTTCCTCTTTCATCAGATTAAGCAGAACTCTGGCCCTAGAAGCTGAAGAATAACATTGCTCAACTGTTTTGATGCTGTGAATACCACAGGCAGTTTGTAGATAGAAATCCTTTGATTAGCCTTGGCTAGAGAAGCAGGCCTGAAGAACTCTAAATAAACAGATGAAAAAATCTATATCTTCTTTTCCTTGCTGCTCCTCAAAGCTATCATGCATGGGTTTTGCATTAGCTATGGCATTCTTTTGGATGACTTCTTAGAGAGTCAGGGGCTTGCTGCCTGCCTTCTTATAAAGCTGTCTGTACTGCTCTTCTTCTAGAACTTACACTACTTAATTTTCTTCATGACACTTGTTACCACCAGACATTATACATAGACTTTTGTTCTTTATATCACTTCCAACTGTAACTAGAATGTAAAATCTCAGGAAAAAAATACACCTATTCTGTTAATGTTTATAGTCCCTTTATCTAAGATAGGTAAGATAGGTAAGACCTACTATTTCAGCTCAAGAGACGCTTTATAGACCATGAGAGTATTTTAAAATCTGTTTATGTTATCCTTATGATCAGATTCTCAATAGGGTCATTAGTATTCAAGTACTCTCTGTGCATTGAAACCCCAAAACCCTATTGATGTTCTTCCTCTGAGACCTGATTTTGGAAAATGAGCCCTTTTTTCTGGTAATTTGAGACTTTGCTCCTTCTCACTGGGACCCTTAAGAAGTATGTTACAAACCTCTTCTCTTTATGATGTGTTTATTTCTATGAAAACAAATAGATGAGGATAATCCACATATCCCATACCTTAACAGAAAGACAGACTGCTTTTATTTTTCTCTTCAGATTACAGTGCACTGATTCTATTCCTGAACAAGTTCTATACCTTGGCCTCTTAAAAACTCCTTTCTTCCAGTAACTTCTTTTTTAAATATTATGTGTTCCTTACTAATATGATGTAAGTAGATAATGCATTCTCATTACTCTTCCATCTGCCAATTCTTAACTTTCTGACAACCTTCCCAGACTCTCTTCACTCCTTCATGTTTCTCTTCTATATTCATGAATTCTGAGCTTCTTTCCATCTCACAAAATTTAACCAGGGTCCTTTGTGTGATCCTGGGTTTTGAAACTACCCATCCAAGCCTGGTGGGCTTACTATGTCCATACAATGGAATATTATGCCTACTTCCTTTCAGAATCTATAAATTGCCAATACTTTAGTAGTAAGTGGTAGATCCTTATGAGCTACTTTCTGCATATATAGCCATGCACTTGTGTATTCCCAGTCTAGTATGCATAGCTGCTGTGGATCCATGATTGTCATGCCATGTTGTACTTAGAAGCTGATATTTCCTAACTCTTTTCCCTATCTTTTGACTCTTAAATGCTTTCTGCCTCCTGTTAAGTCCCCAATCCTTTTGTGTTTGGTATTAATGTCATATTTATGATTTAGCTGTTAACTGTCATTTACTGTCAGCATCTTTCTTTTGTTTTCTGTTTTTTTTCCTTCTTTTTTTTTAAAACAAATGTTCACATTGCACATAAATTTTGTTAATACCTTTGGCATGGTAAGTCTTATACTTACCATGAAATACTGTGCTGACTACAGTAAAGGGCCACCATAAATTAAGATGCCTGTAATTGATAAAGATACTTTATCAGTTTGAGAACTTTTTTTAGTGTATGTGTGTGTGTGAGAGAGAAAGAGAGAGATAAATCAGAGGGTACTGTGTGTCCCTGAGGAGGCCCAAGGGTGACTTTGTGAATCATCCTGGATTACTTCTACCTGCTTTTTGCTTCACTCTGGGTTCTCCCAGGCTCTGCTCACCAGGACAAACAGTGCAGGCCCCAGTCATTTTCACCCGGAATTTTTTGCATGGGACCTAGATTCAACTCAGAACATTCGCTTGTGAGGTAATCTTAACCTCTAAGCCATCTTTCCAGCATGAGAGATTTTTGGAGTAGTGTAATACGTTATTGATTACAAGGTTAATTACTAAAGTCATGTCTTAGTTTCTGCTTGAAGATGGTCAGCTGTTGCTAGTATTCTTGAGCTTTCTTTCAGGATTAAGATGCTTTTATATTTATTATTTATTTATTTATTTTTAAATTTTATTTCTTTTTCTTTTGCTCACACCTCTCCCCTCCCCTCCCTCTCCATCCCCCAGTGCCTCCTCCCAGTGCTTCTCCCCCCAAATCCCCAGAGCATCCTTTAATGTGCATGCCAAACTCTCCTCTGGGTCCTCCTCTCTGATGAGGTGCAAGGAAGGTGCATTTCCCAGAACCCTTTCCTGTGTTCCCTTAAGCTTAGGAACACTACTGTGACTGTCAGTCCCTAGCCTCTAAGGATCCTAGTGCCTTTAGTCCATGCTAGACTTTGTGGGGTCAATAATGTGTTGGACATTGCACAGGTCATGCAAAGTCCTATTATGATTGCTTTGGCCTTAACTTGTGTGGAGTATCTTGCATATTATTACTCCTCCCATCCTTGTGCTCTTACACTCTTACCGCCCCCTTTTCCGCAAATTTCCCTGAGCTTCAGGATGGGGAGAGATTAGGCTGGCTTAGTTCCTGGTGGTTGATATAGAGTCTCTGATGTTTTGGATTATGGTTTGTTGATTTTTTTTTTTTTTTTAGTTTTGCTGCTCCTGCAATGCCCTTGGCTCCATCCTGATGGGTATTAGATGTCACCCCTTGGCCAGAGATAAAAACCTGTTAAATTAGAGTCTTGTTATAAGAGTGTATTCAAAGGTAGATGGAATAAAAGTTGGAGACTGCAGTGAGAGAGGGGTCAATCACCCATTTGCAAAATGGTTACTTTCTATATGGCAGCCTATATGCCCGTCTCCTTTGGTGAGATCATACCCCATCAGTTGCCAATGAACAGGAAGGAAAGTCTGTGAACTTAACCAGATGGCTCATTACTTACTTGCAGTCCTTGATGGTGGCCTATTTTCTCTGCTGTAACATGATCCTCTCTCTCCTTGTTGCAGATGGGGCCCTCCTTCCCCATCCCTCCTGTTTATAATCTTTGCAACTACTGTAGGTATTTACAGAGATTTGTCTTTGAGTGCCTTTAAGTGGGTGTGGTACTAGGATCCACCTATTAGGGAGTACACACGGTGGTTAATTTTCCATGTCTGGGATACTTCACTAAATGTAATTGTTTCTAATTCCATCCATTTCCCGGCAAATTGCATTAATTCATTATTTTTGGATGGCTGAGTAGTATTCCGTTGTATAAATGTACCATATTTTCCTTATCCACTCATCAACTGTTGGACATTTGGGCTGATTCCATGATTTTGCTATTGTAAACAGTGCTGCTATGAACATGGTTGTGTTGTGCAATCAAGGTGAATTTTTGCTCTATGGGGGGGTCATTCCCAAAAGTGGTATAGCAGGGTCATATGACATTTCAATCTTTAACTTCTTTCAGAATTTCCAGAAGGCTCGTCAGAGTGGTTGTATGAGCCTGCATTCCCACCAGCAATGTGGGTGAGTTCCCCTCTCTCCACATCCTCTCCAGCATTTGGTATTGTTTGTATTGTGGAATTTTGCCATCCTGACCGGGGTGAGATGATATCTCAGGGAAGTTTTGATTTGCATTTCCCTGATGACTAAGGATGTGGAGCATTTTTTAAGATATTTGTTAGACATTTTAATTTCTTCCCTAGTAAAGTTTCTTTTAAGTTCCAAGGCCCATTTTTTAAGTGGCACATTTGTTTCCTTGGTGTTTAGTTTTCTAAGTTCTTTGTGCACTCTGGATAATAGAGTTCTATCAAATATGTGGTTAGTAAAGACTTTTCCCATTCTGTGGGTTGCCGTTTTGCTCCGGTTACAATCTCTTTATCTGAACAGAAGCTCTTTAATTTCACAATATCCCATCTGTTGAGTGTTGGTTGTAGTGACTGTGCTATTGGATGTTCGTTTAGGAACTGTTAGCCTAGCCCAATCAGCTCAAGGGAGTTCCCTACCCTTTCAACTATGGTTTTTATACTCTCTGGCCTTATATAGAGAGGTCCTTGATCCATTTGGAATTAAGTCTTGTACATGGTGACAAGTATGGGTCCAGTTTTAATCTTCTATATGGGGATATCCAGTTTTGTCAGCACCATGTGTTGAAAATGCTATTCTTTTTCCATTGGATTTTTTGGGCCCCTTTGTCAAAGATCAAATGGCTGTAGTTGTGTGAGCTTATATCTGGGTCTTCAACCCTTATCCATTGATCTGTGTATCTATTTTGCAGCCAATATCAGGCTGTTTTTACAACTATGGATTTGTAATATAGACTAAGGTTTGGTATCGTTATACCTCCAGCAGTGTTTTTGTTAGTCAGGATTGTTTTTGCTATCCTAGGCCTTTTGTACCTCCATATGAATTTTGAGATTGTTTGGTCAACTTCTTTAAAGAATTGCTTTGGGATTTTAATTGGTATAGCATTGAATCTGTATATTGCCTTTGGTAGGATGGTCATTTTTACGATATTGATTCTGCCAATCCAGGAACATGGGAGGTCTTTCCACCTTCTGGGGTCTTCTGCAATTTCTTTCTTTAGGATTTTAAAGTTTTCATTATAAAGGTCTTTTACTTCTTTGGTTAGGTTTATAACAAGGTATTTCATTTTTTATGGGCTATAGTAAATGGGATTGTTTCTCTCAAGGCTTTTTCACTTCTTTCATTCTGGGCATATAGGAAGGCCACTGATTTTTGTACATTTATTTTGTATCCTACCACCCTGCTGAACTTCTGTATTAGTTCCAGGAGCTTCCTGGTGGAGTATATGGTATCAATCAGGTATGAGATCATGTCATCTACAAATAGAGATAACTTGTCTTCTTCCTTGCTGATTTGAATCCCTTTTATGTCCCTTTCTTGTCTTATGGTTCCAGCTAAGACTTCAAGTACAATATTGAATAGAAGTGGTAAGAGTGGAAAACCTTGTCTAGTTCCTGATTGAAGGGGGGATGCTTTGAGTTTTTCCCCATTGAATATAATCCTTGCTGTTGGCTTATTTTATGCAGCTTTATTATATCGATAAAGGTTCCTTCCATTTCAACCTTCTCTATGCTTTTGATCATAAAGGACTGTTGGATCTTATCAAAAGTTTTTTCTGCATCTATGGAGAGTATCATATGGTCTTGAACTTTGGACTGGTTTATATGGTGAATTACATTTATTGATTTGCATATGTTGAAACAACCTTGTATGCCTGGGATAAAGCCTACTTTATCCCCGTGAATGATCTTTTTGATATATTTTTTAATCTGATTTGCTAATACTTTGTTGAGAATCTTTGCATTTGTGTTCATCAGAGAGATTGGCCTATAGTTTTCTTTTTTAAGTATATCTTTATTATGTTTTGGGATGATATTAGCTTCATAGAAGGAAGTTGGTAGTGTTCCTTCCTTTGCTATTTGATGGAACAGTTTAAGGAGTATTGGTGTTATTAGCTCCTTAAATGTCTGGATTCAGAACTCTGTGCTGAATCCACCTGGTCCAGGACAGTTTTTTGGTGGGAAGTTTCGAGATTACTTCCTCAATTTCCTCATATGTTATAGGACTATTTAAATAATTCACAACTTTCTGATTCAATTTTGGTAAGTTGTGCTTACTTAGGAATTCATCCATTTCTTTTGTGTTGTCGCATTTCACAGAGTATAAGTTTTTGAAATGTGATGTTATAATACTCTGAATTTCTTGGGTATCTGTAGTGATAACTCCATTTTCATTTCTAATTTTGTTAATTTGTATTTTCTCTCTCTTGCTTTCGGATAATTTAGCTAGGGGTGTATCAATCTTATTGATTTTTTTCAAAGAACCAGCTTTTTGACTGGTTGATTGTCTGTATCATTTTCTTTATCTCAATTTCGGTTATTTCTCCCCTGATTTTGCTGATCTCCTCTCTTCTACTACTTTTGGGATCAGATTGCTCTAGTGTCTCTAAAGCTTTAAGCTTCATTGTTAAGTTATTTATTTGTGATGTTTCTATTTTTTGATGTAGGTATTAAGAGCTATGAACTTACCTCATAGGACAGCTTTCATTGTGTCCCAAAGATTTTGATAATATGTATTTTCATTATCATTTGATTCCAGGAAATCTTGAATTTCCTTTGTAATTTCTTCCTTAATCCAATTCTCATTCAGCATCATAGTGTTTAGTTTCCAAGAGTTAGTGTATTTTCTGTTGTTTGTTGTGTTGTGGATGTCAAGCTTTAGACCATGGTTGTTGATAGGGTACAGGCTAGAATTTCAACTTTCCTGTATATGTGGAGATTCATTATGTGGCCCAATATGTGATCTATTTTGGAGAAAGTTCCTTGTGCTGCTGAGAAAAATGTGTATTCTTTGGTGCATGGATGAAAAGTTCGGTAGAGGTCTGTAAGATCCATTTCAGTAATAATTTGATTAAAATCCAATGTGTCTCTGTTAAGTTTTTGACCTGTTGATCTATCCCACGTTGAGATGGTTTTGTTGAAATCCCAAAGAATTATCACTTGGTGGTATGTTTCTCGCTTTAGATGCTGTAGTGGTTGCTTAATGAATGTGGAGGAGCCTGTATGAGGTACATGTATGTTCAGTATTGTAAAGTCTTCATGGTGAATTTTACCTGTGACTAAAATGTAGTATCCATCTATATCTGGTTTTTTTTTTTTTAGTTTCAAGCCCACTTTGTCTCATAGCATAATGGCTACCCCTGCCTGTTTCTTAGTTCCATTAGTTTGCAGAATTTTTGACTAGCCTTTTATTTTTAGGATGTGCCTATCCTTTGTGGTAAGATGAGTTTCCTGAAGGCATCAGGTTGATTTGTTTTGATTTTTAATCCAACAGATTTGTAATCTGTATATCTTGATTGGTTTGTTAATTCCATTGACATTTAATGTTATAATGGATAAATCACTTTTATTTCAGACACTTTTTATGTTTAATGGCTTTTGTAAGTGAATAATTTGGCTTTTAGGTTTTGGTGGGATTATAGTTCCCTTCTGTCCTACTGGATGTGCTTGTTCTTATCTTCAAGTTTGAGTATCTTTTCTAGCACTTTTTTAAGGCCTGGTTTGGTAGATGGTAAACCTTCAAGTTATCTTTGTGCGGGAAAACTTTTCTTTCCTCCTCAATCATGACGGATAGTTTTGCAGGGTGTATCAGCCTGGGTTGACATTTTTGCTCATTCAATATCTCTCCAAGCTCTTCTTGCTCTTACTGTTTCCATTGAGAAGTCATTTGTTATTTTAATAAGTTTATCTTTAAACATGACCTGTTTTTTTTTTTCCTTGAAACTCTCAGCACCATTTCTTTGTCTTGAATTTGGAGTGTTTTAATTATTATTTGCCATGGCGAGTTTCTATTTTGGTCATATCTGTTTGGGGTGTGGAGTGCCTCTTGTATATGGATGGGCCTCTTTTTTTCTGTTCAAAGTGGTTGATGTAGTTATTTAACTCTTTCAGATTTCCTCTTTCATGGTATTGATCATGGTAATGATCATGCTTTGAAAGTCATTATCTTGGGTCCGACTTTCTTGGCTGTTTTCTCTGGATTTGTTCTGGTTGGAGTCTACCATTATGGGGTTAATTCTTTCGGTGGGAGATTTGTTTTCTTGGGTTTTGTTTCTCATGGATTTGCACTTTGACTTGGGCATTGTCATTTTATTTTTAAGACCTCTTTCAATTTCTGCTTGTTTTTGACTGAACTGAATTAGTTGGTATCAATACTCTTGGGCAGTTATTACTAGTGTTTGCCTTGGTGTTGGTTATGCTTGTTGTTATTGTTATTTCCTAGATGGGGCCATTAGACAGTTAGTACATGGGGTGGACGGGGGGGGAGTGAATATTAGTATGGTAGTGTACTTTTCTGATTTAGTACCTTGGTGATATGTGAGAGTGAGTGGTATCGTCCCTGAAGTTGTATATTTTTGAGGGGTGGCTATATGGAAAAGTTACTCTACAGTAACTAATAATTGAAAGGATGAGGATGGTAAAAAAGGGGTTTGCTTATCTTTGGGCTGGATGTGGAGAATCTCTCCAATGTGATAGGATGAATTTAGAGGATTTCAGATGTGTGGCTTTTGTCCCCTAGAGCTTTGCTTGGGTGTTCTTTGGACTCTGTTGAATTCTGAACAGCAGTGTGTCCTCCCTGGACTGGAACGCAATGTGTCCTCGCTGGATTGCACTTGGGCGGACAGAAATAGCAGAGGTGCTAGTGGTGGGCGTAATTAACCAAGGGACTTGGGATGTGACCCAGGAGTCCTCCCAGGCCTGGAGCAGTGCCTGCTTTGACTGGCTGGTGGGAGGAGCTGGGACGAGTGGGTTTCCGGGGGTTGGGGATGAGCAGGGGTTGTTTACCTGGGGCACAGTGTGTCCTGGCTGGATGGCTTGCGCCCAGGTAGGTGGGGAAAGGGCAGAGGTGCTGGTGGAGGGCACAATTAACCTGGGGACTTGGGGTCCCCAGGTGTCCCCAGCCTGGAGGAGTGCCTGCTCTGACTGGCTGGTGGGAGGAGCTGAGACGAGTGGGTTACCTGGGGCTTGTGTCCCAGAGATTTTGATGTGTTGTATTTTTATTATTGTTTGCTTTTAGGAAATCTTGAATTTCCTTCTGATTTCTTCCTGAACCCAATTCTTATTCAGCATCATAGTGTTTAGTTTCCAAGAGTTAGTGTAATTTCTGCTGCTTGTTGTGTCGTGGATATCAAATTTTAGAACACAGTGGTCTGTTAGGGTACCGGCTATAATTTTAACATTTCTATATATGCAGAGATTCATTTGTGGCCCAATATATGCTCTATTTTGGAGAAAGTTCCATGGGCTACTGTGAAAACTGTGTGCATTCTTATTCTTGATGCTAGTCATTCTAATTGTGGTTAGATGGAATCTTAAAACACCTTTAATCTGCATTTCCCAGGTGGCTAAGGATGTTAAATACCTTTTTTTTCCTAGCTATACATACTTCTTCTTTTGAGAACTCTGTTCATTTCTATAGTGTCCTTTTTAATTGGGTTGTTTTCTTGATACTTAGTTTTTTTTTTTTTAATTTGTCTATTCTACACACTAAATGTCTGTTAGATGTATACCTGGCAAAGATTTTCTTTCATTTTTTGGGTGCCCTCTCAACTAAATAACCTGGGACTTTGGAATTTACCCAAGAATCTTATACTGGGATCAGAGAATGTGATTTTCCATAGTACTAGAAATTTGAGAGGTATGGTAACAAAGAGGGAATTTATCTCCCAAAAGATTTCATGCAGATCTAAGAACTTGTCAGACCATTTTATAGGAGAGTCTTTAGTAGAGAAATAACTACATAATAATAGGTAGAACCATGTTTTGACTTGAGTTGCACAGTTCTTGTCTCTATTTAAGTTTAAATCCCACATCAAATTCTCAGAGAGATGGACGCGAGTAGTGTATGTTCTTCTCCCCAATATGGCCATATTGAATGAATCTTCTATTGTTATGTTGACTCTTAAGTTCATTTTTAAAGTTGATTTCTAATGGTCAGGTGGCCAAAGCAAGATATATATACCAGGTGTGGTAATACATGGATGGAAGAAGTCCATGATTGAGCATTTGAGGACCGCCTATGAGACCCTGTCTCAAAACTCCAATAAAAGATCCTGTCCTGGACTCCTGGGCACAATGGTGGTACAGTCACAAATACAGAGACTGGAGCTGATCAGAAGCAGAAACATAAGGAAATAAGAATTCCACCAATTCTTTTACTCTTCCATCCTTACAGTCACCAGAACTCACTCGGTGAGCAAATCTAAGTTTATTCCTTTTTGTTTTTATTTATTTATTTTTTTATCAATTACCTTGACTCATAACAACTGGGGAGGGAAAAATTGTTGCAATTGCTTCAGTGTCCTAGTTAATAGAAGTGTCAGCTTGACAATTGAAGATTTGAGCTCAGTTTTGAAGTATTAGTAGTTGAGCCAAGCTCAAAGTGAGCTTGAATAAGATTGTCTAATTGATGGGGAAGGTTCAATGATAGGTGGGACTAGTCTCTGGGCAGGTAAATAAGATAGAGGGAAATAGTTAAGGAAGTAAGCATTCTTCTATATTCATGGCCAGACATTTTGGTCTGGCAAGTGAAGATTGTCCTTCTTTTAGCAATCTTGTGGATATGGTGCAGTCAGTTTCCTCAGTTTTGGGAGTTTGCATGAGCTCTCCTGCCAAGCTGGGGAAGGAATTATTGTCAATATTCAAAACCAGAATAAAATATCTTATGTCCTTAAGTTAATTGATCATAAATTTGTCATTAACAATGCAAGCAAACTGTGGCAGGAAGTATCAGAAGAGTCATAGACTATATGACTGCAGATTGATGTATTAAAACACTTCCAGACTTCCTAAAGAAGCCATGCTACCAGAGAATCTAGAAAAGGGGCTTCTTTATCAACTCATTAAGTAACTTGGGGATATGCAAACTATAGATACCAAGTAGGAACTGGAAAATGTTCATTATATTCAATATGGCTTCCAGCTACTATCTCCACAGGGAAATTTCAGCTTCTATAGAAGAGCACAGTTCATTTATGCCATCTCCAAGTTTCAAAACATGACTAGCTAACCCAAGTAAGAAAACACACAGGCTAATTGTGATAAAAATCCTGGGACAGGACTTGCTCTCCATCCCAGGTAAGTTCCCCCAGCACCCAGGTCACCTCGAGCCCCAGCTCCTCCCACAAGCCAGTGCTAGCAACACCCAGGGTGCTTTGGGCTTGTGTGGGACACACCCCAGGTCCCAGGTCCTCTGTCCCTCCCACCTGCCCGCTGGGGAGAGGACTCGCTCCCAGTCCTCCATCCCAGTCCCTCTGCCAACTCTGGCCCACTCAAGACACACTGCTACTCAGAATTCAGCAGAGTCCAAAGGTAACTCAAGCAAAGCTCTAGGGTACAAAGGCCATACATCTGAAGTCCTCTAAAATCATCCTATCACATGGGAGAGATTCTTCACATCCAGCCCAAAGATAAGTAGACCTCTTTTTTTTACCATACTGCTCCTTTCCTTAGTATTAATCATTGTAGATTAACTTTTCCATACAGCCACCCCAAAAATATATACAACTCCAGGGATTATACCACTCACCCTCAAATATCACCAAGGTACTAAATTGTGAAAGTACATTACCATACTAATATTCACCCCCTGTCTTCTTAACCTGGCTTAACTGATGTACTAACAGCCTAATAGTCTCATCTAGGAAATAATACTAACAACAGACAAACATACCCAACTCCAAGGCAAGCACTAATAATAACTGCCTGAGAGTAGTAATACCAATTAAATCAGTTCAGTCAAAAACACACAGAAACTGAAAAGTCTTAAGAGACAAAACAACAATGCCCAAGTCAAAATGCAGATCCACGAGAAACAACACCCAAGAAGGCAAATCTCCAACTGAAAGAATTAACCCCATAATGATAGATTCCAAACAGAACAAATTCACAGAAAATATCCAAGAAAACCAGACTCAAGAAAACGACTTTCAAAGCATGATCATTACCATAATCAATACTATGAAAGAGGAAATCCGGGAAGAGTTAACCAACAGCATCAACCATTTTGAACAGGAACACCACAGGGACTTGGAGAAGTTGAGAAAAACAGTTCAAGAAACAAAAACAGGCATAAAGCAGTTAAAACACTCTCAAACAGAGATTAAAACTGAACTAAAAGACAAGTTATCTTCAATTCAGAACTCAACAGAGTCTCATTAGCAGAACTAATGAAGCAGAAAATAGAATTTCAGATCTTGAAGAAAAAGGGGGAATATTAACCAGCTCAATGGAAGAGGTGTTAAAGACAAAAAGATACTTGAGAGGAATATTCAAGAGTTTATGGGACACCCTGAAGAAGACTAACATGCACATCCATGGAATACCAGAGCAAGGATCCCAAAATACTACACCTGAGAAAAAATTTCAAATTATCGTCAAGGAAAACTTCTCTCAACTAAAGAATGAGAGGCCCATCCAAATACAAGAGGCATTCTGCACCCCAAACAGATATGACCAAAATAGAAAATTGCCATGGCAAATAAAAGTCAAAACACTCCACATTCAAGACAAAGAAAAGGTGCTGAGAGTTTCAAGGCAAAAAAAAAAAAAAAAGTCACTTTTAAAGGTAAACCTATTAAAATAACAAATGACTTCTCAATGGAAACGGTAAAAGTAAGAAGAGCTTGGAGAGACAAACTTCAAGTATTAAACAAGCAAAAATGTCAACCCAGGCTGATATACCCAGCAAAACTAGCCGTCATGATTGAGGGAGAAAGAAAACTTTTCCAGCACAAAGACTACTTGAAGGCATACATGTCTACCAAACCAGGCCTTCAAAAAATGCTAGAAATGATACTCAAGCCTGAAGAAAAAAACAAGTGTATCCAGGAAGACAGAAGAGAAGTATAATTACACCAAAACCTAAAAGCCAAATAATACACTTACAAAAGCTACTAAACACAAACAATGTCCAGAATTAAAAATAATTTCTCCGTTAAAACATTAAATGTCAATGGAATTAATTCACCAATCAAGAGACCCAGATTACAAACTTGGATTAAAACAATACTGAAAATATATGCACCCAATACAGACCCATCCACACTCATTAAGCAAACACTACAGCATCTAAAGTGAGAAATCAACCTCCAAAAATAATACTTGGGGATTTCAATGCTGCCCTCTCAACGTGGGATAGATCAACTAGTCAAAAGCTTAAAACAGACACATTGGAACTTAATCAAACTCTTACTGAAATGGACCTTACAAATCTCTATTGAACTTTTCATCCATGCACCAAACAATACACATTTTTATCAGCAGCACATGAAGCTTTCTCCAAAATAGATCACATATTGGGCCACAAAACGAATCTCCACATATACAGGAAAATTGGAAATCCAGCCTGTACCCTATCAGACCACTATGGTCTAAAACTTGACATCCACAACACAACAAACAACAGAAAATACACTAACTCCTGGAAACATAACACTATGATGCTGAATGAGAATTGGATTCAGTAAGAAAGTAAAAAGGAAATTCAAGATTTCCTGAAAATGAACAATAATGAAAATACAACTTATCAAAATCTTTCGGACTCAATGCAAGCTGTCCTAAGAGGTAAGTTCATAGCTCTTAATGGCCACCTCAAAAAAATGGAAACATCACAAATAAATAATGTAACAATGCAGCTTTAAGCTTTAGAGATACTAGGGCAATCTGATCCCAAAAGCAGTAGAAGAGAGAAGATTAGCAAAATAAGGGGAGAAATATATGAAATTGAGATTAGGAAAATGATACAATCAACCAATCAAAAGCTGGTTCTTTGAAAAAACCAATAAGATTGATATACCCCTAGCTAAATTAACCAAAAGCAAGCGAGAGAAAACATAAATTAAAAAAATTAGAAATGAAAATGGAGTTATAACTACAGATACCCAAGAAATTCAAAGTACTACAACATATTTTGAAAACTTATACTGTGTGAAATTTGACAACACGAAAGTAATGAATTCCTAAGTAAGCAAAACTTACCTAAATTGAATCAGGAAGTTGTGAATTATTTAAATAGTCCTATGACATATGACGAAATTGAGGAAATAATCTCGAATCTTCTCACCAAAAAATGTCCTGGACCAAATGGATTCAGCACAGAGTTCTACCAGACATTTAAAAAACTAATAACACCAATACTCCTTAAACTGTTCCATCAAATAGCAAAGGAAAGTACACTACCAAAGTCTTTCTATGCAGCTAATGCCATCTTAATCCCCAAACCTAATAAAGATACACTTAAAAAAGAAAACTATAGGCCAATTTCTTTGATGAACACAGATGCAAAGATTCTCAACAAAGTCTTAGCAAGTGGGATTCAAAAACATATCAAAAAGATCATTCATGGGGACCAAGCAGGCTTCATCCCCGGCACACAAGGTTGGTTCAAAATATGCAAACCAATAAACGTAATTCACCATATAAACAAGTCCAAAATTCAAGACCACATGATAAATTCGATAGATGAAAAAAAAAAAAAGCTTTTGGCAAGATCCAACAGCCTTTTATGATCAAAACCCTAGAGACAATTGGAATGGAAGGAATCTTTATCAATATACTAAAATCTGTATACAAGACAACAGCAAGTATTCTATTCAATGGGTGAAAACTTGATGCATTCCTGCTTCTGTCAGGAACTAGACAAGGTTCTCCACTCTCATGACTTCTATTCAATATTGTACTTGAAGTCTTAGCTGAAGCCATAAGATAAGAAAGGGACATAAGGGCTGGAGAGGTGGCTCAGGGATTAAGCCTCTGCCTTGCAGGCAGAAGGTCCCGAGTTCGGATCCCAGATCTCACATATAGACGCCAGGCGGAAGCGGGGGTGGCCTGCACTTCTGGTCCTGGTAGGGCGGAGCCTGTGATCCTGGGGCAGAAGGAGGTGGTTTGCGAATTCGTCCATGGTTCTACACATACACAGACACACACACACACACACACACACACACACACACACACACACACACACAATTGAATGAATAAATAAATAAAATTTTTAAAAAAAGAAAGGGACATAAGAGGGATTCAAATTGTCAAGGAAAAAGTCGAGTTATCTCTATTTGCGGATGATATGATCATATACCTGAGTGATCCTAAAAACTCTACCAGGAAGCTCCTGGAACTAATACAGAAGATCAGCAGGGTGGCAGGATGCAAAATAAACGTACAAAAATCAGTGGCTTTCCTATATGCCCAGAATAAAAGAAGTGAAAAAGCTCGGCAAGAAACAATCCCATTTACTATAGCCCCTAAAAAAATGAAATACCTTCGTATAAACCTAACCAAAGAAGTAAGAGCCCTTTACAATGAAAACTTTAAAACTCTAAAGAAAGAAATAGCAGAAGACCCCAGAAGGTGGAAAGATCTCCCATGCTCCTGGATTGCAAGAATAAGTATCATAAAAATGACCATCCTACCAAAGGCAATATACAGATTCAATGCTATACCAATTAAAATCCAAAAGCAAGTCTTTAAAGAGGTTGATCAAACAATCTCAAAATTCATATGGAGGCACAAAAGACCCAGGATAGCAAAGACAATCCTGAGTAACAAAAACACTGCTGGAAGTAAAACCATACCAAACCTTAGTCTATACTACAAACCCATTGTTGTAAAAACAGCATGGTACTGGCTCCAAAATAGATACACAGATCAATGGATAACGATTGAAGACCCAGATATAAGCCCACAGAATTACAGCCATTTGATCTTTGACAAATGGGACCCAAAAAATCCAATGGAAAAAGAACAGTATCTTCAAAAAATGGTGCTGGCAAAACTAGATGTCCACATGCAAAAGATTAAAACTCAACCGGTATTTGTCACCATGTACAAGACTTAATTCCAAATGGATCAAGGACCTCAATATAAGGCAGAGACTATAAAAACTTTAGTTGAAAGGGTAGGGATCTCCCTGTAGCTGATTGGAGTAGGCCAACATTTCTTAGTCAGAAATCCAATTGCACAGTCAGTACAATCAACGCTTAACAGTTGGGATCTTATGAAAGTAAAGAGCTTTTGTTCAGATAAAGAGATTGTAACTCCAGCACAAAGGCAACCCACAGAATGGGAAAAACTCTTCACTAACCCCATATCTGATGGAGCTCGATTACCCAGAGTGCAAAAAGAACTTAGAAAAGTAAATACCAAGAAAACAAATGGCCCAATTAAAAAATGGGCTTTGGAACTTAAAAGAAACTTTACCAGGGAAGAAATTAAAATGTCTAACAAATATCTTAAAAAATATTCTGCACCCTTAGCCATCAGGGAATTGCAAATCAAAACCTCCCGAGATGTCATCTCACCCCAGTCAAGATGGCAAAAATCCACAATACAAACAACAACAAATGCTGAAGAGGATGTGGAAAGAAGGGAACTCTCCTACATTGCTGGTGGGAATGCAGACTTATACAACCACTCTGGCGAGCCATCTGGCGATTCTTAAAAAAGTTAAATTGAAATGCCATATGACCCTGCTATTCCACTTTTTGGAATAATCCCCTATACAGCGAAAATTCACCTCATTAGCACAAGCACGACTATGTTCATAGCAGCACTGTATACAATAGCAAAGTCTTGGAATCAACCCAAAGGAAAACATGGTACATTTATACAATGGAATACTACTCAGCCATCAAAAATGATGAATTAATGAAATTTGCTGGGAAATGAATGGAATTAGAAACAATTATATTGAGTGAAGTATCCCAGACACAGAAAATTAAGCGCCGTATGTACTCCCTAATAGGTGGATCCTAGTACAAAACCCACTTAGTGACACACTCAAAGATAAATCTCTGCAATACCTATAGTAACTGCAAAAATTATAAGCAGAGAGGGAAGAGGAAGGAGGGTCACGCCCGAGACAAGGAGAGAGGGGATCATGCTATGGCAGAGAAAATAAGCCTTCATCATGGACTGTAACTAAGTAATGAGATATCTGGTTGGGCTCGCAGACTTTCCTAACTGGTCACTTGCATCTGATGGGGTATGATCTCACCAGAAAGGGAGGGCATAGAGTCTGGCAGATAGAAGTTAACCATCCTACAAATAGTCTCCTACTCTTATTCCATATACCTTTGAATCTACTCTTATAATAAGACTCTATTTTAACAGCCTTTTATCTTTGGCCAGGGGGTGACATCCAATACCCATAATGATTGAGCCAAGGGTGGTGCAGAAGCAGCAAAACTGAAAAAAAATCAACAAACCATAATTCGGAAAATCAGACACTCTACATCAACCACCTAGAATCAGGCCAGCCTAATCTGTCCCCATCCTAAAGCTCAGGGAAAGTTGCTGAAGAGGGGGCGGTAAGATTGTAAGAGCATAAAGATGGGGAGGAGCAATGATATGTAAGATACTCCATACAAGTTAGGGCCGAAGTAATCAAAATAGGACTTTGCATGACCTGTGCAATTACCAACATATCATTGAACCCCCAAAGTCTAGCATGGATCACAGGCATATGATCCTTAGAGGCAAGTGATTAACAGCCACAATAGTGCTCCTACACTAAAGGGGAGCACACACACACACAAAAAGCGCTCTAGGCAATGCTACTAAGTCCTTACACCTCATCAGAGAGGAGGACCTAGTGGAAGTTTAACATGCATACTATAGGATGTTCCAGGATGGGGGGGGATGGAGCCCTGAGAGAAAGGGAGGGAGGGGGGAAAGGAAAGGGAAATAGTGGGGAGGGAGAATGGGGTCCAGGGAAGGGTGGAGGGAGGGAGGAGAATAGAGTACTTATCAACTTTGTATGAGTGGAAGAAATAAAAATAAAAAAAAGAAAAATTGACATAAAAATTTCTTGTGGAATCGCAAAAGAAGACAGATAGAAAAGCAGTCCTAAGGAGAGAACACTGTCCGAAGTGTCACAATACCTGGCCTCAAACTGTATTATGAAGCCATAGTGACAAAACAAGCTGATACTGGCATAAAAGTCATAGTTTCAGTGGTCTACATTTTTCTTTTACTAGGTATATAGTAAACTTTTAATAGGTAACTGTAAAACTTATTATAATACATTACATTCAAACTTACTTTTAAAAAGGATTAGTAACCTATTTTTTGTGAAGGCGTGACAAACACACTGGGGAAAAAAAGCCTATTCAACAAATTTTGCTGAAAAGAACTATATCCACCTGTAGAAGAATGAAGTTAGATCTATGTCTCTTGCCATGAGCAAAAGCAACTGAAAGTGTATCAAGGACATAAAAACATGTAATGCTGAAAATGTGGTAAAAGAAAATGTACCAGAACTTTGGGTATAAGTAAAGACAAAAAACTCCAACAGCAACAGAAATCATCCCATGAATTGGTAAATGGGAATATTTGAAATTAATAAGCTGATTGACAACAATTAGACTATCAGTAGAGTGAACAGACAGCCTACAGAATGGAATTAAAATATTAGCCAGCTAAACTTTAGACAAGTGAGTTACTATCCAGCAAACATAAAGGAGTGTGAAAATTTAACACCAAACGAAACTAAATAGAACTGTTATCAATAAATGAGCTAAGGAACTGCACAGTTTTCAAAAGAATAAACACAAATATCCAATAATAATAATGACATATAATAGATAAATTCTTATCTATATATTTATTTTATTGATATTATAGGTAATATATATTTATATGTAATGTATATGTATGATGCATGTTGTCATAGTTGGCCACAGGCGTCAATTTGACAGTTGAGGGTTTGAGCTCTGGGCACATTTGCAGAGAACTAAAGGTTGAGTTAAGCCCAGAGCAAACCTGTAGGGAAGGTCCAGCCCATGGTGGATGGGACTAAAAGCTGGTTGAGGAAGTCAACATCCTTCTGTATACTTGGCCAGAAATGCTCGTCTAGCAAGTAAGGATTGTCCCTCTCTCAGTCATTATATAGAGATGGTGAGGTCAGTTCCTTCAGCCCTGGTTTTGGTGCATGTTTTCCTGTCAAGCTGGACTGAGAACTGTAACCAGATAAATCACAAACCGTTTGATGGTCATTTATCAGCAATCATGCAGGCGAACTGCAACATGAGTATTTGGGTGTTTGCATACAATCATGGGTTTAAATGTGGGTGTGTGCATTTCATGGTGTGCATGTATAGGTCAAAGGAACACTTTTGGTATCAATCCCCACCTTCCATATTGTTTCAAGACAGTCTCTTTTTGTTTGTTGCTGCATACATCAGGCTGGCTGGCTGTAAGAACTGTGGAGTTTCTCTACTTTTTGCTCCTTATCATGCTGTAGAATAAATTGGATTACAGATGCATGTTATCACTTTTGGTTTTATGTGTATCTGGGGGGGCTCTCATCATGCTTTCAGAGCAAGTACTTTACCCATTGAACAATCAATCCAAGCTCAACATTTTAAAAAGTGTTCAATATCCATTACCACCTGGAAAATGCGAACTAAAACTACTTTGAGATTCCACTTTACAAGTGATAGACTAGATATAATCAAGAAAACTGCAACAGTTTTTTCACAGATATGTAGACAGAGGAACACTTATTGATCATTGGAAGTATGTAAGCTTGAACAGTCACTATAGGAATCTGTATTAATGCATTTTTAAAAAATATCCCTAAACAGATCAATCAGTATGATCCAGATATATCGATATTATGCATATTCCCAAAGGACTCTAGGTCAGCCTACCACAGAGATAGTTCATCCATATTTATTGTTACACTATTAGTGATAACTATGAACTGGAACCAGCTCAGATTAACATATTATCCATTAACATATTAATGAATAATGAAAATGCAGTAATACTCCATGAAGTTTTATTCAACCACAAAGAAAAAACTGAAAGTATAAATGATAGAAAGTGGATGGAATTTAAAAATATGTTTAGTGAGGTAACCCAGGCATAGAAAGACAAATTCCACATGTTCTCTCTCACTTATGGGTTCTAACTTCTAATTTTCAATATAGGTAGTTATGTAGGAATGAGTGTAGATACAGATCATAAGACTAGAAAGGAGACCATCAAGAAAAATGGTTTTAAGAAGTGATGTGTGGTAATAAAAACTATAATGGAGAAATCACCATGCCATATGATACTGGCTCCAAATCAGATACATAGATCAATGGATAAGGGTCACAGACCCAAAAATAAGCCCCTACACATATAGTCATCTGATTTTCAACATAAGAGCTCAGAAAGTTCAATAGCAAAATAACAGTATTTTCAACAAATGGTGCTGACAAAACTGTATATCCACATGCAGAAGATTGAAACTTGATTCTTATGTGTCACCATGCATGCAAACCAACTCCAAATGGACCAAAGATCTTAACATTAGACCAGAGATTATAAAAATCCTAGAAGAAAGAGCAGGCAATTCCCTTGAATTGATTGATGTAGGCCAAAACTTTCTAAACAAAACCACAATAGTTCAGGAAATAGAAACTTCTTTAGCACCCACAAACTACAAAGGAACACAAGTCGGGGGAACAAAGATCCCAAAAGGGTAGAGGCAAAAGAACACAGGTAAATAAATGAATAAGGCAATTATGGAAGAAAAGTCTTAAAGGGGAGAGAAAATAGATCATAGAATTTAGTAAAATGTAAGGGAGCAAAGAGAAAAGAAAAGCAATTGGCTTGGGAATAAAGTGATCAGTAGCTTCACTGAGCTTTAAATGATGAAAGCTTCAACAATTGTACTAAGAAGAATCCAGTGAAGTAATAGTGGTATGTATGTAAGTACCCAATTATACTCTGATAGGTTCTAAACTTCCCATTATTGGCAGGAAATGCATGTCTGTTTCTGTAAACCTGTCCAAATAGTAGAAGGAAAGAAAATAGTAGGAAGGAACAGATGTCTTAGTGTTAACTCGAAAAACTTGATAGTAAACTACAATCTAAACACTTCTAAGATAGCAAAAGCTCTCAGCATTCAATCAAGAGACATCCTACTGCAATGGAATATGAGTAAGACAGAAAATCAAAACTGGCCAGGATGCAGAATATTGGTGACACTGGGCTGTTCACCTATAATGAGGCCACCAAGTCTCCCATTCTCAAAGCTTATGAAACTTCATAGAAGAGGAGGACAGTAAGATTATAAGAATCTAAAGGTGTTCCAATATCCAAGACATTCCAGTCACAACAGGGATGCTGCATCTAGGAGCTGAGCATAATAGCTACTTCCCCCAGATCTACACAATGACTGACATATCAACATCCCCCATAAACCAACAAGGCTCTCAGGAGACATAACTACACTCAGAAAGAATCTCTGAGTCACTTGCTAGATAACAAAAGGGAGAACCTCTCCCCTTGTGAGTTTGCCTACTGAAAGGCCACATATACTACCAAAGAGACCTGGTTCCTCACTAAAATAGATATCTCAAAGGGAATCCTGGGATCCATACATGCAGAGGGAAAGGAGAGCAGGAGGGACATGGCTGAATTGGTGAATGTAGGAGAAAGGTCGAGAGGAAGGTTATGGAGGGAGGCAGATGGGGCAAGGATATAAACTAATTTTATATGTATATACATAATTCTCAATGAAAATGTCAAAAAAGAAGTTAAAAATTAAAAATAATGCTGGAAGTATCACCATACTAAACCTTAATCCATACTACAAACCCATAGTAATAAAAACAGTATGATTCTGACTCCAAAATAGGCACATAAATCAATGGATAGGTTGAAAACCCAGACCTAAACCCATACAATTACAGTAATCTAATTTTTGACATAGGGGTCCAAAAAACTCAAAGGGAAAGGAACACCACCTTCAACAAATGGTGCTGACAAAACTGGTTATTCTCATACAGAAAACTAAAACTGGACTCATTCTTGTCTCCATGCATAAAATCAATTCCAAATGGATCACGGCCTTAATATTAGTGCATGGACAATAAAAAATTTAGTAGAAAAAGTAGGGAATTCTCTCTAGCTGATTGGGCTAGGGGAAAATTTTCCACACAGAATCTCAATAGCACAGGCACTAGAACCAACATTCAACGAATGGAATCTTGTGAAATTAAAGAGCTTAGGTCAGCTAAAGAGATTGTAAACCAAGCATAAAAACAACCCACAGAATGGGAAAAAATCTTCACTAACCACACATCTGGTAGAGATCTATTATCCAGTGTGCATAAATAACTTAAAAAATTAAACACCAAGGAGATAAACAGCCCAGTTAGAAAATGGGCTGGGAAACCTAAAAGAAACTTTTCCAGAAATGAAACTGAAATATCTAACAAATACCTTAAAAATATTCCACTTCCCTAGCTATCAGGGAATTGCAAATCACAATGACCCAAAATCCAAAATATATGCAACAACAAATGCTGAAGAGGATGTGGGGAGAAAGGAATACTTATACACTGCTAGTGGGAATGCAGGCTAGTACAACCCTCTGGAGATCCATATCGCAGTTTCTAAAAAAGTTAAGGATGCCATATGACCCTGATATACCACTACTGGGAATAATCCCCCAAATGCATCATTTCACTGTAGTGACGAGTATATCCATGTTCATGTGGATATACTCAAGAGTTGATGAATGGATAATGAACATATGGTACATTTATACAATGGAAACTACTGAGCCTTCAAAAATAAAATGGGTTAATGAAATTTGTCAATAAATAGATGAAACTAGAAGAAATATACTGAGCAAAGTATCCCAGGAACAGAAAGATAGATGCTATGTGGATCCTAGTTCCAAACTCTCTTAATGACATACTTAAAGATAAATCTCTATAACACCCATTATAACAACAAAGTATTATAACTAGGAAGATGGGGAAACATGATCTCAAGAGAAAGGAGACAAAAAAACACAGTTATTTTTCCATTTTTTTTCTACTTTTACAATCATATTGAGTATCCCTTACCTCCTTCCCCACTCCCTCAAAATCTGCTCCCTTCCCTTCATCAATTCCTCCCACTCCCTCCTACCCTTCTGCCTATATGCTCCTATGAACCCCAGAGTTCACTCTGGATTGTCTACTCCTACCTGTGGGGACTTAAGTTTCCAAAGAGCACAGTTAAACAGAGAAATTAGACGACAGCCATGAACAGTCTATAAGTAGTGAGAAATCTGACAAACCTTGTTGTCGAATCCCCATTGGGCCAGCCATGGAAAGGAGGGGGAATTGAGCAGGTGCCCAAGTGAGGGAGTGAGAGGTGTGGGGTCACCACACAGACCCCAGGAGTCAGATGAGGAGCAGGTGGATGAGTTTGCTGCAGACTGTTTAATTAAGGAAGTACTTGACCTTATATAGGGTCAGGGATCCAATCAGGTGTTGCCATCTCTCTACTCCAGGGGACAGCCACCAATCATTTATCTGTTTACTAGGTGTCCATTGCAGGGACAGATTAGATGGCCACTTCCCATTGGTGGTTCATCCCTCTGCCTGTATGGTTCCTCTGTTGGGACATTGGGACATGTCTGGGGCATGTCTGTACTTGTTCAGGCTTGTCTGTAGCCTGGGTTCAGGAGAGCCCAGGCTAGGGCCTCTCTGAATTGATAGTGCCACATATAAGTAGTGAGAAATCTGACAAACCTCACTCTCAATTCCCTTCCTGTTCACTCAGGAGTGGGTAAGTTTGAAAAGCTGAGCCTATCTCCCCAGTCTTGGAGGGGTTAGGGGCTGACAGATGGCAGCTAACTGGCAACTGAGAGACTGACCCTACTCACTACAGTGTCTTAATTCCATTCTGCCTTCTACCTTTAAGCCTCTTTTTATATTAAAATCTTCATTTTAACAGCCTTTTATCTATGGTAAGGAGGTGACCTCAATACCCAACCAGAATGTAGCCAAGGGCTGTGCAGGAACAGCAAAACTTTAAACAACAACCCAACCAACCATAATTCAGAACACCAAAGACCCTACAGTGTTCATCTAGAACTAGACCAGCCAAATCTCTCCCCATCCTAAAGTTCAGGGAACCCTGTGGAAGAAGGAGCATCAAAACTGTAAGAGCCTAAAGATAGGGAGGACAACCAATGGACAAGTTACTCCATTAAGGTCTGGGCTGCAGCTGCCAGGATATTGCACCAATGTCAGTTGACCTTGCCCGACCTGCAAAATAGCTGACATGTCAACAAGGCCCTCCAAAACTAGCAAGGACCTTAGGGGAGAAGACTTCAGGCAGTAAGATCTTTAAAGGTAAGGGGTTAGACAGATATAACAGAGTTCTGGATTAGCGGGTGGTGCAAGAAGAAGCCCCAAGGTATGCCAAAGAGTCCTGAATTCCCACTAGAGTAGATGACTCAGAAGGAATTCAGCACCCATATAAGCAGATGTTCTGGAGGGTGGAAAGGAAAAGAAGGGAAACACCAGGAGAGGAGAGGGAGGGTGGAAAGAGAGGAGAGAGGGGGAAATAGGGGAAAGAGTAGTATGGGGGGGACAATAGAAATGAGAAAAGAGGGAAGAGGAGGAAGGGGAAGGAAAGGGGTGAGGATACCTACTCATTGACCTTGTATAATTAGGTAAAAATTTAAAAAACTAAAAATTAATTAAAAATAAAAAATAGTTGTAAGGGTTAGCCAGAACTATAAACTAAAGCAAATAAATGTTTTAAGATTTTTAATATTTTTACTTATTTTTTCTTACACTCAGATATTGTATGTATATTTCTCCCCACTACTACATTTCCTACTCCCCTTTTCACCCCTTCACTTCCTAGTGGTCCCCTGGAAAACTGACCTTCCATATTAATTATGTGTGTACATACATGATTCACTCGATTGTGTAGAATTTATGAACCAAAAATGAAAAAAAGATGGTATTTATCTTTTTTTTTGGTATTTATCTTTTTGAGAATACCTTTATTCCAATTAATATAGTTGTTTCCAAATGCAACCATTTTTCACAAGTGACTTAATTTCATTTTTCTGTGTGATTGAAAAATACCAGTGTGTATAAAATTCTTATCTTTTTGGTTTCATAAATCATTGTGAATAATGCTGCAATAAAATTGATATGCAAATGTCTCTTTGATTTGTCAATTTCAAGTCCTTGGGAAAATACCCCCAAGTGTTACAGCTGGGTCATATGGGGATTATTGTCTTTACTTCCTAGCAACTCAGTCCTATTCAGAAATCTTGTGAATACATGTGTGTGTGTGTGTGTGTGTGTGTGTGTGTGTGTGTGTGTGTGTGTGTATGTGTGTGAGAGTGTGTGTTTGAAGTGTTTTCCTTACTTCCTCATCAGTTTCAGTTTCAGGTCTCACATTATGGCCTTGATATGCTAGAGTTGACTTTTGTGCAAGGTGAGAGATAAGGATGTTATTTCATTCTGTTATATTTATCTTTTAGAACCTTTTGTAAGGGGATTTTTTCCAATATGTAATTTTGATATCTGCCAAAAATCATGTGGCTAGGTTTGCATAGATTTATATCTTTTTATTGTATTCTGTTTTAATATTTTAAACCAGTACTATGCATTTTTTGTTATTACGACTTTAATATAAGTTGAAAACAGGTATGGTGATATCTTTGGCTTTTTGTGGTCTTTTAAGCATTTTTTCTTTTTTATTAGTTTCATATATGAGTACAATGAATTGAAGTCATTTTTCACTCCCACAACATTTAATCCTATCCTTCTTTATTCCAACCTTCTTCATCTTCTCCAGTCAGGCTTTCTCTTGCTTTCAACTCATTTAGAATGTGTGACTTACTGATTGGAAGATGTTTTATTCAGAGATCCATAGCAGGTCAAACTATAAAAAGTAAAAAGACTGCAGATTGCTTGGTATTGTTATTATTATTATTCTCAAATTTGTTTGGTTATCCTGATGTTTATATTCCAAATGACTTCAAGGTTTTTTTCTATTTCTGTGATGAATACTTGTAGGGATTTTAAGGATGATTCCACTAAATCTGTAGCTTTGCTTTTGCTGACATAACTATTTTCATAAAATTAATTCTTATGACTTATGAGCATGGGAAGTCTTAAATTTCTTTCTTGAGAACTTTAAAATTTTCATTGCAGAGACCTTTTGCTTCCTTGTTTAGATTTATTACAAAGATTTTTTTATTGTGAACAGAATTGTTTCCTTGGTTTCCTTTTTAGTATATTTGTCATTGATATATAACAAAGATGCTGATTTTTGCATGCTAATTTTGTATCCTACCATTTTGCTGAAAGTGTTTGAAGTGTTTTCTGATAGAGTTTTCATGATATCTTATATAGAGAGCATTGATGTAATAGTGGCATGAATATCAAGGAGGCAACTAACAGCTTTCTGATTAGATTTAGTTTGTCAGAAAGGAATACATTCCTGGTACTCTAAACTAGAACAAGAACTTATGAAAGAGGGAGACTTAGGTCATAGAGGAACAACAGCTTATAAATGTTTAACTATGAAAAGACTACATCATACTGCCTTTTAGATACCTGTTATTATACTCATAAATTGAAAGAGCACTCAGCACTCAACCTCGAACCCTCCTTCTGCAACAGAAGGTGTTTACTTTAGAAAAGTACAAATCATAAAAATGCAGAAAATAAGTAACTTTGGACTTTTGGGGCGTGAACAGGCTGTATAAGCCACCTCCACTCCACCCTAAGGCTCAGGAAACATTGTGGAAGAGAGTATGGTAAGACTGCAAGAATCTGAAGTGGGGCAGTGGTGGGCCAGACATTATCTCCTGGACATGACAGTTCTGAATTATATGTAGTTTCATGTAGATAGATTATTTCCACAAGAATTGCACAAGAATTATCCTATCACCATCTCACCACGAAAGAGGAAAAATCCCCAAAAGCTTCACACCTTCCTGAGAGACTGATGATGACTAATGTTATTAGGAAAGAAAAAGGAAGATGCTTCCTCAATGATACCCATTGATATAAGACATTTGCTGGAGCATGAATTACATCAGGCACATCTCATCAAAAGCAAACTAGATGAAACAAAGTAGACCACACAAGTGAAAAGACTTGAAAATTGGAGAGATTCTGGCAGGAGAGATGAATGGTTGTAAGAGGAAAAGGAGAGAGAATGTGATTCAGGATTAAGGAGTGAAAATGATATAAATTCACTATATTCATGTACATATCACTAAAAAATAAATGAATTAAGTAAAAAACATGAAATCATTTTAAAAGTGTATTTATCTCATTAGCTTTATTCTTTGATAATATTATACATGAATACAATACAATGAACTTATGTCATTTTCATCCATGTTAACCTGATAAAATCCACTCTCTCTCATTGAAAACTTTCTTTTCTTACATCCTTCCTACCTTAATGTCTGTTTATGTGTAAGGTATATATATTGAAGAAAAATGATAGCAAAAATAGTCTTGAGATACTCCTTCCAAAAGCCATAGGAAACAACAAAATTTCCAGTATCCGGTATATGGTAATTCCTAGTGGGTTAGGCAAGTCCCAAAGCCTCCTCTGTCCCCCAACAATATAAACTTTTTCATTGCTCATGGTTGCACACCAGAACTTAATGTTATAGGTTCAATGCAGTTCTCATCAAAAAAGACCCTGTAGTTGACCATATCACATACTTGACATGAAGAAAGCAATCTAGCTAGACTTAACCCAGCAATGGTGAAGAGACCCTTTTCCAACAATGTGGAAATGTGAGGAACAACACCAAAGAAGTCCACAAATAAAGAGAAACTGACAAGAAGGAGAGATTGTAAAAAAGGAGTTTATTTAGAGTTCAGGGTCTAGTAGCCAAGGGAGACATAGTTTAGCATGAAGATTAGAAAACATTAAAACAGAAGTGATAACTTAAGGTCAGAGAAGACAGAGAGAACTGTGCTGATAACATAAAGGTGGAGAACCAGAAAAGGGAGTCTGTGGAGGAAAGATCAGAGACCTTAGAGAACAGGGTTAAGACAGAGACCATGGGTGGAATTACAATCTTTTACAGTCTCAAGCTTACAAAGGTGTCTACCAGGAGTTACTAAGGAAGGAGGGCGGTGAGTGAAGATTGGAGGTGTGGTATTTGCAAAAAGACTACCATGCTAATATGGAGGCTTTACAAAATGCTAGTTGTGGCTAAAAATATCTAACGCAGAAAAATATCATGAAGTATTTTAAGGCATAGTTTTAAAAAGTGCCGTTAAATATTGTAAGGCATGATAATTTCTCAGAAGAAAAATAATACTAAGAAAATTATGTATTTTCTCAGTGAATGTGTTGTTACCTGACTCAAGAACAATGTCACACACTCTGAAAGAGCCAAGTTGAGACCCTTGATTATGAAACAACGCTTCAATGTGGAAGAGTTGACTTCCATGCTCAGGAAGTCTGTAGCATCAAAGCTTATTTCTGAGGTTGTTTTAACCTCATGAGTAAGGATGCACACTTTAAAGCCCATGCTAACTAAATCATTCAATAACTTTACATTGTAGTAAAGATCCAGAAAGAAAGAAATTTGAAATTATTTTTATATATCAGCAACATTTAAGAAGTCAAAATAAATCGAATACATGGAAGCTGTCACTGGGAGGCCATTCATGTTGGATGTGACAGGAGATCATGGGTTCCAGCTGACCATTGACAAAATAGATCCACTGCATGCTTAGTGTCAGCAGCTCTGTGTTGGGTGGTTGTGGTTCATACTTGCCATAACTTTTTTTAATATAATGGCATATCTTAAATGTTTTCCTTGTTCTCTGACTCTTACATTCTCTCCACAATCTCTTCCACAAATATTGTTGTGACTTTAGGAGTAGTATATATGCCATTATCAGACTGACCCACTCATTCTCAAGCTCTGGTTCATGGTTTTTTGTATCCAAATCTGATCACTGCAATGAGAGGCTTCTCTGCTTAACTATGAATGTAGCTTCTGTATATTTTCCTTTCTATCTTTTGTGATGTTTCTTAATCTTTGATGGAGAGAAGGTTATGGGTTACTGCTCATGGCTGAGAGTTCTGTGAGAATATTTAATTTTACAAGTTACTGTTTGATATGGTAAGACATATTTATGCAAAATATCACCTTCAACTTTAATGATTGTAAAGTTAAAATATCAATCATCTCTAAAAAATATCTTGAAATACCCACGTGTAGTTGAGATTTAATTTGTTAGGTGAAAATAAATACTTCTAGCCCTTTCATTGTCTTCAAATTTTGTTCCATGTTTATAACATGGTAAATTTATATGTATATCAAAAATTGTTTAAGAATATATGTTTATGATATATTTATGATATATATTATTTGTTTAAGAATATATGTTTATGATTATAAGAATATATGTTTATGATATATTTTCAAAAACATTGGATCTCTACATTATTTTAAATATTATATACTGAGGACACATAAAATTTCATAGGTGAAAAGGGTCACACGTAGAAAGAGTTTAAGAAGCTCTTTTCCTCTGCTATCCAGAAGTCATTTACACTTTTCAAGAAAATCTGTCCACTTTCATGTTTTCCCTCTCTCTCCCCACCCTACTTGTGTCCTAACAGGGCGGCAGAGCTTTAGGCTTGGCTGCTCTGCCCTGTAGAGTCTTGTTTGTTCTAGGTGAGTGTTTTCTAAGATGCTGCTGACTACCCTGGACAGCTGGCTTGTGAAAACAAATGGAGTTCTCTGAATCACTGTGCCTATCCCTAACAAAGGACATTTAATTCCCAATATGAGCTTCAGGAAGGCAATTTAGATAGAAACTTATTCATAAAGAAGAAACAGAAGTCTTAAACAAATTAGGCAGAACCAGGACACAAAGGAAAGTGCTCAGTTATAAACTGTAAAGGTGTCAATTTTCCCCAGATCCCCTTTCCCCATGAGGTCTCTGATCAGGCAAGTATGAGTTTCCATAAGGGCTTGGAGGAGTTTATCTTTAGCTGTCCTGTTCCAGGAGCGGCTAAAGCTGAACAGCTTCCGCATCTTGTCTGAAGTGGTGGTCTTAGCCCGGATCTCCTCGTATTCCTCATCATTTAACACATGACCATACAGCTTGTCCAAGACAGAGTCCACAGATGTCACACGAGCCACCAACTGTTCCCGATGTCTGTCTATGAAGTGTGCCAAGACAAAGGAATCTGTATGTGAAGATGAAACTGACAATAAGTGAAGTAAAATTCTATCACAGGCTTTGCCTCTTAGCTTCCATTTTTGGCTTTCTTTATTTATTTGGATATCTGGCTTCCTGCTCTCTCAGAAAGTCCATTTACCATAAAAGAAGAACTTCTGTTCTTTCTCATACCAAAGTCTATTCTGGCATTCTGTTTGACCAGGAGGAGGGATTATAATAGGAAATTGAGGCTATAGGTAGACAGTATAAGGGCCTCTATGAGTAATAGCAAGGGGCAGAGGGAAGAATTTTGTTTTGGACATTCAGTTCTCCAACCCTATCCATGTGAGATTTGAAATTAGAGTGTCTTCTTTTTCTCACCTCCCTGCCATCCAGGATCAGATCATACACCCCAGGAATATCACTGATCCTGTGGTCTTTCACAACTATAACTGACCTGTGCTGGTTGGAATGATCAAGGACTGTGCATGACTGAGATCTTCTGAAAAGGAAGAGAGATAAAGAAGCATTAGTAGTATTGCCATTCATAAAGAAACAGGATGTGCCTTGTTGCTCTCACTCATTGATCTGATTCCACAAATAAACTACAGAAAATCTGATATAGACTGAGTATGAGTTTGGAGGTTAATCATTTTTTATTCATGTGAGATATGGAAGCCTGGGGTCTCTAATCATAGTGAGGGAATGTAGATAAACAGGCAATAGAAACTTCTTCCAGTGTCACAGCCTCATGTTTATCCTCTGTTTGCCTGAACTGAATCCCTTGTGGACATCTATTTGACAACTTAATCTGGGCAGAAATCTACTTTCATGTCCTTGTTTGATCTTACATATTCACATAACACATGTGTTCCCTGGATTTGCTGTCAGAGTCAAGGCAAAACAGAGTCAACACATGGAAATAATAAGTAAATTTTAGCAAGAGGAGCAACAAATAAGTAAAGGACTGTGTCCAGTAAAATGCACCTCATATAAACAAGGCCTGCGACTATGAGAAGACTGAATCCTCCAAGATTCTCAGCTAA
Organism: Typhlomys cinereus; assembly: GCA_023101885.1. Lineage (NCBI taxonomy): Eukaryota > Metazoa > Chordata > Mammalia > Rodentia > Platacanthomyidae > Typhlomys > Typhlomys cinereus. The sequence goes on from JALPQD010000863.1 coordinate 116,103, forward strand.
AATGAAGCTTTTTTTCTTTCCAGTTTCTTTGCTACAGTATTTTGACACAGTGGTGAAAAGCTAACATGGGTAATAGAAGAGTTTAAATTTTAGTCATACCAACTAGAATTTGTAAAAGTCTTATCACTTCTTTGGGCCACACCATGAAATTGTGATAATGTACTTCTTCCCACACACTATTTTTCTTTCTTTCACCTTTGAGCTCTCTGGATTTCCCCTCTTACCTGGTTTTAACAAAGTCTCCCATACTACAGCCAGATCCCTCTTGTTTCTCATTTGAAGCTCAATTCTTGAACCAAAGTGGCTAACGTTGATCTCAGAGAAAAGCTGGCATTCTCCAGGACTCCGGTAGCACAGCTCCAGCTCCTGGAGAGAGAAGGAGCCACCATGTGAAAAGACACTGTTAATTCTGTGAGGTTGTTTCCCCTATCTTATATCTTCTTGACCCTAGTCATAGCATAGGGGTATTGATTATCTTTTTTACTGAAGTCATTCACTATCTTTGGCATTATATCCTGAAAAGGAAGCATGTACAGATGGGTTCTCCGTTGTGTTAGTTTATTTTACTATTGCTGTGACCAAATACCTGACAACAAACAACTGAAGAGGAAGGATTTATTTTTGCCCTATAAATTCAAGGAAGGGAATGTATTGAGGCTGGGATACGAAATAGTGGGAACTTAGATGGACCCATTCTCCCCTTTCTTTGCTATCTTGAATCAGTCCCTCAGTTCTTCACCACTAACTCTCATTCCTGTTAAGTCCTAAACTTAAACCATCTCCAATCAACAGAAAATTTACATTCATTTTTCTCTCCATAATGAAATCTAAATCAAAACTCTTGATTCCAAAATGTTGTCCAAGCATGCATCTCATCTCCTTTCCTGCTTCCCTTGTCATTACTGTGGACTCTTAGGCTGGGGTATAACTTTGTGGTAAAGTAATTGCCTAGTGCCTTATTTCAAAGATTAAAAACTTAGGTAGCCACCTGTTGGGCCTCATCAAGACACTGGACAAGGCCTGCTGGAACTTCCTGAGCCTGGCTAGAGTTTCATGATCTGGTTAAGCTGTCTCACCAGCATAATTCAGCACAGACTTGTGGCTGATGCATTATAGCCCTAGGTTGCAACAGCAACTGACCCATAGTAATGCCCCACTAGCCCATAATAATCTCATGAGACTGCAAATCTTGTGAGACTACGCCTTCTACAGTTGGTGCTGTTAAACTGCCTAACTGAGAGGGCCAGTCAGCAAAGACTCACGCTGGGACTTATGGGATGTTGGGTGGGGTATATAAGGGCCTGACTGTTGGAATAAAGTGGTTTTTCCTGCTTCGACAGAGCTCCCAGCCTGGTGTGTCTTTCTCCGGGGGTGAGGGGGGTCCAGGCTGGCGACACTCATCATCCTGCTCAGCTCCGGGTTGTGCCTGGCTGGACCAGCACTCCCTTCCGCACTAGCTGCCGCGAGCCCGGCAGCCACCTACCTTCACCCTAATTTAATAAGACCACTCACCTGCAGTGCAGCAGCAGTGTTTGACTGGTGGCTGCTTTGGCTACTACCTACCTACCTACTTATCATCCAGTTTCATGCAAGGCCAGATCTCTCTCTCTCTGTATCTCTCTCTCTCTCTCTCTCTCTCTCTCTGTGTGTGTGTGTGTGTGTGTGTGTGTGTGTGTGTGTGTGTGTGTGTGATATGTGCAGAATGTGTGGAGGTCAGAAGTCAATATTAGCTACCTTCCTCAATTGCTCTAAACCATATTTATGGGCACATTCACCTTATTTCCTGTATCTTGAGCTCAAGTCAGCTATACTGTGTGGATAGTAAGCTCCCAGTATTCTTCTACATCTGCCTTTTCAGTGTTGGTGTTATTGGTGCTGCATCTGATTTTTAAATGAAAATTGGAGATCTGAACTTAGGTCCAAAGGGGTTCAGAAAGTCTATTGTTTGGGATCTGAGGCTCATGTTTGCATTTCAGTGTTATTATAAACTGATCAGAAAGCAAATGATCTTTGTGTCCCCTTAGATTTACATAGGACACCTACTTAATGAAGTCAGAAGATGACCACAAAATCCAAGAATCCTAAGCAGATACTGCAAGAAACTGCTATGTCTTCAAAATTCTAGTTTTCTGCTTGTTTCGGTCTCCCCTCCCCAGGGGTAAGATTTTTGACATTTCCAGTCATATATCCCCTGCTTTCTAACAGCACTCCATCCAGAACAGATCTTTCATGGGCCTTCCTCCAAATTGTCCCAGGCTGTCATCTGCAGTAATTTCTTTTTAGCAGTCTTTTATCATAGTTCTCCATGATGTATAAGCATTCTGCACAGCAATAAGCCAGCATTTTCAACTGCAGAGATACTTCCAGTTCTTTTTCATTGGAACATTAATACCCTGTATCTTACATACGTCACAGCAATCCTAGGTCAAATTCACCATCTTCTCCATTCTCTCCGTATTCCATTCTCTAAATCCATATCTGCCAGTCATTAAATCATTCTTTCTCATCCCACCTACCACTTGTTTTCTACCCAAAAACATTTGATACTCTTTGGTGAAATCCTTTGACTTACCCTGAAAGCTCCATTAAGTTTTACATGTGATCCTAGAATACAGAAAGAACCTGGATGCTCACCCTTGGGTGTATTTCCAGCTTTTCAGAAGCAGACACAGTATAGCGGGAGCCCAGGTAAAGGGGTTCCTGTGGGGGTGGTTTGCGAATGCGCACATATCTGTCATTGGTTTCTTCATCATCTATGGCCTAGAGAACATCATATACAGTAATTAGAAGATTTATGTATTGTGGCATCTGGTCTGAGTTTGATGGGTCAGTGCACTTATATGGCTAAAGGTGGTGATACACCCTCTGCACCTCTTTTCCCTATGGTTCTACTACATAGTCACATGACCCCTTTCAAGATCATTTTGGGAATAGGGTCATTGCTAGAGAAGAAGGGAGAATGTTACAGATTGGACATAGAGCCTTCCCATCTTTCTGACTCCTGGAAAGGAGATGCCAAAAACCTTTTCCAGAGATCAGTGAAAGAGCAGCAAACTTGGTTGGAGGAGACTTGGGAATGAGAGAACCAGACCAAGGCAGAGCAGAGGGCAGGACACACATCCTAGTCCTGCTCAAAGAGGCTCATCCTCACTTTCAGGATGAGCAGCTCTGTGACTATATTGCATGTTTTCTGTCAGCCCATCCTGACCCAGACTTCTTTGTTCTCAGTGTCACCTTGCGAATGGTGCAGTCATTGGGGATGAGGTAGAGGTGGAAGCGGATTTCTTCTTCCCAGATATGATGGTAGAGCAATGTGGTGCAGATGATGGGGATAAAGCGCCAGGCAGCAGGAATCATTCTCAATAGGACTCCCATTGAGGAAAAGCTGGGGTTTTCCAGTACTATGTAATGTTGCTCTACACAGGCTGGCTTCTCCAGGACCATCCCCTCTTCTTTAAAGTGGGCCACTTCAAACAGCGAAATATCTACCATCTCTTCTGTCAAAAAAAAAAAACCAGATTCAGGAGGTGTGAATTTAGCATCCTCATTGAGCCAAGCTCAGTTTCCTCCTGTCTACCCAGGAGCAATCCATCACAAAACTGTCTTTTTCTTTCCACCAGTAGTTATCACACTTAGATCCCATTTCTGATTCAACTAAATATAGTCTAAAAATTCAGCATTTAACATAAAGAGTAGTATTTTTACCTGAATTAAGGTAAACTCTGCCATTAGTTTCCTTCTGAAGCATATGAAGTCCTTTAACATACTTACTTGTTAATTATTTACATTTATTTAATTCTCTCACTTTCTCAGTAATGTCTTATTATATAATTCATTAAGAGTTTTGGATATAGTTCAGAGGTGAAAAATGAACTTAGCATATACAAGATTCTGGGATCAATCCCTTAACACCATACAAAAAATAAAAACAAACAAAAAGATGAAGTCTAGGGGCTGGAGAGGTGGCTCTGGGGTTAAGTCTCTGCCTTGCAAGCAGAAGGTCCTGAGTTCAGATCCTAGACCCCACGTATAGACGCCGGGCGGAAGCGGGGGCGCCTGCATTTCTGGTCCTGGTAGGGCGGAGCCTGTGAATCCCGGGGCAGAGTAAACAAGGAGGAGGTGGAGGTGTCCATGGTGGTTCCCAAATTCGTCCGTGGTTCTACACACACATACATACATACACACACATACATACACACACACGCACACACGCATACACACGCACAATTGAATAAATAATAAAAAAATTAAAAAAAAGAAAAAAAAAGATGAAGTCTGTTTCTCTAAGTGGCATATCATCAGAGAAGAAGACAAAAGCAATAACAGTGTTTTATACTAGTTTAATGAAGTTTAGCACATATGAAAACAATGCTGATTATTGAACATCTGCCATTTAGTTGCCAACATTTGTTTTCTATTAATTCTCCTTAATGCAGAGATGTGGCTAAACAATAGCAAATCTTAACATAATAGCTCTTGGGATTTTTGGCCCTAATTGCTTATCCCCACAAGGATTAGCTTTGAAAATTTGCTGTAGTACCTACACATTTCATTTCTGATTTGTGTGTGTGTGTGTGTGTGTGTGTGTGTGTGTGAGCGAGAGAGAGAGAGAAAGAGAGAGAGAGAGAGAGAGAGAGAAATATCAGTGCCATGGTGTACATTTAGAGGTCAGAAGACAACTTCAAGGAGATGGCTTTCTTCTCTCACATCATAGATTCTGGGAATGAATTCAGGTTGTTGGACTCATGTGGTAAGTGTTTTTACCAACTAGCCATCTTGATGGTCTTGTATTTACTATGTTTCTGATAAAACAAAAACGTATACAGGCATTTAAATACCATAACTTCCCAAACTATGAAATATGTACAGTGTGTTTGGTAAGTGATATTTTTAACTATAGAAAACTTTTTGAAGTCCTCTATTTTAAAAAGTTCCCACTTTTTTGGAAACAGGGTCTTAAGTAGCTGAGGTGATGAACCTTGAGCTCCTTAGCCTTCTACCTCATCCTTTCAATGCTGGAAATATAGGCATGAATCCCCACACCCAGATTAGCATCTGCACGTTCTTTTCCTGTTATTTCTCTCCTCATATTTAGTTAGCACCTTGAAAACAGAGACCTTGTTGGAAATCCTTCATGAATCTCTCTTTGTTTTAAATCCTCACATGTTAGACATTAATGTTGTTACCTAATGTAGTCAATGTTTTGCTAGAATTACCCCTATGTACCTTACTACTTAACTCATACTTCCATATTATTCTTCAGAGGTTATTTCTGTGACCTGTAGTACATCCCATAAAGCCTTCTTAAAGAAACAATGTTTGTGGTAAGCTTTCCGTTTAATTCATTTTGCAATTATTTTCTCTATTAACAATACTTGATGATAAGTTACTTTCTCAGGACAAGAAAGTTATCATTCTGGTATCTTCTGCCTTCCAGTGTTATGAAGTCATCTGGCAGTACTTTTCTAGGAGTTCTTTCTTTCTGCTGCTGTGAAGACCTTCCCTTAAGTTTTGTGATTACATTGTTTCACTATAATGGGCCTACCATTGATTCGTCTTTCCTATTTTTCTCTTTCTTGCTTTGGAACTTTAGGATTTCATATTTTGGAATTCTCATATCTCCCAGCAAGTTCAGAAATTCTCTGCAATTGCATAACTCTTTGAATAGTCAATATTTTCTTTTATCCTTATCATGTTGTTCTGGAATTCCAGTTAGATATATATGAGATACTTTCAAGATATATGAGACTTTTTATGATACTTTCTATATCATTGACTCTTTTTAGTGATTTTTTAATGTTTTCTACTAATCTCATTTGTTCTCAATTTATCATTAATAGTTTCTTGAATATTTTAGACATATTTTAGAATCACTGAGAATGCTTTGCACATTTATTTCTATTTTAATTTTGATCATTTCTCTAAGTAAAATGTATGGATATGGGGGCTGATTTTCTGGTGCCTAAGATTTCTGCTTGTTCTCATATAAGGAACTTTGTTTATAATTTGAATTCGTTTGTTGTGTTTTTTTATGTTTAATGCATAAGATGTATGAATGGATACATGGTAACTAACAAAATATTAACAGTAATCAAATTCCATAAAATTGGCATTCCAGTCTAAGAGGTAAAGATATATACACCATTTTCCCCCTGTTTGTAGGAATGTTAATAGCTTTGCAATATCAACAGGTTTTTTCTTGATTTTAAATTTTTGTAGAATAGACTTGTAGTTCAATAATAAAAAGTTACTGTAAAAAACACAGAAAATTTTTCTTTTAAAATATACCTCTTACACTTCCAAAAGAGACTCTGTCCAACATGTTTCAGTTGCTCATCTCTACTGTCATTGTCAAAATGAAGGAGGCTTCTTGTTTTGATTTGTGTTTGTATGTTCTTTTCAGCTAAGTACTACATATTGACTTCTTCATTTGATGTCTTCTTTTTATAGCTTTTTATTAAATATTAACATTCTCCCTCCAAAGGATATGGATACTTAACTTGTTTTCAGCATGTGATCCTTCCACCAGCAGGACCTTGTCCATCTGTTCTGAAAGTCTGTCTTTCCCTCTCTGATCTTCATGATTTCTTCAGCTATTAGGTCTCTGCTCTTGAAAAACAATTCATGGAGTTGTTCACCAACTTCACCACTGTGGATGTCATCCTTACATGGAGGTCAGCTTGATTCTCTTGACTTTTATAGTTGGCTTTTTCTGGTGCTCAATGAAGTAGTTAAGGAGTTTGGCTTCCACAAGCCCTTTGAATAATACCTGGCTATTTTTTTCAAATGCTGGATATATAGTCAAGGTTGGATTTGAACTTGCAACTCCCTTGCCACAGCCTCAGCCTCCAGAGTGCTGGAATTACAGGTGTGTGGTCATTGTAATGGCTTTCTTTGTGAGATTTTTGTGAATGAGAACTTTTTCTGAGAGAATCTTTGAAGGTAACCAAAGCCAGGATACTTTATGCTCAAACATTCTCTAAGAAGCCACTGTTCAAAAACTCAGTTCTTAAATGGAATCTTATGATGTCATCTTTTTTATAACTGCAGGGATGGTAATGTTTTCCCAATATTGACAGACTCTGGGTGCTAAAAGTTCTTGTTAGATCACTCAGCATTGCTTTGTCCATAGTCTGTAAAATATCTTCAAATAATTCAGTTTATCATTTGTTTTCTGAGGGAGCCTTAAAAGTTAGAGTTTGGGTCAAGAGCACTAAATTATAGTTAATGTTTTACTGAGGAGGTCACTGTCTGTTTAGAAAAACCTTCAGGTGAACTCAATAAATATGATCATAAGGACAGTAGATGTGCTTCAAAAAAGACATGTTCAGACAAAAGTGGAATGAGAAAATGTCTCCGTGGCACTTTTCTAAAGAAGACATGAGTTCTTTCCCCATTACCCACCGTCCTGCACCACCCTACATACACACCATGTAGGTCCTTCATTACCACCATCTTCCTCCCTATCCTTCTTCCCTTGGTTACCTTGGAGGGCCACAAAGTGAGGCAGATGCACAGCAGCCACAGCTCCCTCCTCAACCTTGATGTCAAACAGAGGCCCGGCCACTGTGTGGCTGTGCTGCAGGGAAGTCTTGTCCAGAAACTGGCACCAAGCACAGAATTTAATCTGGATCGTCACTGCTTTTCTCACCACAAAGCCGAGACCCATGTTGGGCCAGTAATAGGAGCCAGCCATGGGGAAGTGAACTCTAGGAAGAAGGAGAAGCAGACACTGTTTACACAAGTTCTGCTTCCCTGCTGGATACACATCTGGTACAGGGCTGGGGACACACCTGACTTTAGTCAGAAAGTTTGAGTCCTGGTTCCTCTTTAATCTATGTGTGGATCCCTGAGAAAGTCGTTTAACTTCTGGAATCCAAGTTTTCTCCTCTGTAAATAGGCAAAATAATAACACCCATCTCCTATGATTATGGGCATTGAGTGAGGTAATGCAAACCTGTACATCAACATACATCAGGAAGCAGCTAGCTATTCCTTATAGGATAACATAATTCAGAAATAGGTAAGTGTGTGTGTGTGTGTGTGTGTGTGTGTTCATTTGGGAATGGGAGTCATGATTTTCTGGATACTAGGCAAGACCTCTACACTGAACTATATCTTTCATCCTTGGTGATCTGTTTCACAGAGTATGTTTCCTGATCCTAAGACTCTACATGTCAACATTAGTGATAAACCTTTGTGTTAAATGTAATGCCTTACAAGGGCCATAAATTATTTTCTCAAGTGATTCTCAGTTAATAAATGTGGGCTGGACACATGCCAGTTTCTCTAGGAAGAAGTGAAGAGTGATAAGATCTCAGTTAGAAACTGAGATAGTGTACTAAGCATGTAGTGGTTAAAAGCAAAGCAGGAACATAGTACTTCATAGATGAAATCTATGACATGGCAAACCAAACAACAGACTTTAGCATTAAGATTATAATAATCATTGCAAGAACACATTTCAGATAATTGAATAAATTTGAACAGATTGAGTTTGCTTAGATGATGTAGAGGATGATGTAGAGTAGTGGAGGTAAAGGTGAACTGGTTATAGAAGACAAAGTCTTGTTTTAATTTGGAGACATTCATAGTAAAGTATGCAAGGATGAAATCAGACAATGCCTTGGACTAAAATACTATAAAAGTGAAAAAGATAGGAAAACAGTTGAAGGGAACTTGGCAGAATGGTTGCTGGAGCTAGGAATGCTTGATCTTTCCACTTTTCAAGCATTTTGAAAACTTTTAGCATAAAAGCCTCTATTTCCATAATAAAAAAAAAACACAACACTCACTGACTTGGTCTATTTGCCTCTGACTTGACAAGATAGGAAGATATATCAGATGCTGTATGAGTAATATATGGGGCCAGTTTTGGGGATTGGAGTGGGGAACGCCAGGCTAGGGCACACTGACTCCTTACTCACCTGTACAGGTTACTCTCTTTGTCAAGCATCTCAGTAGCCACAGGTCCCATGGAGCCCTGAAAGTTGTCTTCAGTCTCCAAAAGCTCTGTGTGTGTAACTTCCAGAGATGCAGAAGGAGACAGGTGGGGTGAATCCAGCTGTGTTATTTTGGAGGATTTTGCATCTACAGGAAACATGACAGTGGTTAGTCTAATCTCTGAAGCTCTGTTCTTCTGTACCATGACTAGGCTTTTCCCAGGGCTAATCTGCCTGAGTCAGAGCATTAGGTGTGTATTTAGTCTAGGTTTGTAGTAGATATCCTCTCCTTCCTTACTTGTCTTCCTTATAATTTGAGCTGCATTCATAGTAAAATATGTGAGGATGAAATCTTGAACTAAAATGCTGTCAGAGAAGTGCTGAAAGAAGAGCAGTTTTGAAGGGAACTAGGCAGAGCACTTCCTAAAGCTTGGAGTGGTTGATGGCTTTACTTTTGAAAATTTTTTGAAAATTTTGTCATAAAAAACACATTTTCTCTAATAAAAAGATCACAACACTCAATCCTACACTGTATACCCTAAAAACACAACTGATTCCTGTGAACTTTGTAATGCTACCGACCTTTGGGTGTTCTGAGTTTGAGAACTGGCATAGGTCTGAGGTCTCCTGGAAGAAAGAGATCGAGAAGCATATGTAATGGAGTCAGGTATAAATAAACAAACACACTTTGAAACTCCACCTACTTCTGCCATTCTGAAAATAATCAATATAAATATTAACACAATCTGAGTAAGAGCTGGAATGTGAGTTTTTCCTTTACTCATATGGAGACACTCAGGTCCTGAGCCTGTGATCACAGAGAGAGAAGGCATATGGATGAGCAAGAGAAATTTCTTCCACAACATTATAGATTCAGTATTATCCTGTCTTTCCCTGGACTTCTTACACTTAGAAAACTATCCAAGTCCTTTGCTAGATGCCTCAAACTATTGACATCTTATTCTGGGCAGAAAGCAATTTTCTTGTCTTTGGTTTTCTACATTCACTTAACACATTTGTGTATTCTGAATTTCATGAAAAAGCCAAGATGAAGCACAACTTAGCATGTGGGAACTATAAGTAAGCTTTAGCAACAAGAGCAGCAACAATAAAGGAGTATATTCACTTGAGGTTTATGTGAACAAGACCTGAGGGCATAAAAGAATCCACTTTACTGTGCTATAAGAAATACGAAAGCAGATACAAGGACATAGATGGAATATGAGGATCTGGTTTAACTTTCATGGACACAGGATGATATTTCTTCTTCATATTCCATGCTGACTGGACAGTTTTGATCCATCTTAATTATGCATAAATTGGAATATCTACTAGAGAAAGTGACTAAGTCCCTGTGTATTTCAAAATCCCAAATACATGTGCAATAATGGAAGGAACTTGAGGAATTGATCTTGTATAGATACAGACACAAGGGAGGCCGTGATCACAGTCTTTGAATATCTGAAGACCTTCTTACAGGGAAGAAATAGACCTTGATAACTTCCCAGGGACAGAAATAAGAAAATCAGTTGAAAGAGTTTGGTTTAACATAAGGAGAAGTAGCAACATATCTACCTCCTAACTTCTTGAGACATGTATATATATTTTGTTTAATCTTTGCAGGAATCTTTGCAAAAGTGAGTAAGTGCTGGAAAAAGACTCAAATCCGGGTCTTATGTCTGGGTAGGTGACTTCCTTACCTGTGGCTCATTCAAGCCAAGGCTGAGCAAAACCTATGCACTGAATACACATGAATCCAATTTGTAGCTACTCAGTTGTTTTGAGGATGTGATTGAAAGTACACTGTGTCTTCTAGTGAAGTACCTGATGTTGGCAAATGTCTTTCTCTATCAGATATGGAAACATCATCAAGTGCCTGCTTTTTTATTTTGAAGATGATTTATCATGGAAAACCATGCTGAAGACTTTGTGGATATCAAAATTTGTTATATGAAGGACGAGTCAGGGAGACTACTATTCAAAAGGAACTGAGAGTCTGCAGTTTGAACAGGATGTTCCCTTTCTACATGTCCCTATGTTAATGACTGGTTCTCAGTTGTGTCCGGATGTGCCTACACCATGAGAGCTCTGAATTCATGAAAGAATCAATACAATGATGAGTTCAGAAATGAATGTCATACTGACAGCAATGGAAAACTGTAGAATGGGAGCACAATTGGAGGAAGTGAGTCACTGGGGGAACTTCCCCTAGGAAGTAAATTTCTTACCACAGTTTCTCTCTCTCTCTTTCTCTCTCTCTCTCTCTCTCTGTCCCTGACTCTCTCTCTCTTACTGGTACACTTTTTCTCTGTTTTGGGGCCACCATGAAGTGAGGAGCTTTATCTCCCATCTGACCCTACTGCTGATATTTTGCTTTTGTTCTATTCAGATGCAAAAGACAGTTCGCCTTGGACAGAAACGCTTAATATTTCCAGCCAAAATAAACCTTCCTCTTTAAAGTTGTTTTTCTCAGGAATTTTGTCAGTGTTGAAAAGGTGACTAACACAAGGTCAGTTTTGACTAGAGTTTAAATTGTGGTTATAGCACCTGATAAGGAACTTGTAGCAGCCATAACTTTACTGGGCAACAAATATACATTCTCCCACTCACTGACTTTCTTTTGTTTCTTTTCTTGACCTCATTTTACCTGGTTTCAACAAAGCCTCCCATACTAGAATCATTCTCTTCTTATCTGTTATTCTCAGCTTAATCTCTGAACCCAAGTCACGAACATGGATCTCAGAAAAGGTCTGGGTTTGTTTGGGGCTCCGATAGCACAGCTCCAGTTCCTGGAAAGAGAAAGAAGTAATATGGAGTACCGCTTGATGGAAAGTCATGTATAGGATAGCTGTTGTGTGGGTGGTGAAAATCAAATATCTGAGAAAAACTTCAGAAGGTTGAGACAGTTAAAATCATGAACACTTCATGAATCCAAAAGTACAGAGCATTCTAGTTAGTCTACTGATATTTTAGAAACCTTTCTGATGCTAGGGAGAGTCTACAACAAACATGCTCATGTGTTGTAGCGATACAAGCCTCAGAACGTAGACTTTCACTCTTAATATTAACAGCTAGTCATCTAGGCATGTGCTGGAAACTAAGAGGGCTTTGTCACTTCCTTATCCCTTCCAGGAAACCACAAGTCTCATGCCCCAAATCCTCCCAACGTGGCTTATCAGTAAATATGTGGACTGACCCTACTTAAATTTCTGTGGAAAGAGGTAGGTAGATTCCTCACTGCTCTCTCATCAGGAAGCTTTGAGCCCCACATGCTCAGCCAGCTCTGGTTTTTTTTTTTTTTTTTTTTTTTTTTGTAATCCTATATTTGTGCTATCCTTTCTTTTCTGCCTGTTCTTTTCTCAACCCTAAGATAGCTTCATAGATCTCTGAGCTGGACAAAGTTTACCTACTTAGAGGTAAATGAGTGAGTTACTGTTTTGTTTGTTTAAGTTCTTATGTGAAAAGTCACCATTGATGCAGCAAGTGAAGTCTTCCCTCAGACCTCAGTACCTATTTGACCCTGCTCACCCCATGAGGACACCGGCTATCTTCTATACTGAGGTTAGTAACTACACTTTGGGCTATACTTCCTGACTTAGAATGAGAAACACACAGCTGGGAAACCCATCATGCTAGTTTGTTTTCTGATTACTGTGGCATGTTACTTGACAAGTAGCTATTAAGAAGTCAGGATTTACTTTGCCTCAAAGTATCATAGAGAAGACATGGAAGTGGGATCCATTGGTGGTAGTAACAGTTTTGCTCATTATTCCACTCTAGAAACCTCTGAAACATGAGCATAACCTCTGTAACTTTCACCCTATTCTCTGTCATTCCCCATGTTTCCCTTTTCCTACTTAAAGGTAGGAATAAATAAAATTCAGAGGTACATTTCCCAGACTGAAACTACTGCTCTGAAGCTAACTAGCAGACCTCGCCTGCTCTACCTTTTGTTTCACACTAAAATCTAGTAAGTATTCAAGTAGGAGTTTCACCATAGTTAATATCTCTCATGTATTTATACTTGTAGTGACTGGGAAAAAACCTCAACTGTGGAGTTGTGATGGTTAATCTTGATTGCCAACTTGACTGGATTTAGAGCACTTAAGAGAAACACTTATGCATATATATGTGAAGAGATCTCCAGAGAAGTTTACCTGAAAAAGAAAGACTGTCCTCAATGTGGATGGTACCATCCCACAAATGGTAACAAAACCAACTGAGCAACAGCAACTTAAAGGAGGAAGAATTCATTTTTGGCTCACAAGTTATAAGGCTTCTATTATTGGCTCAAAGGAGCTCAGACTAATCTTACACTCTTGTAACCAAGGTTGCAAAATTTGCACAAGATCATGTTATTCAACCTTTCACTAAAGCTGTGAAGAATACCTGATGAAAATAACCTAGAAGATGAAAAATTTATTTTAGTTTATATTTTTGCAGATTTTAGCCCATAGTTGCTATGCACATTCTCTCTCTGCTTGTAGCAAGTCAGGACACCATAGTGAGGAGGACCTAGCAGGGAATACCTTTTTACTTCATGGGAAACATGAAGGGGAAAGATGATGACAGAAAGGGTTGCATGCTAAAGCAGACATGTCAAAGACATGCCCATGGTAAGCTATTTTCTTTGGCAAGTTCATATAACCTAATCTCCAAGTCAATATTAACTAATCCATGAATGACCCTTGAACCAATATTGTAACAGTATCACCAGTTGCTTTCCAAGCCTTTAATACATGAACCTTTGGATACATGTTAAATCTAAACTACAATGATGAAGAGCTGAATATACTCCATTGATGAACATCTGCTGGTCTAGCCTGAAAAATGTCAGGTAAACAGAAAAAGCAGTTCCTGGTGTGACCTCACACTAGATTTCATAGTCATTTTAAATTGATGAGATTTCAGTTGAGTTATGCTGTCCCCTGTTAGATATACAAAAGACATCTACTTCAGGATGATCACCAAGCAGTCTATAAATACCATGTGCCCTGACCACACATTACACCAACCCTGCCCACCACTCTGTCTTCAACAATTCTAGCTTTTCACTTGTATTAGTCTGTTTAACCAAGACATAAGATTATGGACATTCTAAATCATAGAGGCCCTCTCTTCTGACAGAACTCAAGGAAGATAAGATCTATTTTTTAAAGTGTTTCCCGAATTATCCAATCAAGACTGAATTCCTGCAATAGTTTCTTTTGAAGTCTTTTACTGAGAAGTCCATAGCTTCCCATGGCATGTGTTTTGCTTAGCAATAAATGCAGTGTGTTGAAAAGCACATGTGCTCTACTCCTGTTTTTTGTTTTGTTTTGTTTTGTTTTCCTAGAAAGTGCTGAAACCTGTAACTTAAGCACTTCCTGATTGTGACAGTTAACCTTGATTGTCAACTTGACCAGACCTGGGAATCAGTAACAGATCAAGCCATCAAACCACCTGAAAAGATTCTTTAGAGTTAAGATATTTGAACTGCAAAGACCAATTCTAAATGTGAAGCAAAATGTGGCACCTTCTAGTCGCAGACAAGATAAAACAAAGTACAAGATAGAAAAGTTCTCTTCTCTCTCTCTCTCTGTCTCTTTCTCTTGATGTGCTCGTAAACTAACCTTCCCTGCTGCTGCCATTCCTCAATGACATCCTTTAACTCTCCAGTGTGACCAAAGTCCATAAACTCTTCAAGAATCCTATAGCTTTCAGCACCAGACTGTGACTGTTGAGATATTTAGTTCCTGAAATGAGAAGCTACAGGCAGCCATTATTGTACTACTTAGACCTTATCTTGTAAGCCAATCCAATGTTCTTCTATAGAACCCTGACTAATATAGACTGTGGTACCAAAAGTGGGGTGTTGCTATTAGGCTAATGAGATCTGGTACCAGAAATTGAAGGGTTGCTGAGAACCTGAGTGAAACTGGCATGTAGAAGCATACTCATTTTTGTGATGCAACTGGGGTGCATTTGGAACTACTTTGTAGGAGAAATGTGAAGAATTTTGAAAGTCTGGGCTAGGAAAGCCTTTTCATCTTGGAGACATAACCCAAAAGGCTGTTTTTGTGAGAGTTTAGAAGAGAGTAATGCTGAGAGAAATGAGGACAGTGAAGGCCAGCTTATGATGGTTCAGAGTGGAACTAGACACATTTGGAGTGGTTCTTTATCAGAGAGTTTAGCCAACTTTTATTCTTGCCCTGAAAACTTGCCAGAAGTAAAATTTAAGTGTTCAGTGGATGAAGTTTCAAAACAACATAGCCTTGAAACTGTGGCATGGATACTTTTAGTATTCTTAATCAGATTGATGATGAAAAAGAGCAAGGAATCAGGCAGAAGGAAATAAAAACTATGAAGTTTTATGATGAAAAATGTGAAAGCAAACTGCTAAATAAGGATAATATCAGTTATTGATAGAGAGATAGGCATCATTAGTGAGTCAAAGTCTGCTTTTCATTTAAACAATAGTAAAGGCTGCACTCTGAGGGCAAAACTCTCAGGGAAGGTCCTAACTACAAAAATCAAGATTTTTAGAAGCAAAGACTCAAAAATCAGAGCCCCAAGGAAGCTATTGTTCATCCTTTAAAGCAACTACCAAAGGGAGATTCTTCCCGGTGTCAGTACAAAGGAACCAAGCCAGCTGTGATCTAAGGGAATCACTTTCCAGCTAGTGATTATAGAAGAACATGACATTGCCATCCAAGTGGTACTGGATTTAGAAGGATTTTAGAGGAATTAAAAATGAAAATATGGGGGCTGGAGAGGTGGCTCAGGGATTAAGCCTCTGCCTTGCAGGCAGAAGGTCCTGAGTTCGGATCCTAGACCCCACGTATAGACGCCGGGCAGAAGCGGGGGCGGCCTGCGTTTCTGGTCCTGGTGGGGCAGAGCCTGTGAATCCCGGGGCAGAGTCAACAAGGAGGAGGTGGAGGCATCCATGGTGGTTCCCGAATTCGTCCGTGGTTCTGCACACACATACACATACACACACACAATTGAATAAATAATAATAAAAAATTTTTAAAAAATGAAAATATGAAGAACTCATGGATTCTTCCTCCACTGTTTGAGAGAAAAGCTGAGGTTAGACAGTATGTGACAGGAAGAGAACCTGTGAACAGTTCCAGAGAGGTCACTATAAGATGTGGACTTGAAGCTTGGATTATCAATGAGATGCTGGCATGTTAGAGATGCCAGAGTCAATGTGAGAAATCTGCCAAGGACAGTTATATACCATAGGAAGAGCCAGGCCAAAAGAGTTGTATGTGATTTAGACCACTATACTTGAGGCACAGAAATAAAGCCCTTTGGAATACAGATGATCTCAAATGACTGCATTATGTATTACATGCCATAATTGGACCTGTTTGACTTGAAACTGCAGGATTTGGATTTTGTCCTGCTTATTTTGATCTTGTTATAGACTAATTTTTCCTGGCTATCCCCTATTCCTTCACTTAGGGATGGGAACGATTATTCTTTGTCATTGTATACTAGAAGTATGTCACTTGTCTTTTGATTTTACAGGTTGCAATTAGTATACTGACTTGAGATTCAAAAGAGGCTATGGATTTCAGACTTTGAATTATGGGAACTTTTAAAATTGACTGGATATGGTTTGTGTCATCAGATGGTCATGAGCCTATGGAAGTGAAAAGATGGAATGTCATGGCTTGAATATGAGTTATCAATCACAGACTGAAGGGTTTGAATCCTCAGCTGTGTGAATGTCATGGTACTTTAGGATGTGGAGCCTTGATTGAGGATGGCATTTCACAGCAGGAATGTGCCTTGCAATTTGGTAACTCAGCCTTGCCTCCTCAATTTTCCTCTTACTTCCTCTGCCTCCAAAATTACTACAGTGATACCTTTAAGTCACTATAGTCCTGGAACAGATACCTCCAGGTTTTGCCACCTGCCATGTCTTTTCCACCATAATGAATTATATTTCACCTCTAGCAGCATAAGCTAAATAAATCTCTCTTTTTCCTCCTAAGCTGACTGTGTAAGAATATTGTTTCACAACAACAAAAAGGAAACTGCAACATCAGTGCTTCCAAGTTAAATCCAGCAACCTCCCTATCTTGACCATGCTCTTCTCTTCCCTTAATTTCCTTTCTATCAATAGCTAAGACATTTTGGTTTATCTCAAATCCTTCCACACCAATTTGTGGGTCTCTGATAAAGTCCTTAGACCAGAATGTTAGATTTCCTGAGCTTCATGTTTTATCCTGAAGCACAGAAAATATTCTTCACCTTGGGGAAGATCTTAATGCTCACCTCAGGAATGATTTCCATCTTCTCAGAACCAGACACAGCATAGCGGGAGCCAATGTAAAGGGGATCCACAGGGCTTGGCTTGTGTATTTGGACAAATTGGTACTTCATTTCTTCCTCATCTATGGCCTAGGGAACATCACAGACAGAGCGTTAAGGAGATTTCTAGGCTATGGCATCTGGTCTGAATAAAATCAAATGGTGGAGCAGTTCATTTTTATATGTGTGTGGAGAAACATCTTCTCTGCATTCTACTCTCCTATTTTTCTGCTTCATACTTTGCCTGTACGATATTCAGGGTGATAATGGAGTTAAGTCCAGAATGGAGAAGAAGAAAAGCTACAGATGGGCTATAGAGCCCTTCTATAACTCTAACTACTGGGAAGCAGTTGAAAAAGGTTACACAAAGTTCAGTGAAGGAACAGCAAACACAGTTGGGGGAGAGATGAAGTGTGAAAGGGTCAAACTGTTTTTGAGTAGAGGATAGGATCATTAAACCACATCATGAGTGGACTACTCTCACTGACAGGTGGAGATTCCACTGAAGGAGAAGGGCTTTGTGGCTACATTGCATGTTTTCTGTCAGGATACCCTTGCCCTGCCTTTGTGGTCCTCAATATCACCTTTTGAACAGTGCAGTCATTGGGGATGAGGTAGAGATGAAAGGTGACTTCCTTGTCATGAAGGTGATAGTAGAGCAATGTGGTGCAGGAGATAGGGATGACATTTCCCATGGCAGGGATCATTCTCAGGAGAATTCCCATCGGTGATAACATGGGGTTTTCCAGGATTGTATAATGTTGCTCCACACTGACTGGCTTCTCCAGTACCATCCCTTCCTTTTTAAAGTGGGCCACGTTGAACAAGGAGGTGTCCACAATTCCTTCTGTAAAGAACAGATTAAAGAGGTGTAGATTTACTATCCCTACTGAGCCAGGCTTGGCTGGAGAAGCAAGAACCCAGAGCTTAGTGCAAAAGACCTTCCTGAGAGAGTCCCAAGTTATGTCTAAATGACGGATTCCAACATTCATATGTTGAAATCCAAACTCTGGGGTGATGGTTTTAGAAGATGAAGCCTTTTCAGAACTGAAGTGGCCACAGAGGTAAAACCCACATGAATTAGAGTATTGAGCTTATGACAAACTGAAGGCACCATTTCTGCACTGTGAGGAAAAAGCTAGTTTGAGCTTTTATGAGAAAAAGGGCTCTTGTCAGACACTATTGGTACTTTGGTCTTGGATTCAGCCTCCAGAACTGAAAGAAACTTGCTGTTAATAAATAACTAATGAGGTATCTAGTATATGGTATTTTGTTATAGTGATGACAATGGATTAAGACATCTAGTAGAGGGATTGAGTGACCTTCACAAGTTGAGAGCAAAACTACATCTATGATAGGAGCACAACAGGATACCTTTGCCTTGGTCTAAAATCAGACACAACCCTAATTCTGGAGCTGGGAAAAAGGCAGTGTTCATGGTCACCCATATTGCTGTGGATTTTCTACTGAGGCCTAATGAATTATGCTGGTCAATTTCAATTTAGGCAGGCAAAGAAGAGAACAAGGAGAAGTAACAATGGGGAAACTTGGTAACCATGGGCAACCTGCATGAATCATGCTTTGGCTCACAATCATATTCTCCATGTGGTGAGAATCCCTGTCTCTAGCAGTGTGGGCTTGGCAAGCTCAACCTCCCTCTCAGGAAACTGCTCCCTGGCAGCTGTGACACAGGTGTGTGAGCAAGACTCCATGAAGTTGGTGCTCCTCCAGAACCTTGGATCTACAGAGCTGAAGCTCAGATGAAGAAACAGTTGGAGATCGCTGTGTCAGTAATTAGTTTCATCAAACAGTCCCCATGGAATGAGAGTCCCACATTGGCTGTGCCTGCAGCAGAGAAAACTGCATATTTTTCTTTGTGGGACCATTCCCATGTCCCTCCTTTTTCATCAGCATTAGGTCATTGACTTTTGTCCTTAGACTTTATTGGAATGTTTGCTGAAGGAATTTTTAGAAATAACTGATGTAAACCTACATTATTATTCTCAATTCCATGGCTGTCAGAGTCTTTCCTTTCCCCCTACTCTCTTCAAGCATCCCCTCTTCTGCTCCTCTACTCTCCTTCATGTTCCTCTCCAGTCTTCCCTGCCCTTCTTTTTTTAAATTTTCTTTTATTTTCTCAAAGTACTAGATATCAAATCTACCATTGTATTTCTTAATTTTCTCTAGTGCACTTCACTGTAAGTAGAAAATTGTCATTTAAACAATACAGTAAAGTACTATTTTAAGGTGTAATTTCTGGTGCCAAAGAGATGGCTCAGGGGTTAACACTCTGCCTTGCAAGTGAAAAGTCCTGAATTTGGATACTGGATCTCACATAAAAACACCAGGCAAAAATGCTGAAAGCCTGTACTTTTGGGCCCTGAAAGCTGAGCCTGGGAAACTCCAGAGCAAAACAAATAAGAGGTAGAGAAATCCAGAGTGATTTCTGAAGTCACCCTTGGGCCTCCACAGGCACACATAGTGCCCTCTAATACACACACACACACACACACACACAAGAAAAGGAAGAAAAAAAGAAAAGGAGAGGAGGGGAGGGGAGGGAGGAAAGGCGGCGTGGAGAACGGGACGCCGCGGAGCGGATCAACCGAAACGAACGGAAAGACTAAGAGAGGGTTCCTCACCCACATCCGCCTGAAAGAAGGCCCGCCCGCGGCTAGCTTTTGGGGAGAAGCTCACGCACACTCATCCAGTGACGATAGCGCTCACGCACCAACATCCAAAAGCCATCCAACCACTTCACCCTATCGGACTGAAACATTCTCTCAAACACACCGGCACACCCTCGGCGGCAGACATGGCAAGATAGGCCATCACACTACCAGCTCTGCACAAATCAGAACTTCTAACACGACAACTAGTAATAGCGACTCCCACATAGCCAAACCACACAAACCTCCGTGATATTGACACCAATAGAAGACGATTAAAAATATACCAAAACAAGTAACCCCAATTCTTTATCCTGCAATTTAAAAAAAGAAAATAGAAGAAGCAACAAACGTCACAAACATCATATTGGCAATCAGAAAACCAAAGTCAACTATCCCAAACCTAGAACAACGATCAAAGAGAGCCCCCCACCCACCTAAGAAAACAAACTCTAAGCACCTAGCAAAATGGGTCCTAAAAACTCCTCTTACTCTAAGAACAAATTAGAACAACAACGATAAACCCATCTAGCCCAACGACCCTCGACCACGATGTCCAACCCTCCCAATCCTCCAATATATATAAAATACCGTCCACTACCGGAAATGCTTTTTTTCGATCGTTCGCTGCCTACCGCTCACCTAGTCTCAGCCACACGACCGACTACCAACAGCGACTCCCACCGAGTCATGCCAGACAACACACATGCGCCTTGCATCTACTAAGGTCACACCTCTACCCTACCAGGTATAACAGTTCTAATTCAACAACACCTCTCTCTGTGACACCAGACCCGAAACAAGTCAACTATAACCATCTACCTCCCATCCCGCAAGGCAAATAATTCACATCACAAAGTTCACATCTCTTGTCAAATCCTAGCGGCCAAAACTTAACCATCTCATTTTCCGCCAGACAAGATTGAAAATACAAGACTACAAAACACTCCCCTAACAACAGCACACAACCACAAGGCCTACCGATACCCTCTGGCAATCTGACGTGAGGACTTATGACAAAAGTCACGAAAGACCCTCATCCGACAATCCTATCACGGCCAGACGCCAACCCAAATATCGGTATTACCGAGAGACGATCGTATGTTCCAAGGCCGCGTACACCGCAGAACGAAATACGCTGGCACGAACTGAAAGATCCCACACCAATACAAAAACCGCATAGAATTACTTTGACGCCAAGATAACTGAAAAAACTTACTGACAGTACCATGACTATACAGCCCAAGCCCCAGTCGCATCAGCGTACACACAAGCTCCACAATCCCTCGACACTCTGTCAGCAATTGGAAGCGATACCCACAGACCGCTACGAAGTCACCGCACATCTACTCCTACCAATCCCCTCACGTGTCTTTTATAGCTCAGTAACCTCCCACAACAAGCAGCCAGACCAACAATAAGAACAACTAAACCGCGCACCTCCCGATAACGTCACAGAGACTACAACAACCACCAACAGAACCCCCGACCGACTACACAACCCAGCACACACTTCAGCTATTCACACACCACCAACAAAAACAGGAAAGAACGAACACATTGCTCTCGCACTCCCAAGTTATATTAATGAATGAGAATCGGAAACGAGTAGTAATACCGCCTACACCATACACAAACGCAACAAGACACCCAAACGAGAGGGCCAATAATCATTGGGAACGAAGAGCACTGCTTCCTCACGCACTCAGGCACTAGCACACACCAGCATCACAGCATTCCCAATGCCTACTAACAACCCAACCGCAGAACCAAACGCGAAGCCCCAATCTCCCCCCAGTAATTACAACTATAAGATATCAGGAACCCGGGAGCAGAGACATCTCGACGCCACTCCCTGTAATCGCTCCTCACGTCACTTGAGAGAATATCCCCAGACATTTATTCATCTGCTACGACAGAAGCCTTATACCACTAACTCCACTCTCTGACGTCAATTTAGCATAGCCCTCCTCGTTTCATCTCCCCACAAATACATCCTCCCCCCCACTTATTACCCTGACCAACACCGCACGAAAGCACACCTTAACCTTATCGAACCCCAAACAATCTTCAACCTCCCACCAGCTAAATAACAATCAAAAGACTAAAAGCACAGATCCTTTTCAAGGTAATCACACTTAGAAGGGGGAAGGAGAGAGAAAGAAAAAGATAAAAAAACAAAAAGAGAAAAGAAAAGAAGAAAAGAACGGGAAAAGGGAACAAGGAAAGAAAAAGAAAAAAAAAAAAAAAGAAAAGAAAAGAAAAGAAAAGAAAAGAAAAGAAAAGAAAAGAAAAGAAAAGAAAAGAAAAGAAAAGAAAAGAAAAGAAAAAAGAAAAGAAAAAAGGTAATTTCTGCGCTGGAGTGATGGCTCAGAAAATGAAAGCACTTGCTACCCAACCTGATAATTTGAGTTGAAACCCCTGATCAATGTGGATTGAAAGAACAGATTCCACAGACCTGTCCTCTGACCTTCAAATGTGCACAGTGGCATATATGTGCCCATACTTACACATCACGCAAACAAACATAATAAGTATAACAAACTTAAAATATATCTCCTATACTTTCAAAAATGATTCCATTAAAAAGGCTTTCATTTGCTCATTTCTGTCATCACCATCATAGACAATGGCTCCCGATTTTGAATGGTGCTTATAAGTTCTTTTCCACTGAGTATTGCTTTTTTACCTCATTTGCTTTCTTCTCTACTGGGCTTGGTTTTAAACATGAGTATTGTCATCCATGGGATGGCCATCTTGTGATAAATATAGGACTCTCGCATCAGCAAGAGCTGCTTGTCCATCTAATTTGCAGCCTGTCTTTCTGCTCCACTTATCATGGCTTTGGAAAAAAACACCTTTAGGGCTACTCATCATCTTTGTCACTTTGAATCCCATGTTCACCTGGAGTTCAGCTGGATTCCCTTGATTGATGTGTTGTGTCTTTCCCTGAGATCCTCAAAGCAGAAGAAGAACTAAGTCTACATTAGTCATGTCTACAAATGGTTCCATTTGCTTCTTTGTAGCAGATTTGGGATATGTAGCCCAGGCTGACATTGAACTTGTAATCCTCCACAGTGCTAGCATTAAAAATGTATGGAATTATTTTCTGTGAACGTTTTGACCACGAGCTTTCATTTATTGGAATTTTTGCTGAGAGAATTTTTTAAAAAAATTTTTTTATTATTATTATTTATTCAACTGTGTGCATATGTGTGTGTATGTGTGCACGCGTGTGTCTCTGTGTGTGTGTATGTGTGTGTAGAACCACGGACGAATTCACGAACCACCATGGACGCCTCTACCTCCTTCTGCCCCGGGATTCACAGGCTCCGCCCTACCAGGATCAGAAGCACAGGCCGCCCCCGCTTCCGCCTGGCGTCTATACGTGGGATCTGGAATCCGAACTCAGGACCTTCTGCCTGCAAGGCGGAGGCTTAACCCCTGAGCCACCTCTCTAGCCCTGCTGAGAGAATTTTTAGAAGTGACTGATGTAGACCTACATTAGTACTCATATCTTCCTTTGGGAAGCCATTCTTCCATAGCTCCAATACTCAAATGAAATCTAGTGACACTAAAGTCTCCTTAACTGTAGGGGTGATAATGGATTCCCAGTATTGAAAAACTCTGGGTAGTAAGTGATCATTGATAATTTGCTCATATATATATATATATATATATATATATATATATATATATATATTTGCAAAATATTTAATCATCTGTTTCATATACTAGAGGTAAAAGATACAGTATGTGTATTAACGTTGTTATTAAGGAAGTTACCTTTTGTTTGGAGAATATTCTAATTAACATTGTTACTGAGGAGGTTATCTTTTGTTTGGAGAACATTCAGGTAAGTTCAAAAATATAATTACAAGACTGGGATATAATGTGCGTCAAAGAAGATATGTGCAGACAAGAGTAGAATAAGGAAATACCTGTCTCTACTCAATAACACTCTCTGCCTATCTAAGGAAGTCATGAGTCCCTTCACCACTACTTACCACCTTTCCAACCCAGTCAGACTCTTCCTTACCACCACCTTCCTCCCTATCCTTTCCTCAGTTACCTTGGAGGGCCACAAAGTGAGGCAGGTGCACAGCAGCCACAGCTCCCTCCTCAGCCCTGATGTCAAACAGAGGCCCGGCCACTGTGTGGCTGTGCTGCAGGGGCGTCTCGTTCAGGAACTGACACCAGGCGCAGAATTCAATCTCGATGGTCACTGCCCTTCTCACCACAAAGCAGAGTCCTGTTTTGGGCCAGTGATAGGATCCGGCCATGGGGAAGTGAACTCTAGGAAGAAGGAGAGGCAGACACTATTCATATGAGATCTACTTGACTGCTGGATACAGACCTGGTACAGGACCCTGAACACACCCGGCTTCAGTCAGGAAGCTCTCCACTCTGGTTCCATTTTTCAGTGTGTGTGGATCCAGGACAAAGTCAGTTGACCTCCTTAATCCCAAGTTCTTTCTCTGTAAATAGGTAGAATGATAACACCCAGCTCACAGGGTTGTGAGCATTGAGTGAGGTAATGCAAACCTATTGGTCAGCATACATCTGGGAGCAGTTAGCAATTTCTTATAGGATGACATAGTAAATAAATAGGTAAGGGCTGTGTGTGTGTGTGTGTGTGTGTGTGTGTGTGTGTGTGTGTGTGTGTGGTCAGCTGAGAGTGGAACTCATGATTTTGTACATACTAGGTAAGAACTCTATCACTGAACAACATCTATAGCCTTTTTAGTGTTCTGTTTAACAAAGTATATTTTCTGATCCTCTGATCCTCATCCTAGCACTTACATGTTGATATCAGTGATAAATACTTGAGCTGAACATAATACTCTGCAACGGCCATAAATGATTTCTCAAAGGATTCTCATTTGCTAAATAGGGAGTTGAATACAGGCCAGTTTTTGTAGAGGAAGTCAAGAGACATAATATCTCCAGCTACTGAGTAACATAGTGTATTCAGTATGCAGTGGTTATTTGCAAATTACAATTTGCAGAGATATAACCAAAATTTAAAATACTGCAAATGAGTCATAATGATACATGTTTGAATTAGAATTGCCATCATTATAAGAACACATTTCAGATAATTGAGTAAATGTGAGCAGACTAGGTTTGCTTAGATGATGTGGACCACTGTCTTCTGCTTCCCTAGTTATAATAATGGTGACCTGGTGAAAAGAATTTGGCAGAATAGTTGCTGAGGCTGGAACTGCTTGATCTCTCTACTTTTCCAAAGGTTTTTGAAAACTTTTCCATTAAGAACCTCCATTTCCATAGTAAAAAGATCACAACACTCAGTAGATTGATCCTGTTACTGCCTCCTGGTTGACCAAGAGGAAAAGACCTAGATGATACTGGATGAGTACTACATGAAAGAAAAATTGTGGGCATTAGTGTGGAATGCCAACGTAGGACAGGAAAAGCCCTCACTCACCTGTATATGTTAATCTCTTTATCAACTACCTCAGTAACCACAGGTCCCTTGGAGCCCTGGAAGCCATCTTCAGTCCTCAGAATCTCTCTCTGTGTAGTTCCCAAAGATGCAGGAGATAGATGAAGGGATTCCACCTTTGCTATTTGTGGGGATTTTTCATCTGGAGGAGGAAGGACAGTGATCAGTCTGATCAGTCTTTCTTGGTGTGTCTAGTATCCACAGATCTCTATTTGTGCTCCCAAGGCCACTTAAGTCAGAGCAGCAAGTGTGAATTAAAACTCTGACTCTGATCCTGGGAATATCTACAGAGATTTTCTGATATTCACTCCCTCACTCTCCCCCAACTTCTTGAACATTCATACCCTTGCCGTCTCCTCCCTCCATCCACCTCCCCTTTACTCCTTCATCCTTCACCTTCATTCCCTCCCTCCCTCCCTCCCTCCCCTCCCTCCTTCCTTCCTTCATACCTTTCCTTCCCCTCCCGCCATCCCCTCCTTCCTTCCTTCATTCCTTCCTTCCTTCCCTCCCTCTCTCCCTCCCTCCCTCCTTCCTTCCTTCTTTCCTTCCTTCCTTCTTTCCTTCCTCTCTTTCTTTCTTTTGATGAATACATACACACAAAGATACACACACATAAACAAACATGAATATTTTAAAAATGGAAATGATCAGGGAGGTGAATTCCATGTATTAGCAATTTAAATGGAATGCATATTGTCTGAAATGGCTCATAGACAGTAGAGGGGCAATCCCAAACATTAAGGTTTGAGAAAGGAAGACAGAAAAAATTCTAGGTTTTAAGAGTTAAATACGTTACAAAGGGCAGGATTTTCTGTGAGAAGAAGGCATGATTTTCCAAAAGTCTACCATTCCTGTCTTCTCTGTGATGCTAAGAATCTGGTCTCTTCACATACCTGATTGCAGTTTTAGTTGCTTGAACATGCTACGCAATTCATCTCCAGTCGGTTTCTTAATAGGAAACATCATACTTGGCTTCCTAGAGACAGACATGTTCATTCCATCAGGTGTCAGGAGAATCTACAGTTGTATTTATGACATCTAAAATCCACACATCAAAAATTTGAACTCTTCTCCATGCTTATTGTCTATGTATTGAAGTGGCACATAGATAGTACTTTATGTACTGCCACTCTGAATGTCCACCATAACCCAGACTTTTGTACCAGAACTGGGGAATAATCTTGATCTTGCCTTCATTTCTGTGGCTTAAATGTTTCCTATGAAGTTCACCCATTGGAAAATTAATCCCAAATGGAAAAGTGCTTAAAATCTAAGAGGTAGTTTATGTCCCAAAGGATCTGCCTTCATGATCAGTTTAATGCTATTTTCAAAGGAGTAAGATTCCTTTCACTAGAGTGGGTATGTCACAAAAAGGAGTTTGTTTGAGTGCTCTGCCTCTCTTCCCTGTTCTGTCATAAGTGGCACAGCAGGAAGGTCCTCTCCAGATGGAAGGCCCATAATCATGCACGTTCCAGTCACAAGCACTATAAGAAATAATCTCCATTGGATAGAAATACCTAGTCTCCAGGATTATATTACAGCAGCTCATGATGGACAAGACATTTACCAGTTTGATCACCGATCACCTGCACAACATCTCATTTTTTTAATTTTTTTTATTATTTATTCAATTGTGCATGTATGTGTGTGTTTGTGTTTGTGTGTGTGTCTGTGTGTGTGTGTGTGTGTGTAGAACCATGGACGAATTTGGGAACCACCATGGACTGCCTCTACCTTCTCCTTGTTTATTCTGCCCCGGGATTCACAGGCTCTGCCCTACCAGGGCCAGAAACACAGGCCGCCTCCGCTTCTGCCTGCGTCTATACATGGGGTCTAGGATCTGAACTCAGGACCTTCTGCCTGCAAGGCAGAGGCTTAAGCCCTGAGCCACCTCTCCAGCCCAACATCTATTTTTTTGACACTTTAACCCCTGAGCCACCTCTCCAGCCCAACATCTCTTTTTTTGACACTTCTTGTGTTTCAAACTCCACGGTCTCCATCTAGCCCAAAACTCAGTGCCTTGTGCCCTATACCATTACAACATCCTTCAAAAATTTCTGTGTAAGTTCTGTGACAGTCCATTTTCTACAGAGCAATTGACAACAAAATAGGAAGCAGGAGGTCATTTCAGTGTTGCAGGCCTGTAATGTTTCCTCATAGCAGAAATTTCTTACATGGTCCAAAAGCTAATTGTGCCACCTGACCTCTTTGAGACCCTTCCTTTTTATTCTCAGGGAGCTTTATCCTGCAGGCTTGCAGATTGATTGTGTTTTATTTCCTGGGTTTGACTGTGAAATCTGAGATTCCAGAAAGGGAGCAGCCGGGAAATTTCTAAGAAGCTTCCAGATAAGGATGAGACTGATGCTGCTGGTCCCCACACTGGCTAACTGTTCTTCAGAAAAGTCTTCCTTAGAACCTCTATCACTGAGCAGATGTCTTCTTAGTCCAGCTGACCCTTCCCACCTTTGTGAGAACAAATCAGCTCCTTTGGATAAGGACAAGGATATCAATACTCTCATACAGGTCTTGAGTGTATTTTCACAGACATTTTAGAGACTCATACCAACTTCCCTGCTGGACAGAGCTTCTGGAAGTTAGGTCTAATCTCTTGTGGACTGCTATGTCTTTAGAGTCCAAAAAGACTGAGCAAAGAACCCTGGATGGACAGGATTTTTGTTATGAATGAAAGACTATATAAAGCTATGACTTTCTTTTCTATTTCCTGAAGGAGAAACCAAGGAACTAGATGAAAAATGGATTCCATGGTCATGACTTGAAATGTGTCAAACTGAAAGAATGTTGGACTGTACCATGTTGGAGATAGTTGGTAAAGAGATTTTTTTCTCAGCACCTCAGCAACATGGTACTCTGTGTGTGTGTGTGTGCATATGTGTGTGTGTGTGTCTGTGTTCAAGTGTATATTAAACTGAGAGTTGAATTCATGATTTTGTGCATACTAGGTAAATTTCTATCACTAAGCAACATCTTTTGACCAGTGTTCTCAGGTTCATAGGATTTATTTGCTGATCCTGAGACTTGCTTATAAAAATTAATGATAAGCTTTGAGTAAAATACAATGCATTTCAAGGGCAACAAATGAAATCTCAAAGGATTCTCATCTCTTAACTAGAGGGGAGAATACATGACACTTTCTGTAGAAGGATGTCAAGAAAAACAATATTTCCTGCTAGTGACTGACAGATAACTCATCATGCAGGCTATTTCTAAAACAGGAACAAAGCAACTCCAGGCATGTTAGCAAAATGTAAGATTTGGAAAACTGGCCACAATGATACAGGCTTACATCACAAATGTAATCATTGCACGAACACATTTCAGATAATTGAGTAAATTTGAACAGGCTTTCTTTACATAGATAATATAGAGAACTGTCATCTGCTTCCCAAGTTGTAGTAACGGTGAACTAGTTGTGAAAGACAAAGTCTTGTTTTCATTTGGGGAACATGCATACTATAATACATGAGGATAAAATCAGTGAATGTGTAAGAGAAGTGCTGAAGGAAGGAATACAGTTTAAAAGCACTTGACAGAACAGTTGCAGAAGCTTGGAGTGCTTGATCTTCCACTTTTCCAAAGGTTTTGAAAGCATTGCAATAAGAACCTCTTTTTCGGGCTGGAGAGGTGGCTCAGGGGTTAAGCCTCTGCCTTGCAGGCAGAAGGTCCCGAGTTCTGATTCTAGACCCCACGTATAGATGCCAGGGGGAAGCAGAGGCAGCCTGCGCTTCTGGTCCTGGTAGGGCGGAGCCTGTGAATCCCGGGGCAGAGTAAACGAGGAGGTGGAGGCGTCCATGGTGCTTCCCCAATTCGTCCGTGGTTCTACACACACACACACACACACACACACACACATACATACACACGCACACACGCATACACGCACAATTGAATAAATAATAAATAAAAAAATTCTTAAAAAGAAGAACCTCTTTTTCCACAATAAAAAATCAAAACACTCAATACCTTGACCCTCTTGCAGCCTCATGGTTTGGTGAGAAGGGCAGACATAGGGGATACTGGGTGAGAGCAACATGGGGAGATAATTATGGAAGTTAGGTGGGGCAGACAGGGGTTAGGCAAACAGAAATCACACTCACCCGTCTAAGTTCTTCTCTTGGTCAACCACACCAGTAGACTCAGGTCCCTTGAGATCACAGAAGTCATCTTTAGTCTCCATAAATTTTGTGATCATAGACCCTATAGATGCAGGAGGAAACAGATAGAGGGATTCCTACTGTGCTATTTGTAGAAATTCTTTATCTAGCAGAAGCAAGACAGTGATAATCTTCCTTATTTTAACTGTTCTTCACAGCCCTCTACTGTCTTAACAGGAATTGGCTTTTCCTAATGTGGGCATACCCAAGTCATAGAGGCTGATATGGATTTAGTTTTTGCCTCTGATCTAGACATACCTACTGGTTTTTCTTATATTCCCTCCCTCATACTTTCTTCCCAACCTTCCATCCTCTTTTCATTCTTATCTTAAACTTCCCACTGTCCCTCCCTCCTTCTTTCCTTCTTCCCTTCCTCCCTTCCTTACTTGCTTTCTTTCCCTTCTTTCTCTTTTGTTCTTTCCATCCTCTCCTCCTTCTTCTACCATACTCTTGACTGAGATTCTGACTTCATTTCCTTCCCTATTAGTTCAGAAACACTGTACTTCTTGGCATGTTTATAGTTAGCAGATTGAGAAAGGAACCTAAATCAGAAGATAGGTGGTTGGTGAAATGGCTCAGGGAATACACTTCTGCCTTGCAAATAGAAATTCCTACTTTGAATCCCAGATCCCATGTAAAAACACCAGATGGAATTTGCAGAAGCCTGCAAATTCCATGGAAGGCAGAGGCTGGGAAAGAGGTGGAGCAAAGCAAAGAAGAAGTAACACAATTCAGGATCTTTAAGAAAGTAATCATTGGACCTACAAAAGCATGAAGAGTGACTTCTGACATAAGTACACACAAATACTCTCTCTCTCTCACACACACACTTACACACACATATTCACACATACACCCATGCACTCATATATATATTTTAAAAAGTGAATAGTCAGGGAGTTGAACACCAGGTTTTAGCAGTGAAGAACAGAATGCATGACCCTTCCATACTGTCTAAAATAAATCCTAGACAGTAAAGGGGGAATCCCAAATAGTAAGGCTGAGAAAAGGAAGACAGAAAAGACTCTAGTTTCTAAGAGCTGAATACTCTGCAAAGGGCAGGATTCTATTTTAGTAGTGGAAAATTCCCTCTCATATATCTTAGACAGAGCATAAAAGTCATGATTTCCCAAAGCTCTGCTTCCCCTGTCTCTTCTCATTTGTTAAGAGTCTGATCCCTTTGATATACCGATTTTTTGTAGCTGCTTGAGTATGTGATCCAGTTCTTCTCCAGTCGATTCTTCAGTAGAAGACATCACATGTTGCTTCCTAAACACAGAAATGTTCATTCTCTCAGGGGGGAGAGAAATCCACAGCTTTCTTTCTGACCTTTAAAATCCACCTCATCAAAAGTTTGAACTCATCCCCATGCTTCTTCTCTATTAGCTGCCACTCTGAATGTTCCACATTACCCAAGCCTTTGTGCAAGAACAATCTTGATCTCTCCTTCATTGCTTTGGCTTGAATGTTTCCTATCAAGTCCACTCATTGGAAAATTAATCCCCAATGCAGAAGTGCTTAAAGTCTAAGAGGCAGGTATGTCCCAAAGGATCTGCCTTCACGATCAGTTTAATGCTATTATCAAAGGAGTAAGATTCCTTTCACCAAAGTGGGTTTGTCACAAAAAGGAGTTTGAGTGTTCTGCCTCTCTTCCCTGTTCTGTCATAAGTGGCACAGCAGGAAGGTCCTCTCCAGATGGAAGGTCCATGATCACACACATTCCAGTCTCAAGCACTGTAGGAAATAATCTCCATTGGATAGAAATACCTAGTCTCAAGGATTATATTACAGGAGTTCATGATGGATAAGACAATTACCAGTCTGATCACTGATCACCTGCACAACATCTCTTTTTTTGACACTTCTTGTGTTTCAAACTCCATGGTCTCCATCTAGCCCAAGACTCAGTGTCCTGTGCCCTGTACCATTACAGCATCCTTCAAAAATTTCTGTGTAGGTTCTGTGACAGTCCATTTTCTACAGAGCAACTGACAACAAAATAGGAAGCAGGAGGTCATTTCAGTGTTGGAAGCCTGCAATGCTATTTCATTGCAGAAATTTCTTACATGGTCTGATAGCTAATTGTGCCGACTGACCCCATTGACACTCTTCTTTTTTTTTTTTTTTTCAGGGAGCTCTATCCTGCAGGCTTTCAAATTGATTGTGTTTTATTGCCTGGGTTTGACTGTGAAATCTGAGATTCCAGAAAGGGAGCAGCCAGGAAATTTCTAGGAAGCTTCCAGGTAAGGATGAGACTGATGCTGCTGGTCCCCACACTGGCTAACTGTTCTTCAGAAAAGTCTTCCTTAGTACCTACTTCTATCTCTAACTGGAATGAGCAGATGGCTTGTTAGCCCAGCTGACCCTTCCCACCTTTGTGAGATCAAATTAACTCCTTTGGACAAAGACATAGACCATCAATGCTCTCATACAGACCTTGAGCATATTTTCACAGACATTTTAGAGTTTCACACCAACTTCCCTGCTGAATGGAGCTTCTGGAAGCTCTTGTGGACTGCTATGTTTTTTACAGTCCAAAAAGAGTGAGCAAAGAACCCTGGATGGACAGGATTTTTGTTATGAATGGAAGACTATATTAAACCTGACTTTCTTTTCTATTTCTTGAAAGACAAAGCAAGGAACTAGATGAAAAATGGATTCCATGGACGTGACTTGAAGTGTGTCAAATTGAGAGAATGTTGGACTGTGCCATGTTGGTGACAATTGGTAAACAGACTTTTCTCAGCTCCTCAGCCACTTGGTACTCGTGTGTGTGTGTGTGTGTGTGTGTGTGTGTGTGTGTGTGTGTGTGTGTGTCTTCAAATGCATATTCATCTGAGAGTAGAAATCATGATTTTGTGCATACTAGGTATGTTTCTACCACTGAGCAACATCATTCCCCCAGTGTTTTCAGGTTCATAGGATTAATTTGCTGATCGTGAGACTTGCATGTTAAATTTAATGATAACCTTTGAGCTGAATATAATGCTTTTCAAGGGCAATAAATGATTTCTCAGAGGATTCTCATTTGATAACTACAGGGCAGAATACATGACAGTTTCTGTAGAAGGATGTCAAGAGAAACAGTATTTCTTCCTTGTGACTGACAGGGTACTCATCATGCAAGGCTATGTGTAAACTGGAACAAAGCAACTCTAGGCATGTAAGCAAAATTAAGACATGGAAAACTGGCCACAATGATATAGGTTTACATCAAGAATGTAATCATTACAAGAACATATTTCAAATAATGGAGTAAATTTGAACAGGCTGGCATTACATAGATAATATAGAGAACTGTCCTCTGCTTCCCAGTTGTTAAGGTTGAACTGGTTATGGAAGACAAAGTCTTTTTTTCATTTGGGGAACAAGCCAGTGTCTTGGGCTAAAATGTATATGTAAGAGAAGTGCTGAAAGAAGGAGAGCAGTTTAAAGGAACTTGACAGAACAGTTGCTGAAGCTTGGAGTGCGTCATCTTCCCAATTTTGCAAAGGTTTTGAAAACTTTGCCAAAAGAACCTCTATTTCCACACAAAAATGTCAAAACACTCAATAGTTTGACACTGTTGCTGTCTCCTGGTTTGGTGAGAAGGACAGATATAGGGGATACTGGGTGAGAGGAACATGGGGGGTAATTGTGGAAGTTGTGTGAGGAAGACAGGGGTTTGTCAGACAGAAATCTCACTCACCCGTCTAAGTTCTTCTCTTGGTCAACCACACCAGTAGACTCAGATCCCTTGAGGTCCCAGAAGTCACCTTTAGTCCCCATAAGTTTTGTGATCATAGACCCTATAGATGCAAGAGAAAACAGATAGAGGGATTCCAACTGTGTTATTTGTGGAGATTCTTTATGTAGCAGAGGCAGGACAGTGATAGTCTTCCTTATTGTGTCTGTTCTTCACAGTCTTCTATGTCTTAACATGACTATGCTGTTTATAATGTGGGCATTCCAAAGTAACAGAGGCTGATATGTATTTAATTTTTGCCTCTGACCTAGAAATACCTACTGGTTTTTCTTATATTTCCTCACTCATTCTTTTTACCCAGCCTTCCATCCTCCTTTCATTTTTATCTTAAACTTTCCACTGTCCCTCCCTCCTTTTTTCCTTCTTCCCTTCCTCCCTCCCTCCCTTCCTTACTTCTTTTTTTCTTCTTTCCTTCTCTTTTATTCCCTCCCTTCTCTCCCCTTTCTACTACCATACTCTTGACTAAGACTCTGACTTCATTTCCTTCCCTACTAATGCAGAAGCAATGCACTTCTTAGCATTTTTATATTTAGCAAATTGAGAAAGGAACCTAAATTAGAAGATGGGGAAATGGCTCAGGGAATAAACCTCTGTCTTGCAAATAAAAAGTCCTAGTTTGCATCTCAGATCTCATGCAAAAACACTAGATGGAATTTGCAGAAGCCTGAAAATTCTCTGGAAAACAGAGGCTGAGAAAGAGGCAGAGCAAGTAACACAATTCAGGATCATTAACGAAGTCATCATTCGACCTACAGAAGCACACAGAGTACCCTCTGATATAAGCATACACATACACTCAGCACACACACACACACACACACACACAC
Organism: Typhlomys cinereus; assembly: GCA_023101885.1. Classification (NCBI taxonomy): domain Eukaryota; kingdom Metazoa; phylum Chordata; class Mammalia; order Rodentia; family Platacanthomyidae; genus Typhlomys; species Typhlomys cinereus. Next base: position 150,229 of record JALPQD010000863.1, read on the forward strand.
ACACACACACATGTTGACACATACACCCAAACACTCATATATTTTAAAAAGTGAATAATCAGGGAGTTGAATACCAGGTTTTAGCAGTGGAAAGTACAATGCATGACTCTCCAACACTGTCTGAAATGAATCCAAGACAGTAAAAGGGCAATCCCAAATAGTAAGACTGAGAAAAGGAAGAAAAAACTCTAGTTACTAAGAGCTGAATAATCTGCAAAGGGCAGGATTCTATTTTAGTACTGGAGTATTCCTTCTCACATATCTTAGACAGAGCATAAAAGTCATGATTTCCTAAAGCTCTACTTCCCCTGTCTCTTCTCATGAGTCTGATCCCTTTGATATACCTGTTTTTAGTAGCTCCTTGAGTATGTGATCCAGTTCTTCTCCAGTCGATTCCTCAGTAGAAGACATCACATGTTGCTTCCTAAACACAGAGATGTTCATTCTCTCAGGGAACAGAGGAATCCACGGCTTTCTTTATGACCTCTAAAATCCACCTCATCAAAAGTTTGAACTCATCCCCATACTTCATCTCTATTAGCTGCCACTCTGAATATTCCCCATCACCCAAGCATTTGTGCAAGAACAATCTTGATCTCTCCTTCCCTGTTCTGTCATAAGTGGCACAACAGGAAGGTCCTCTCCAGATGGAAGGCCCATGATCACACACATTCCAGTCTCAAGCACTGTAGGAAATAATCTCCATTGGATAGAAATGCCTAGTCTCAAAGATTATATTACAGAGGCTTATGATGAACAAGACAATTACCAATCTGATCACTGATCACCTGCACAACATCTCTTTTTTTGACACTTGCGTTTCATACTCCATGGTCTCCATCTAGCCCAAGACTCAGTGCCCTGTGCCCTGTACCATTACAGCATCCTTCAAAAATTTCTGTGTAAGTTCTGTGACAGTCGATTTTCTACAGAGCAACTGACAACAAAATAGGAATGCAGAAGGTCATTTCAGTGTTTCAGGCCTGTAATGCTTCCTCCTGGCAGAAATTTCTTATATGGTCCAAAAGCTAAGTGTACCCCTGACTCCCTGAGTCCTTTCTATGCCTCCTTTTTATTCTCAGGGAGCTCTATCCTGCAGGCTTTCAAATGGATTGTCTTTTATTGCCTGGGTTTGACTGTGAAATCTGAGATTCACAGGGAGCAGCCGGGAAATTTCTAGGACGCTTCCAGGTGAGAATGAGATTGATGCTGCTGGTCTCCACACTGGCTAACTGTTCAGAGAAGTCTTCCTTGGAACCTTTATCTCTGACTGGAATGAGCAGATTTCTTACTAGCCCAGCTTACCCTTCCCATCTTTGTGAGCTCCTTTTGACAAGGACATAAACCATCAATGCTCTCATAGAGGTCTTGAGTGTATTTTCACAGACATTTTAGAGACTCATACCAACTTCCCTGCTGGACAGAACTTCTGGAAGTTAGGTCTAATCTCTCTTGTAGACTGCTGAGTCTTTAGAGTCCAAAAAGACTGAGCAAAGAACTCTGAATGGACAGGATTTTTGTTATGAATGGAAGATTATATTAAACCTATGACTTTCTTTTCTATTTCCTGAAGGACAATCCAAGGAACTAGAGGAAAAATGGATTCTATGCTCATGACTTGAAATGTACCAAACTGTGAGAATGTTGGCCTGTACCATCTTGGTGGCACTTGGTAAAGAGATTTTTCTCAGCTCCTCAGTAACATGATACTATGTCTCTGTGTGTGTGTGTGTGTGTGTGTGTGTGTGTGTGTGTGTGTGTGTGTATGCGCATGCATGCATGCATGTGTGTGTTCAAGTGTATTTTAAGCTGAGAGTTGAATTCATGGTTTGGTGCATACTAGGTAAGTTTCTACCACTGAGCAACATCTTTTGCCCAGTGTTATCAGGTTCATAGGATTTATTTGATGATCATGAGTCTTGCATGTTAAAATTAATGATAACCTATGATCTGAATATAATGCTTTTCAAGGACAATAAATAATTTCTCAAAGGGAAAAATATATGACAGTTTCTATAGAAGGATGTCAAGAGAAATGATATTTCCTGCTAGTGACTGATAGGTTACTCATTGTGTAAGGCTATGTGTAAAACTAGAACAAAGCAATTTGACGCACGTAAGTAAAATTTAAGACATGCAAAACTGGCCACAATGATATAGGTTTGCATCATGAATGTAATCACTGCAAGAATACATTTCAGATAATTGAGTAAATTTGAACAGGATGTTTTTACAAAGATGATAGAAAGAACTGTCCTCTGCTTTCTAAGTTGTAGTAAGGGTGAACTGGTTATGGAAGACAAAGTCTTGTTTTCATTTGGGGAACACACATAGTACAATACATGAGGATGAACTTGGCCAGTGTCTTGGATTAAAATGCGTGTGTAAGAGAAGTGCTAAAGGAAGGAGGGCAGTTTAAAGGAACTTGACAGAACAGTTGCTGAAGATTGGAGTGCTTCATCTTCCCATTTTTGCAAAGGTTTTGAAAACTTTGCAATAAGAACCTCTTTTTCCACAATAAAAATATCACAGCACATAATAGCTTGACACTGTTGATGCCTCCTGGTTTGGTGAGAAGGGCAGACATAGGGGATACTGGGTGATAAAAACATGGGGGAATAATTATGAAATTTGAGTGGGGAAAACAGAGGTTAGGCAGACAGAAGTCTCACTCACCCTTCTAAGTTCTTCTCTTGGTCAGCCACACCAGTAGACTCAGGTCCCTTGAGGTCCCAGAAGTCATCTTTAGTCCCCTTAAGTTTTGTGATCACAGACTCTATAGATGCAGGAGGAAACAGGTAGAGGGGTTCCAACTATGCTATTTGTGCAGATGCTTTATCTCACAAAGGCAGGACAGTGATAGTCTTCCTTATTTTGTCTGTTCTTCACAGCCCTCTACTGTCTTAACAGGACCAGGCTGCTTCTAATGTGGCATTCCCAAGTCATGAAGGCCAATATGGATTTAGTTTTTGCCTCTGACCTAGAAATACCTACTGATTTTTCTTATATTCCCTCATTCATCCATTCTTCCTAGCCTTCCATCCTCTCTTCACTCTTCTCTTAAACTTTCCATTGTCCCTCCCTCCTTCTTTCCTTATTCTCTCTCTCCCGCCCTCTCTTCCTCCGTTCCTCTCTCCCTCCCTTCCTTTCTCCTTCCTTACTTCCTTTCTTCTCTTTCATTCCCTCCCTCCTCACCCCTTTTCTCATACCATGACTGTCACTGAGACTCAGACTTCATTACCTTCCCTATTAGTGCAGAAGCATGTTTAGAGTTAGCTGATTGAGAATGAAGCCTAAATTAGAAGATGGGTTGGGCTGGAGAAATGGCTGAGGGAACAAACCTCTGTCTTGCAAATAGGAAGTCCTAGTTTGAACCCCAGATCCCATGCAAAAACATCAGGTGGAACTTAAAGAAGCAGAAGCCTGCAAATTCTATGGAACACAGAGGCCGAGAAAGAGGAAGGGCAAAGCAAAGAGGAAGTAACACAATTCAGGATCATTAAGGAAACCATCATTGGACCTACAAAGGTATGCAGAGTGACCTCTGATATAAGCATGCACACTCAACAAATACACATACACACACATACACCCAAACACTCAAATATATATTTTAAAAACTGAATAGTCAGAGAGGTGAACACCAAGTTTTAGTAGTAGAGAATAGAATGCATGACCCTCCCGTGCTGTCTGAAATAAATCCTAGACAGTAAAGAGGCAATCCCAAATAAAAAGGCTGAGTAAAGGAAGACAGAAAAGACTCTAGTTTCTAAGAGCTGAATACTCTGTAAAGGGCAGGATTCTCTTTTAGTAGTGGGTATTCCCTTTCATATATCTTAGAGCATAAAAGTAATGATTTCCCAAAGCTCTGCTTCCCCTATCTCTTCTCATTTGTTAAGAGTCTGATCCCTTTGATATACCTGTTTTTTGCAGCTGCTTGAGTATGTGATCCAGTTCTTCCACAGTCAGTTTCTTAGTAGAAGACATCACATGTTGCTTCCTAAACACAGAGATATTCATTCTCTCAGGTGGCAGAGAAATCTACAGCTTTCTTTATGACCTCTAAAATCCATCTCATCAAAAGTTTGAACTCATCCCCATGCTTATTCTCTATTAGCTGCCACTCTGAATGTTCCACATTACCCAAGCCTTTGTGCAAGAACAATCTTGATCTCTCCTTCATTGCTTTGGCTTGAATGTTTCCTATCAAGTCCACTCATTAGAAAATTAATCCCCAATGGAGAAGTGCTTAAAGTCTAAGAGGCAGGTATGTCCCAAAGGATCTGCCTTCATGATCAGTTTAATGATATTATCAAAGATGTAATATTCCTTTCAACAGAGTGGTTTTCCACAAAAAGGTGTTTTCTTGTGTGCTCTCTCTCTCTTCCCTGTTCTGTCATAGTGGCATAACAGGAAGGTCCTCTCCAGATGGAAGGCCCATGATCATGCACATTCCAGTCTCAAGCACTATAAGAAATAATCTCCATTGGATAGAAATACCTAGTCTCAAGGATTATATTACATTAACTCATGATGGACAAGACATTTACCAATCTGATCACTGATTACCTGAACAACATCTCTTTTTTTGACACTTCTTGTGTTTCAAACTCCATGGTCTCCATCTAACCCAAGACTTAGTGCCCTGTGCCTTGTACCATTACAGCATCCTTCAAAAATTTCTGTGAAGGTTCTATGACAGTCCATATTTTACAGAGCAACTGACAACAAAATAGGAATGCAGAAGGTCATTTCAGTGTTGCAGGCCTGTAATGCTTCCTCCTAGCAGGAATTTCTTATATGTACCAAAAGCTAAGTGTACCCCTGACTCCCTTGAGTCCCCTCTATGCCTCCTTTTTATTCTCAGGGAGCTCTATCTTGCAGTCTTTCAGATTGAGTGTATTTTAATTGCCTGGGTTTGACTGTGAAATCTGAGATTCCAGAAAGGGAATGGCTGGGAAATTTCTAGGAAGTTTCCAGGTAATGATGAGACTGATGCTGCTGGCCGTACCTCTATCTCTGACTGGAATGAGCTGATGTCTTAGCCCAGCTGACCCTTCCCACCTTTATGAGATCAAATCAGCTCCTTCGGACAAGGATATAAACCATCAATGCTCTCATACAGGTCTTGAGCATATTTTCACAGACATTTTAGAGATTCACACCAACTTCTCTGCTGGACAGAGCTTCTGGAAGTTAGATCTTATCTCTTTTGTGGACTGCTATGTCTTTACAGTCCAAAAACAGTGAGTAAAGATGGATGACAGGATTTTTGTTATGAATGGAAGATTATATTAAACCTATGACTTTCTTTTCTATTTCCTGAAGGATAATCCAAGGAATTAGAGGAAAAATGGATTCTATGGTTGTGATTTGAAATGTGACAAATTGAGAGAATTTTGGAAGTGCACCATATTGGTGACAGTTGATAAACAGACTTTGCTTAGCTCCTCAGCAACATGGTAGTGCATGTGTGTGTGTGTGTGTGTGTGTGTGTGTGTTTCTGTGCACACACACGTGTGTGTGTGTGTGTGTGTGTAAGTGCATATTCATCTGAGTATGGAATTCATGATTTTGTGTATACTAGGCAAGTTTCTACCACTGAGCATGTTTCGCCCAGTGATCTCAGGTTCATTGGATTTATTTGATGATCATGAGACTTGGATGTTAAAATTAATGGTAATCTTCAAGCTGAACATAATGTTTTTCAAGAGCAATAAATGATTTCTCAATGGATTCTCATTTGATAACTAGTGGGCAGGATACATAACAGTTTCTTTAGAAGGATAACAAAAGAAATAGTATCTCCTGCTAGTGACTGAGAGGGTACTTATCGTACAGGCTATTTGTAAAACTGGAACAAAGAAACTCCAGGCGTGGAAGCAAACTTTAAGTCATGGAAAACTGGCCACAATGATATAGGTTTGCATCATGAATGTAATCATTGTAAGAACACATTTCAGATAAGTAGTAAATTTGAACAAGCTGGCTTTAAATGATGATATAGAGGACTATCCTCTGCTTCTCAAGTTGTAGTAAGAGTGAACTGGTTATCTAAGACAAAGTCTTATTTTAATTTGGGGAATATGCATAGTACAATATATGAGGATGAAATCAGCCAGTGTCTTGGATTAAAATGAGTGTGTAAGAGAAGTGCTGAAAGAAGGAGAGCAGTTTAAAGGAACTTGACAGAACAGTTACTGAAGCTTGGAATGCTTCATTTTCCCAAATTTGTGAAAGCTTTGAAAACTTTACCTGAAGAACCTCTGTTTCCACAATAAAAAAAAAAAAATCACAACACTCAATAGTTTGACCTGTTGCTGCCTTCTTGTTTGGTGAGAAGGGTTGACATAGGAGACGCTGGATAAGAACAAAATGGGAGGATAATTGTGGAAGTTGTGTGAGGAAGACAGGGGTTAGGCAGACAGAAATCTCACTCACCTGTATAAGTTCTTCTCTTGGTCAGCCACACCAGTAGACTCAGGACCCTTGAGGTCCCAGAAGTCATCTTTAGTACCCTTAAGTTTTGTGATCGTAGGCCCTATAGATGCTGGAAGAAAGAGGGAGAGGTATTCCAACTGTGCTATTAATGGAGATTCTTTATCTAGCAGAGGCAGGACAGTGATAGTCTTCCTTATTGTGTCTGTTCTTCACAGCTCTCTACTGCCTTAATATGAATTCCCAATGTGGGCATTCCCATGTTATGGAGGCTGATAAGGATTTAATTATTGCCGCTCACCTAGAAATTCCTAATGGTTTTTCTTACATTCCCTCACTCATCCTTTTTTCCCATCCTCCCATACTCCTTTCATTCTTCTCCTAAACTTTCTGCTGTGCTTCTTCCTTCATTCCTTCTTCCCGCCCTCCCTTCCTTCCTTTCTTTCTTTCTTTCTTTTCTCTCTTATGCACTCCCTCCTCTCCCCTTTCTCCTACCACACTCTTGATTGAGACTCTGACTTTGTTTCCTTCCCTATTGGTCCAGAAACAGTGCACTTATTGGCATGTTTATAGTCAGCAGATTGAGAAGGGAGCCTAAATCAGAAGATGTGTTGGGCTAGAAAAATGGCTGAGGGAACAAACCTCTGTCTTGCAAATAGGAAGACCTACTTTGAATCCCAGATCTCATGTAAAAACAGCAGGTGGAATTTTCAGAAGCCTGAAAATTCCATTGAAAGTGGAGGCAGAGAAAGAGGCAGAACAAAGCAAAGAGGAAGTAACACAATTTAGGATCATTAAGGAAGTCATCAATGGACCTACAAAGACCTCTGATATAAGCACACACACTCAAGAAATACACATACACACACATGTACACACATATACCCAAACACTCAAATACATATTTTAAAAAGTGAATAGTCAGAGAGGTGAACACCAGGTTTTAGTGGTAGAGAAAAGAATGTATGACCTTCCCATACTGTCTGAAATGAATCCTAGACAGCAAAGAGGCAATACAAAACAGAAAGGCTGAGTAATGGAAAACAGAAAAGACTCTAGTTTCTAAGAGCTGAATACTCTGCAAAGGACAGGATTCTTTTTTAGTAGTGGAGTATTCCCTCTCATATACTTTGGCAGAGCATAAAAGTCATGATTTCCCAAAGCTCTGCTTCCCTTTTCTCTTCTCAGAATGTTGAGAGTCAGACCCCTTTGATATACCTGTTTTTAGCAGCTGCTTGACTATGTGTCCCAGTTCTTCTCCAGTCAGTTTCTTAGTAGAGGACATCACACGTAGTTTCCTAGACACAGAGATGTTCATTCCCTCAGGATACAGAGGAATCCACGGCTTTCTTTATGACCTCTAAAATCCACCTCATCAAAAGTTTGAACTCATCCCCATGCTTCTTCTCTATTAGCTGCCACTCTGAATGTTCCCCATCACCCAAGCATTTGTGCAAGAACAATCTTGATCTCTCCTTCATTGCTTTGGCTTGAATGTTTCCTATCAAGTCCACTCATTGGAAAATTAATCCCCAATGCAGAAGTGCTTAAAGTCTAAGAGGCAGGTATGTCCCAAAGGATCTGCCTTCACGATCAGTTTAATGCTATTATCAAAGGAGTAAGATTCCTTTCACCAAAGTGGGTTTGTCACAAAAAGGAGTTTATTTGAGTGCTCTGCCTCTCTTCCCTGTTCTGTCATAAGTGGCACAGCAGGAAGGTCCTCTCCAGATGGAAGGCCCATGATCACACACATTCCAGTCTCAAGCACTGTAGGAAATAATCTCCATTGGATAGAAATACCTAGTCTCAAGGATTATATTACAGCAACTCATGATGGACAAAATATTTACCAATCTGATCACCTGCACAACATCTCTTTTTTGACACTTGAGTTTCAAACTCCATGGTCTCCATCTAGCCCAAGACTCAGTGCCCTGTGCCCTGTACCATTACAGCATCCTTCAAAAACTTCTGTGTAAGTTCTGTGACAGTCGATTTTCTACAGAGCAACTGACAACAAAATAGGAATGCAGAAGGTCATTTCAGTGTTTCAGGCCTGTAATGCTTCCTCCTGGCAGAAATTTCTTATATGGTTCAAAAGCTAAGTGTACCCCTGACTCCCTTGAGACCTTTCTATACCTCCTTTTTATTCTCAGGGAGCTCTATCCTACAGGCTTTCAAATGGATTGTCTTTTATTGCCTTTGTTTGACTATAAAATCTGAGATTCACAGGGAGCAGCCGGGAAATTTCTAGGACGCTTCCAGGTGAGAATGAGATTGATGCTGCTGGTTTCCACACTGGCTAACTGTTCAGAGAAGTCTTCCTTGGAACCTTTATCTCTGACTGGAATGAGCAGATTTCTTACTAGCCCAGCTTACCCTTCCCATCTTTGTGAGCTCCTTTTGACAAGGACATAAACCATCAATGCTCTCATAGAGGTCTTGAGTGTATTTTCACAGACATTTTAGAGACTCATACCAACTTCTCTGCTGGACAGAGCTTCTGGAAGTTAGGTCTAATCTCTCTTGTAGACTGCTGAGTCTTTAGAGTCCAAAAAGACTGAGCAAAGAACTCTGAATGGACAGGATTTTTATTATGAATGGAAGACTATATTAAACCTATGACTTTCTTTTCTATTTCCCGAAGGACTGGAAATGTGCCAATTGGACAGAATGTTGGACTGTACTATGTTGATAACAGTTGGTAAATAGACTTTGCTCAGCTCCTCAACAACATAGTAGTGTGTGTGTGTGTGTGTGTGTGTGTGTGTGTGTGTGTGTGTGTGTGTCTGTGTCTGTGTCTGTGTCTGTGTCTGTGTCTATGTGTCTGTGTGTGTGTTCAAGTGCATATTCATCTGAGTATGGAATTCATGATTTTGTGCATATATTAAGCTGAGAGTTGAATTCATGGTTTGATGCATACTAAGTAAGTTTCTACCACTGAGCAACATCTTTCGCCCAGTGTTCTCAGGTTCATAGGATTTATTTGCTGATTGTGAGATTCATATATCAAAATCAATGATAACCATTGAGCTGAATATAATGCTTTTCAAGGGCAACAAATGATTTCTCAAAGGATTCTCCTTTGATAACTAGTGAGCAGAATACATGACAGTTTCTGTAGAAGGAGGTCAAGAGAAACACTATCTCTTGCTAGTACTCATTGTGCACGCTATTTATGAAAATGGAACAAAGCAACTCCAGGCATGTAAGCAAAATTTAAAATATGGAAAACTGGCCACAATGATAAAGGTTTACATCATGAATGTAATCATTATAAGAAAATTGCATAAACTTGAACAGGCTGGCTTTACATAGATGATATAGAGAACTGTCCTCAGCTTCCCAATTTGTAGTAAGAGTGAACTGGTTATGGAGTCTTTTTTTAATTTGGGGAACATGCACAGTACAATACATGAGGATGAAATCAGCCAGTGTCTTGGACTAAAATGAATGTGTAAGAGAAGTGTTGAAAGAAGGGGAGCAGTTTAAAGGAACTTGACAGAACAGTTGCTGATGCTTGGAGTGCTTCATCTTTCCAATTTTTTGAAAGTTTTGAAAACTTTACCTAAAGAACCTCCATTTCTACAATAAAAAATCACAACACTCAAGAGCTTGACTCTGTTGCTCCCTCCTGGTTTGGTGAAAAAGTCAGATATAGGGGATCCTGGGTGAGAGCAACATGGGGGATAATTGTGGAAGTTGTGTAGGGAAGACAGGGGTTTATCAGATAGAAATCTCACTCACCTGTGTAAGTTCTTTTCTTGGTCAACCACACCAGTAGATTCAGGTCCTTTGAGGTCCCAGAAGTCATCTTTAGTCCCCATAAGTTTTGTGATTATAGACCCTATAGATTCTGGAGGAAACAGGTAGAGGAATTCCAACTATGCTCTTTGTGGAGATTCTTCATGTAGCAGAGGCAAGACAGTGATAGACTTTCTTATTGTGTCTGTTCTTCACAGCCTTCTATTGCCTTAACAGGACTATGCTGTTCCTAATGTGGGCATTCCCACATTATGGAGGCAGATGTGGATTTAGTTTTTGCCTCTGACCTAGAAACACCTACTGTTTTTTTCTCATATTCTCTCATTTATCCTTTCTTCCCAGCCTTCCATGTAATATATGGCCATGGCTGTGCTCCAGTGAAACTGTATTGATGAACTTTAATGAAATACACACACACACATGAACATGCATGCACACACATACACACATGCTTTTCATGGTCACTTGTTTTTTATGCTTTGTAAGCTGAAAATGTGGTTAATATTCCTAACTGGCTAAAAATATCAAAAATAACATTTCATGTCATCCACACTTATGACTTTGTCTACTAAAGAGCCACATATACCACAATAGATATCTGATTCCCTAGCTTACCTAGGCCTCTCAAAGGGAATCCTGCAATCTACACACAAAGAGGTGCAAGAGGGTTGAAGGACATGTGTGGATTGAAGAGGGGAGAGAAGTAAGTGGAAGGTAGAAGAGGAGAGAGGTATATGGGAAGGGTGGAAGAGAGTAGGTGGATGTTCAGGGAGGAGGTCGGGTTGGAGCAATCACATAATCTCATTTTGTCTGTATGAAAATTTCTCAATGAAATGCAAAAAATGTCCTGTGAGATGGGCTATATATATATATATATATATATATATATATATATAATTTAAGCCTTCACTATGAGTGTAGCCTCAAACTCAGGCTTGCCCTCCCTTAGCATCTATAGAAACAGGAATAAGGCATATTCCACAATTCTGCTTAAGCTCATATTATATCATTTTCTTGGTAAGGTGGTACAAAACTTCTTGGTGGAAGAACAGTGTGCATTAGTTGGAAAAACTGACAAACCACCTGAGAGTGGGGTCAAGGAGCAATAAACAGGTACTGTGTGGCATTTTAGAAAGAGAGTGTCATATTTTCTAACAGATTCTGTTTTTCTAGGCACTAAAACTTGAGCAACATTAGTTTAGATCAGAGTGGACTTGCTCTGTGTTAGAGAAAGGAAGAGCTGGTTAATTAATTAATTATGCTGCAGGTGAAAGACAAGAGGAAAGGGATTTTGGTGGTGACAAAGATGTGAGCAATTTAAACTCTGCTACATTTCCAATAGATTTTTCCCTAAGAACTCTGAAGGAAGAGACTTGTGCAGAGGTTGAAGAGGTGCATATCTTCCCTGTGGGGTGGAGGTGACCTGTGGAGCAGAAACTCAGCAATGTGAAAGTTCAGATGACAGAAATGAGACATGCAGGGGTGGCATGACTTGCTCTATGTCATGTAGCAACTGGGTGAAGTCAGTGTGACCACGAAGGGCAAGGAGGTTTGAGCCTGCAGTCATCATTGTTAGAGCTTAACGTGGGGTAGGGTAAGAGGGAGCATAGAAAAGGAGATGGGTGGGTATGCTAGACTTTCACCAAACAACAGAGTGAAAGAGGAACTCATTTTCCCAGGCATGAAGTTGTTCTAGGTTCCAGCCTTGCTTTGTCTCTAAAAGTTCGTGAGCTTGTACAAATGAGCTTCTCTTTATAACCCTCTGCAAAAGGTGGCTACTTTTGAAATGAGAAGAGAAAGTATATAGAACGAATGAGTGAAACTAAAAGAGAAATCAGGAGAAGGAATTGACTGGGGCTGAAGTAGGAACCCAGACCATTCTCAGAGTCTATTTGGAAAATGGAGACCTTCTGGGAAATTCTGGACTTCAATGAATGTACTGAGCTTTAGTGCCCACCAAGATTTGAGCTGAGCTATGTCTGGACTCCAGCTGGGTAGGCTTAGTACATGATTCATGTGGGTCCAGTTTCTTCAAGGTAAATTCAGTCTGAACACTGACTACACTTGAAAGATCATTTACAGCCCTGCTACTTTTATCACTAACCTGTTCTGGCTTCTCCATCTTTCCTTTGAGGTGTCCATCTCAGGGAGCTGTAGGGAGATGCTCACCTCTGAGGAACCACCAGCTGATTCATATTCTCATCCTTAACCCTCAACCCAGCTCACCTTTGAACACGTGTTCAGGCATGGCAGGAAGCTGTTTATTACTTTTCTTCTTTGACTTCTGTGAATGCTTTAGACATTCAGGATCCTGGCTGGGTGATACCGGGGAAGTAGACCCACTGGAGGATTCCATATTAGGAAAGGCTGAGAAATGAGGAAAAGTTAGCTGTAAGGAAGAGACATCAGTTTGGTGGCTTGTCAAGAGGCTAAAGCAGGAATCAGGGATGCAAGACTGAAGTTCTCCCTGCTATGCCTCCACTCCCTCCTCCTCAGGCTCCATTGAAGAATGATGTTCTCCCAAGTGCTTCTGATCTGGTTCTGATGGTTCTGATCTGGGGTCCATGAAGTTCAGGTAGCCATCCTTGTTCTGAGCTACTTCTCTGTGTAAGCCACCATTGCTCTCTGAGTCTCAGAACTCCCAATGGGAATGTGAGCTTTTGCTCCCAGGGTTGTATGTAGTGAAAACACCCTTAGGAACCGAGTTTGTGATCACTAGGCACAGATTGCATATCAGACTCTGTTTACTGTGAAGTGTGGATTGTCTCCAAATTTATTTATTTATTTATTTATTTATTTATGAACCTGAGAAGGCAGGTGTTATTTTCATTTCCCAAATGGAGAAATAGAGGCAGAGGTTGCTCACCCAGAGTAGTGGTGCCATGGCTGGAAGCTGCTTCTGCCCAGTTTCTAAATCTGTGCTCATAAGTACAGTTGTGTCAAGTGTTTTTCTTGGAAGTTGGACTTGAAGCCATTTCTACTCTCAATTCCCTTCTGAATATCAGACTTTTAACTCCAGCTTTGGAATGCTACTTTCCAGAGCCTGGGAAGACCACATTGAGGCCTGGGATTGTACTTGAATTGAAAGACAATATGGGATTCAGCTATAGGAAGAAACTCCAGCAAGCCTTACTTAAATTTCCAGGTTTGCCTGAGGCCTGTCACTTTCTTTCACTAGACATTGGCTTCCCCTGTCTGACAGGATTGCTCAGTGAATTGATGGCCTTTATATTCTCACTTGACTCAAGTCTACCTCTTGTCTATACCTGAATGTACAACTGCTTCAGATCCATTTGCTCCCAGAAGCAGAAGGCCAAGCCCCAGGCCCACTGGTTCCCATAGTAAACCACCAGTTGTAAAGCTACTTCTATTTCTTTTGCCTTCTTTAGGTAAGCTGGCATAACTGTGGAAGAGCTCTCAAATAGTGTTTTGTTGTATAGCCAAACTGAACTCTGTCAGCCCTTTCTTTGTCAGTAGCTCCAAGTAAGAAGACAACTAATACTAGGTTCGGTTGAATATCTCTGCTTTGATGGGGAGGGTTGGGGATGTTCACGGAGGATGAAAGTTGTTGCAGTTTCTCTGCATATTGCCAATAATTTCACAAGCAAAGGGCTTATGGGTGATAGATCAGAAACCAACCAGACCACAAAGTAGAGAAACTAAATTACACCACCATAAAATGTTAGTAAATCTGATCAAGAAAACAGACAACCTGAGAGACACTGATCATCCTCAGAAAACTGACAAGTGCAAGCAAAAGGACTGAAGAAACCAATAAAACTGAAACCCCTTCTCCCCATAGTCTAACTGCTATAAGTCCTGTACCCTCAATGCAAAAAACCTAGTGATTTCTATCCAGAAGGGAAATTGTTACTCCCTCAATGGTGTTTTGATGCAGTCCCCTGAATAAATGTCAGTCTTTGAGGATGAAACCCACGTTTGTAATCTTTTTCTTTTCTTCTTTTTTTCCAACAATAGGAACAAGGTATTTTAGTTTGGCTTATGATTGCCCAATTACAGTTTTTTTTTTTTTTTTTTTTTTTTTTTGGATTAACAGACAGAGATTTATTAGTGGTGAGAACAAACAGAACTCATTGTGTTGCGGGGTCCAAAAATCTACCCAATGAGGCACAGACCATGAGCTTAGTCAAAACTCACAGATGCTCGGCTACCAGGGAGCTTTTCTTTGGCTTCCACCATAACGAGAAACCTTTCCTTCAGCTTCTCAAGGGACCAGACTACAGGGGAACCTTTCCTTTCATTCCAGCTATAAGAAAGAGCCTTTCTTTTGGCTCCTCAAAAAATAGTCCAGCCTCATGGGGGGGGGGACTCTCAGAATATTATGAGTTTGGGGGTGGTCATCCAAAGATTCACCATAGACCAAAAGTTAAAATTAATAACTGAGAGTCTTTATTGGAGAGAGACAGAGAGAGAGAGAGAAAAGACAGAGAGAAATAGAGAGAGAGAGACAGAGACTGGTACCGGGCTTACATATGCAGGCAGGATGATGTGTGTACAGCCCCAAATTACATCTCCACACAGTTTCATACACAAGGAACAAAAGAGGTTACAAGCCCCACCAAAGTAGTTTAGCTGGCAGTGTTTTACACTTATCAGCATGCAGGCTTCTTGCCAAAAGGCATTCCAGAGGGGAATTTCAGAGAGTGGTAGAGGAGTAGGCATTTTTTTTTTTGGCTGCCAGTAATTTCTCAGGCTGAAGAATTTCTTTTTAAGTTTTTAAGATTTTCCCTTTTATGCTCCCTCCTATATTTCCCCCTTTTGTGTATATAGACAAATCTTTGTTTTGATCATAAGCCCTTGTTTATATTGAGATCTGATCACCATCATTTTGTTGGATCCCAGAAATTATTGTACCTGGTTAAAGTGTTAAGCAAAGACTAATATTTAGGTGAGCCCTGGGTGAAATGGCTTTACTTAACGAAAAAGTTGGCTCACATTGAGGTCCAACCCAGTTGATCTTGGGCCGGGGTGGGGCTAAAGGTCAAGTCTGTTTGATATGGAGAGCTCATCTTCATATCCTTTCATCTTATCTCTGGGAGGATTGGAGTCAGTTCCTCAGCAGGGGCGTTCCTTCAAGTGATCCAAGCAGGGGGGATGGCTTTTGGGAATTTCAAAGACTTTCAAAGACTTTAGAGACCATCCCAGCATGGGCTGTTCTAGTCCTACCTACTGTACCCATTAACCTTTTGAGGACTACTCAAGGGATGAGGGACAATGACCATTCTAGCTACTTCCTGCTTAGTTCAGGGGAAGGAAATTTGAGCAGTCAATGATCCTCATCTATGAAATGCTGGAATGGTCTAGAGGTTTTGATGGATGACTTTATTACTTTAAGGTCCAGCTAAAAGAGACAAAACAGATAAACCTACAAGATCTATACAAGTATTAAACAATTAATTCAGAAGGCACATGGGATAAACCAAACAAGCTCAGCAATCTTACTGGGTACAGGCAAGAGTTAGTAAAGAAAACCTGTTATCTTGCCTGGCATAGTCACTACCTTTGTCTGGTGTAAAGGCCAAGAGCTGTAAGTAATTTACATATTGGAGGAGACCTTTCTCCTTTGGCAGCTGTAAATCTCCAAGGTCACATTCTAAGGCCTGTGGGGGGGGGGGATGTAAACTCCCTGAATCTTTGGGTAGAACAATCTAAATTAGTTCTCTTCTCCTTCTGGATTTTTAAAAGCGAAGTGACACAGGTCTTTTTGGGATAAAAAGAATGTAAAAGAACACATGCAGGGGACATTGTTTCCTCACAGAAAAATCTCTGAATGTTATCTTAGGACCTCTAAGCTAAATGAAAAGAGAGCTTTGATTTATTAATGGAGCTAGTCTGTTTAACAGCAGACATTTTGCTTTCTGCTTCTTTCTGGTTTAACTCTTTAAGTTTGCCATTGCATTTTCCTCTGCCAAGCACTGGATTAATTTCAGGCAAGCTTTTAGGACAAGGGCAAAACTTTATTAAACTTTCTGCCAACATATGTATCTGGCTTTAACTGTACAGTACAAACTGTCTTTCTTGAGCTTCTAAACTGCAAATTTTCTACTACATGCTGTCTGGATTTCATCACTCTTGGAAATCTATGATTTTCTCCCTCTAGCATCTTTGATACCTCTAAAACCAGAACTACATGAACTAAAATATTCCATTAAGTCTAAACCTAGGATAAACAAAGGAATGCCTAAAAGACACTGCCACTGAGTATATAAGGAACTTCAGTAGTTACTTTGCTAAACCTGTCATTTTTCTGATCCTAACAGTTCTTGTTAAATCAGAGGTTGACAAAAGCCTAAGAAGGAAGTCAAGCACTAAAATTTTTTGCTCCCTTGTCTGTTAACAGACAAACAAAATAGCTTCCCATTTGCATGTTAAACCCAAGGTTCTCATGAGATGAGAAAACATGGCATTTTTTGGTGTTTCTTTCATTGAATATCAGTGGCAAACTCCTTTTCTCATGGAAGGGAAGCTAAGAGCCTCAGGCCTTGTCATTGGTCCCCAGCAGAGGGGCTTGACCCCTGCCTTGGGGTTCAGGGGGCAATCCTTCCTCCAGTGGAGATTCCCACACTCAGGCATGGGCCACCTGGAGGCTTTTTTTTTTTTTTTTTTTATTACACTCAGGACACATTTAAAGCATTTTTTTTCTTTCCCAGTCAGGAAGGGAATTTCAGGTTTGTCAGCTTGGGGAAGGAAGCCTGCTAGTATTCTATCTATCCCTTTAAGCAAATGTCAAGTTTCTATTTTTTTTTTTTTTTTTTTTTTTTGGTTTCCTGGTTCTTCCTCTTTCCTTCCTTTCTGTTTGAAAAATTTATCTGTACCCCAGAGAAACTCCTTAAGTAACTTAGGCCAAAATTTTGCAAGGAAAAAGAAAACATGAACTGAAGTTCTCCCAAATGCATTTTGAATCTCTTGAAGACAGACAAATGCTGGATCTAGATTATATTGATCCTGTTTAGTTTCAAGGGAATGGGGTCTGGCTAAGGTTGAGGCTTGAAATTATTCTTCCACCTTAGTATTGAGGGCATCTCTATTGGGAGACAAAGTTTTTTTCTGAATTGCTAGCTGGTACTTTTGGTAGATATCTCTATATTCTCTTAATTTCCTGCCATTTGTTTGCCATTCAGCAAAATAAGTCTAATTGGAGGATGGTATTTTAATTTAAAGATCCTCTTGTGGTATCATCTCTTTATCTAAGATGTGTAGAGGCCATGTCTGAGAAAATACTACAAGTTGACTCTTTTTCAGGTTAATAAGGCTAAACATTCTCTAGTCAGTCCCTGGACACAGGATGGGGAAACCTCTCTTTGGCTTCAGTTTAGTGGAGACCTGAATTTGGGGAAAGGACACATGGCTCAGAAAAGCCCTTCCAAGCACTATAGGGTCCATTCCTGAATCTGTACCTGAAGTTTCCTGAGTTCCTTATGTTATTTAACAGAAGTATGGTCATTACCTCAGACATAAACATTTTTTCCTTTAGAGCAAATGTTTCTAGGAATTTCCCTCCATTGACTAACAAGACCTAAAGCCAAATTGATCCCCACCATAGGACACAGACAAACAAAGGTTGGATATCTCCCCAGGAGAGATCTTCTTCATGCCTGCCTGGTCACATCCTTTGCAGAGTCATGGGCGATAACAGCATTCAGCTGTTTTGTGACTTGCAATTGGATTCTAATCCGATCCCACCCTATACTGTATGTTACCACAGAACTGGCCCAGTTGAAGCCCATGAATTTAAGAGATCTTAGGGACCTCGCTGTAGGACTACACATTTGAGCACTGAGGTGTTGTAAGTCTTCCACCTCAGGCTGGATTCACTCACACATTCACACGGAGTTTAAAACATTCTTTCCCCCATTTCAAAAGTGCCCTTCTCCTCCCCTCCCCAAGAAGCCTGCTCAGAAAGATGAACAAAGATTGGTTTAGCAGAGACTCTTTTACATTGAAATACAAGATTTTGTAGTCCTTATTCAGGCCCTTCACCAAAATTTTTGTCTTTAAAATACATGACCCTTCTAATATCATAGTTATACTCTATAAGATCTTAAACAGTTAAACCCTTTAAGAAGTAAGATTTTATGAGGAACCAAATCTCTGTTTAATCAAGACAGAGACAATCAAAAAACACTTGAATACATGAAGCTCAATTCCTAACAGGTTTATTTCTGAGGCTCAATGCCTTTTCTTCTATAATATGGAAGAAGCATAACATTTTCTTTACCCATCATATTTAATTTTCAGTCTTCTCATAAACCTAACATCCCACAAGCTTTTGCAACATACTTTAACATATTTATTTTATATAACCAACTCATAAACCTCCTGTACATCTAAGTGACATATCTCATCCCATAAACCTCCCAAACCTTTTGCACATACACCAGTTTTCTAAGCAACATATATATTTCTTTCATTTTTTTCTTCTACTTGATGGTTCCCTGCTATTTTCACATTAGATATCCCTCAAGAAATGTCCTTTAAAGGAGGTGATAACAGTAAACCTCATCTTTCTATGATTAGGCACATGGCAATAGAAACATTTAAAAATCATTATATCTGAATTAAGGTAGCAAGGTTGTAGCAGAACACAGGAGTACATATAGGAATATGAAATTAGAAAGCAGATTTACTCCCAAGAAAGGCGGCTTATACATACCAGGAGAATGAAGAAAGTCCAATGAATTTCCACAGCTTTGTTATTTCGAAACACAAAACACACATATTACATGAAATCCAGGTAACCAAGCAAGCCAAACATTTTTTTAAACAGACAAAAACACAAAGATCAACGGACAGTTCTACTGATCCCTCCAGTAGAAGTGGGAGCAGAGACATTCTTTTCCTTGGTATTGGGAAAATTAAATAAGAAAGAGGTTAAAACACACATCTACTGGCCAGTCTACCTTAAATGAGGGCCAGTCTAATGAGCAAAATGTTACTAGTTTTTCTATATAAACTTGTACTCCAGATTTTTGGAAGTCTTTAAAATGAGATCTTATTAATTCTGAGGTTTTTTTTTTTTTTTTGACTAGAAGATCCTTGTCTCATTTCTTCCCAAATTAAGAATGGTGCCACCACAATCAATACAAACAGAACAGACACAAAAAGAAATATTTTTCTGGTACCAAGTGGTAATGCCTTGTGAGATCTCCATTAGCCAGGAGACATCCCAGACAGGACAAGCAAGTCCCAAGCAAATGGACAAATCTTAACTTTTGCATTAACTGGAGCTCAGCTAAACAAGACCAGTGAGGTCCAATAGTTTCTTACTGCTTCAAGCTCGGGGTTCACTACTGAGTCCAGCTTCTCCTCCTTGAGCTTACCAAGTGTTTACACATCCAAGTGTGGGGGCTATGACTCAGAGCACCACAGGTTCTTGAGGAAGAGTTTAGCCTCTGAGCCCTGAAATTTTCAGGTGGTACCTGTCCCAAGAGTGAGTTCTTCCCCTCATCTGCCTTTTGCCCTATCAAGAAGTCTCCCACCAGATTTTAACAAAGACTTACCTCTTCCTCAGAAGTCTAAGCATTGGGGGAGGCTGCAGTTGAGCTCCAGGACTGAACACCTGCAGTGCCCCAAGGATGCTCAGAAACTGAGGTGAATCAGGCTGAACCCTCTCATCCGGATGAGCCCCCAGATGTTGCCAGGTCCAAAATTCCACCCAATGAGGCACAAACTATGATCTTGGTCAAAACTCACAGATGCCTGGCTATAGGAGAGTCTTTCCTTTGGCTTCAACCATAAAGAGAAGCCTTTTCTTTGGCTTCTCAAGGGACTAGACTATAGGGGAACCTTTCCTTCTGTTTCAGTTATAGGGAGGAGCCTTTCCTTTGGCTCCTTGAAAATTAGTCCAACCTTATCTGGGGGGAACTCTTAAAATATTATGGGTTGGGGGGGTCATCCAAAGACTTATCATAGACCAAAAGTTAAAATTTATAACTAAGAGGCTTTATTGGAGAGAGACAGATGGAGAGAGAGAGAGAGAGAGACTGGTACCAGGGCTTATGCACATGGGCAGGGTGATGTGTATATGGCCCCAAATTACATCTCCACACAGTTTTTATGCACAAGGAACAAAGGAGGTTGCAAGCCCCATCAGAGCAGTTTAGCTGGCAATGTTTTACAGTTTTATCAGCATGCAGGTTTCTTGCAGGCCCTCTGGCCCAATGGCATTCCAGAGGGGAATTTCGGAGAGTGGTAGAGGAGTGGGCATTTTTATTGCCTGCCAGCAATTTCTCAGGCCAAAGAATCTCTTTTTAAGTTTTTAAGATTTTCCTTTTTATGTTTCCCTGCACACAATGGACATGAATCCGTGAGGGGCAAGAGAGCCCTGAAGAACTCATGGACTCCAGTCATCCATGAGGAGCAAGGAGCTGGAAAAGAACTTATGGACTCCAGCTGTGGAATCCCATGAGGGGTGAGGAAGCCCCCATTGAATTTCTTAATTTGACTTGTCAGAAGAGTCCACAACAACACCAGGGGTCAGTGGAACCAGTCATACTATATCCATGAGATTGCTGAGAGAGGGCAAATTTCCCTTGCCAGACAGCATGTCTGTCCAAGTATACCAAATAATGTCCACTTAATCAGTTCCTCCATTTTATCCACTTTTTCAGGGAATGGCCCCACCTACCATGGAAGTAGGAGTAAACTTTAGAGATGCCTAACTGGGATTCCAAACAATTCAGCTCTAATTCAGCCCAAGTAAGCAGTCCCTCAACCCATCCTCCAGTCACACATCTCCAGCTGGGAGATTATAACCAAGCAGTCCTCCACTCCATTCCATTCAGCTCAGAATTTGTAAAACCTAAAGAAAACATTTGCCAGTGCAAGGACACCTTACCTCACTCTGACAAAGAAACTCATATCCCAGGAAGCCCTTAATCACCTCCCCTAAACTGCACCCACCGGCAAAGTATCTGTTCATCTACTGGAACTTTCCACTTAGTTATGCCACCTGCCTCAAGCTCCATAAAACCTCCAGTCACTGTGCCTCAGTCTGTGAGGGTCTTCAAGGCCCAAATAAAGAAAGACACATTAGCATATGTAATGGACAGTTGTTAGGTAGATTCCTCCCTCTGGAAGTTGAGTTTACCTTCTGTCTGTTCTCAGAACTAGTGAGGTTACAAGATTATGCCCATATCATAGTAACCAGGTAAATCTGCTTTGAGGCATTCATTGTCCATTCCCTTATAGCAACTAAGCATCATGTCTGCTTTTAACTGTACCTGGAGACATCATGCCTGATCCCACACAGCAAGTAGATGTCACTCCTGCCTTTTCTTTGCTAGCCCAGAATGTACATTTAACATAATCCTGTAAAGAATGTGGTCCTGCTCTTCTTTGATTTATTCCTATAAATATTCATGTATGCTACAATAAAATTGGCTTAGATAATGGAGGATATCCTAGGCTCCCTCTGACCCAATGCCTGATCAATTCCTACCACTCCCGCTTCCTACATGTTTATTTTGGTTTGTGGCCCAGGACAAATGGCGCCCAAATGTGGGACTCAGAATTACTGGCGACCAAATTCATTTACAAGGTGAGGAACCCTCAGTGTGGCTTTGGCATATAAAGTTTTCTGTTGTTTTAAAGTATAAGAGATTGTTTTGTTAGGCCAAAAAATTTAATCAGAGGTAAAAACCATGGGACAGGCACAGGAAAACTTAATGCTAAAACCAGAAGGATTGAAAGCAGTGAGAAACAACCGATTGTCTTTGTAGATTTAGTTGCAAATTTGCATCTTTCTTTTACTGAAAGAAGCTTAAATCCCAGAATTTGTTTTCATATAGATCAGAGAAAAATAGGAGGACAAGAACATGTTCTTTCTGATATTTTTAAACTGTAAAAAAAAAAAAAAAAGATAGATATAAAGACTTGCAGTCAGCCTGCAACATTGCTGATGAATGACCATCAAACAGCTTAAGGGAACAAGAGGTTTATTTCCTTTTGACAGTCTGGTTACAGTTCTCATTCCAGCTTGACAGGAGAGCACACACCAACACCAGGGCAAGGGAACTGACCACACCATCTCTTCATAATGGCTGGGAGAGGGACGATCCTTACTTGCCAGACCAGCATGTCTGGCCCAGTATACAAAAGGATGCCCACTTCTTCAACCAACTCTCAGTGTTTTATTCATTTGTTCAGGCCCTAATCCCACCCACTATAGGCTGGGCCTTCCCCATCCACTAGACAATCTCCTACAGGTTTGCTCTGGGCCCAACTCAACCACTAATTCTCTACAAATGTGCCCAGAGCTCAAACCCTGAACTGTCAAGTTGATACCTATGCCTAACTATGACAAAGACCAAATATCCTAGAATTGAATCAAATATTTTTGAGATCCGTGAAAAATTTTCAAAGTTGCTGCTTCTGCAGGCTTTGGGCTGAAGGATCAGCTTGGGAAAACTGAATACAAAACAATTGGCCTTTGAAAATGCCAATAACACCTGCCTGACTGCTAAAAGATTTTTGGAATAAGAAAAAAATTATGCAAATATATTTGTCTGTTGCTAAATATAAAGTTTCTTAAATAGTAACTTGCTTTCAGTACTAAATTTTAAAATTTAATCTGCTTTTAATGTTTTTCATAATTAAACTAAGCTGCTGGATTTTACTAATCTTGTTTACAATAATAAGGTTTCCCTAATTGTTAATCTTCCTTTGATGATGCTTTCAAAGGTATTTTTAAGGCTGTTGTCAGTGACTTGTATGTTATTCGTGTGTTTATATGTTTATATGTTCTGTGTTTATGTTGTGTGTCTTGTGTTTTAATGTAACAAATCTGTGGCCACTTTAATTTTTTTCATTCCTGTTGTGCTCTAATACTGAAATGTTGGCATGCCCTTTTAAAATACATATATGCATACTTAAAAATAAGAACAAATAATTTTAATGACAGCTAAGGGCTTGACTACTTATTCTGAATAATTTACTTTTTAAATCAATCACAACTGTGATTAATTAGATGTGATTTATTAGAATAAATTATGTTTTCTTTCATGAAAGATTATCTTGCTTGGTTTTGATTTTTTACAAATAAAAAAGTCATTGTGTTTTTAAAGATTTTTCCATGAATCTCTAAAATAACAAATCCAGTATGATATTGATTAATCAAATTTCCTCACTCCTCTGACTTCTTTTATAGAATTTTGTCCCATCAAATCTAGCAACTGGAAAAATACAGATGACTTCTAAAAAATTCATTGGAATTTCTTCATTCTTGTAGTAATTATGATGATATTAAAATGTTTCTATTGCCAGGAAAAGTTACTTATCTAACCAGAGACATAGAAGTATTCTCCTGTGATCATTGTTGTGGGGTCTGAAAATCTACCCAATGAGGCACAAACTATGAGCTTAATCAAAGCTCACAGATGCCTGGCTACAGGGGAGCCTTTCCTTTGCCTTCAACCATAGAGAGAAGACTTTCCTTAGGCTTCTCAAGGGACCAGACTATAGGAGAATCTTTCTTTGTGTTCCGGCTATAGGGAGGAGCCTTTCCTTTGGCTCCTCGAAAATTAGTACAACCTCATCTCCCAGAATATTATGGGGGATGAGGTTGTTAAAATTAATAACTGAGAAGCTTATGAGAGAGAGAGAGAGAGAGGTACCAAGGTTTACACATACGGGCAGGGTGATGTGTGTGCAGCCCCAAATTACAATTCCACAGTTTTTATACACAAGGGACAAAGGAGGTTGCAAGCTCCACCAAAGCAGTTTAGCTGGCAGTGTTTTACAGTCTTATCAGCATGCAGGCTTCTTAGAGGCCCTCTAGCCAAGTGACATTCCAGAGGGGAATTCCTGAGAAAGATAGGGGAGTGGGCATTTTTATTGCCTGCCAACAATTTCTCAGGCCAAAGAATCTCTTTTTAAGATTTTAAGATTTTCCCTTTTATGTTTTTCTCTCCCACAATCACGTACTGCTTGTTTATTCCATATTTGATAATGTCTTCATCTCTTTAAATTTAAAAGAACTTTTACTAACTTGTGTTATAATTCATCTATACATTTGGCTCTAAAGGATATTTAAAGTACTACAATTAAATAAAAAATATAAATAAGTTTATTTAACATTTTCATTTCAAAATGGGATTTAAAGCTTTTTATCTTAAATCAAAAGTTTTCTATTATGTTTATATTATAAAGCTCATGTATTTTAAAGATACAGATTTTATAATTGCTTAATGCTAAAATAAATAAATAAATTGAGAGCTAAAATATCCTA
The DNA here is from genome assembly GCA_023101885.1 of Typhlomys cinereus. Taxonomy (NCBI): domain Eukaryota; kingdom Metazoa; phylum Chordata; class Mammalia; order Rodentia; family Platacanthomyidae; genus Typhlomys; species Typhlomys cinereus. The sequence goes on from JALPQD010000863.1 coordinate 174,680, forward strand.
GATTTCAAGGTATGCACTTATAAATGACTATATAAATGTATATTATCTACACAATTGTTTAAGACAGCCCAACTCTTTGTTTCTTAAAGTTTATGGTTTACTCAGAAACTTATGTTGTATAATGACTTAAAAAACTAAAGTATATTACAGTCCCTCTGTTAGGCTAATGTACTACTTCCTGGATGAAATGGCATCTCTGGGCATGCACATTGGGCATGCATGCTCTTCACTCAACCTGAATTGGCCCCAGGGACCCTCCTTCTTCATGTATATGTTCCCGCTGGCAGGCTCTGGCTCTCCCAGAAATGCTTCAATAAATAAGTACTTTCCCTTTAGAAAGTAGAAAATCTAGAATGACTGTTGCTCCTAGTGCCTTCCTGGTTGTACTCTATATAAGCCCAGAGGAAACAAAGCTTGCTGCTGTTCCATGCACTGGTGCCAGGACAGCTGCTCTGCTCCTATAATAAATCTCTTGCTGGCATCAGGCCTGTGGTTTTTCCTCGTGCCAAACATTGAAGGGGGTCCCCAAACAAGTCCCCTTCACCCGGTATTTGCAATTCCTTGGAGGCCTAAAATGCACATCAAATCTCATTAGGACCACCCCTGGAAGTATGGGGCTTGCTTCCTGAGTCTTTTTGACTTCTAAACAAGCTGTGTTGGAATTCCCACTGAGATTCGGGACCTCCTACCAAGAAGCTATTTGAAATTGATTTTAGGGGAAAATAACATAACCTTGAGAGATTTAACTGTTTATTCAGAAGTTATTGATGCTGATTATAAGAAAAAAGTATGGTTTTGGACTCCTTACCTTTGAAAATATTTACTGTGGATGAGAGAGAGAAAGAAATTACTCACAAGTTAATACCGTCCACAAAATTAATGGGAAAACAATTACAAGCGGGGCCTAGAGACATCTGAGGATTTGGATCTTCAGATAATATACACAACTAAAGAATGGCCTACTCTTTCCTTAAAAATAAATTAGAGACAATTGCCTGGCCTCATAGATACTGGTACGGTCTCATTGATCATAGCTTCAGACCATTGGCCCCATTTGTGGCCTCTTAGAATACTAACAGGGAGCTAAGATGTATGAAAATATCCACCAGACCTCAACAAAGTGCTGCCCTTCTACAATGGGAAACTGAGGAAGGTACTGCCCCAAGGGATGACTAATAGCCTCATCTTATGTCAAAAGTTTGTACATAGAGAGTCCTTACAAAATTTATTTGGTGATCTTCAACTGACTCATACGGGACTCATTATAGCTCCAAAAAAGATTCAGAAGCATGTCCTATTGTTGGGACAGAACCCCCACTCGGGAGGCGATCTAACTCAGGAGACCACGCTGACAACGAGATCGATGCAAACAGCAAGAGGTTTTATTGTCCAGCGTGCAGGTGCTGCTCCATACGGGAATGAAGGAGGCGACCCTGAGCACAAAGGGCACAGACTTTTTATACAGTTTTTTGTAAGGAGGTGTTAAGGTAGTGAGGTGTTACCAAATAATTGGTTTATACACTTAACTTTTAAACTCATTGGTGCAAGTTTAGGCGCGAAGGGAATGGGGCGGGGTTCAGTGGCGACCAGCATAGCAGCACGTACTCGCGGCTTTACCCGGAAACCTGGGGATGAGTGTGTTTCCTTGGAATTCTCAGTATCTGACCTGGACACACACGTCCTTTGCTTTTTTTGGGAATCCTTGGGTTGAGGTGAGATAGCATGATTCTGAGACTAGCTCATCACATTCTTGCTTGCCTAGGAAATTTCTTTTTCTACATTAATTCTTTCACTACCAAGTACATAAATAAATAAATAAATAAATAAATAATAAATAAATAAATAATCTAATAAAGTTATTCCTCCTAAGATAAGTTAGATCCACTCAATGCTTAAATTAATAATGAAAGTGCTACAACCTTAATTTGATATTTTAAAGATACTCAACTTCAGATGTCTATAAAAACAAACACAATATAGACAGAAGTAGACATGTTCTAACTTAGATGGTAGAAATGCTATATTTTAAATTCTAAGAGATATTAAATAAATATATATGTGTATATATATAGATATACACACATACACATACACCTTGTTAATTTTTAATTTGGAAACTAAAATCTGGTACCTTTTCTTGTCTCTAGTGAGGTTTCCTACTCTTATTACATCTACCCTTGAATGTGCTATTACAACAAGACTCCAGTTTAACAGCTTTTTGTCTCTGGCCAGGGGGTGACATACAGTGCCCAGCAGAATGGAGTGAAGGGAATTGCAGGAGCAGCAAAACTGCAAAAGAAAATCAACAAACCACAATCCAGAACTTCAGAGACTCTATATCAATCACATAGAACTAGGACAGCCTAATCTCTCCCCATCCTGGAGCTCAGGGACATTTGCGGAAGAGGGGGCGGTAAGATTGTAAGAGCAAAAGGATGGGAGGAGCAACGATTTGCAAGATTCTCAACAATAGTTGGGGCCAAAGCAATCATAATGGAACTTTGCATGCCCTGCGCAATGTCCAGCGCACTGTTGCCCTCATAAAGTCTAGCATCTGTTAAGGGCACCGAGACCCCTGGAGGCAAGGGATTGACAGCCATAGTAGTGATCTTATGCTTAAGGGGAACAAGAGAAAGGGCTTATGGAAATGCCACTGGGTCCTTATATGTCATCGGAGAGGAGGACCCAGTGGAGAGTTAGGCGTACACAATAAAGGACTCTCTGGGAATTGGGGGGGAGGCACTGGGGGAAGGGGAGGGGGAAGAGGGGGGAGGGAGGGAACTGGTAAAAAATTTTAAAATGTATAATTAAATTTTTAATAAAAAGAAAAACAAAAAAAAACAAAACAAAAAAAGAAAATAACTATCGGAAAAGAATAGTGGGTGAATAGAAAAAAATGTAAGTCTTAAATGGAATAGTAAAATGAAAATAAATGCTACGATGAGTGTTAAAAAAAAAATATTTTAAGCCCTGATACCTGGTTAGTTCCAAATGAGGACTTGACTATTAATTAATATTATTATGTAATCTTTAATTATAATTAATAGAATTGTTATTAATAGATATAACTAATAATAGCTTTTATTATTTCATGATACAATTATTTACAAATGATTCAGATACAGTTCTAGTTCCCTAATGCTGAGTTTTCAACGTTATGTTATGATTTGCTAACTTTCTTTATGGCTCTTTATATAACAATGTTAAATAAGATAAACTAAATATCTTAGTTCATTTTAATTAACATTTTATCTTTTTAAGACAGGGATGTAACTGTGTATTCCAAACTGACTTTAAATTACCTGTGTAGATTTAGCTGGCTTTCTCCTGCCTTTGCCTCCCAAATATTAAATGTACATATAGATATACATCACCATACTCAATGATGTTATAATAATATAGCTTTTGTTAAAATTGGTCTTATATGTTATAGTAAAAAATGTAATTCATTTTCATTTCTGTTCACTCAAGTCAACTTAAAAATTAAATAGATTGTTCCTGGTCAAAACAGTTTTTGCCAAATATAGTTTTACCTAATATAAACAATAATCATCATATATTTGGTTGTCACATTTTCCAGGACCTGTTAACATTTAAAAATGAAAGAGGGAGAGAGGACTTCCTCAGATACATCTCATTTATATCTTTCCGCTATTTCTAATTCAAATCATGCTGTGTCTGTTGCAACACAATTAAAAATCACATAGATTTTTGGGCATTACTACCCTGTTCATAAATAGTTTGCTTTTTTCAGTTTTCCACAGATTTTAAAGACAGAAATTGGACCAATTTATACATCTTGTGCCTTTTGCCCATTTTACTAAACAATATGATATTTTTATAACAGGCATTCCCTATAACACCCAAAGACAAGGATTTGTTGAACATGCTAATTACATGATTAAATGGTATTTAAAAATGAAAGAGGGAGAGAGGACTTCCTCAGATATATCTCATTTATTTCTTTCCGCCATTTTATACATTTTAAAATTTTTGAATATAGAGATGGTTTCACAGCAGAATGCCTTTGACATACACCTTCAGTCCTAACCAGACCCACTGCTCCACTGGAGTCATGGGTATCTTTGTGTTTCTCCATCAATAGGCTCCCTCTGACCTGATGCCTGATCAGTTCTGTTTCTTGAATGTAATTCTGGATTTATGTTGGTTCATGGGCCCAGACAGAGGAGAAACCCTGAGATCAGAGATACTGGAAGGAGTCTTTTCATATGGACATGCATGAAGCATGGATGAGAGGGAAGTATGAGAAGAGAGGGGATGAGAAGAGAGGAAACGGGAAGATGAGGTTTGGGAAATTAAAGGGGTAGGAGGATGAAAGGATGAAGGATGTGGAATATGGAGTAGGCAGATGGGAGAATGGGAAGATAAGAGACAGGATAATGGACAGCTGGAAAAGTTAAGAGGTAGGGGAAAATAAAAATGAAAAGGTAGGAGGTGGAGGCATTGAGGGATGAAGGGGTGGTAGCATGATTGAATGACTTATGATGAATGGAAGAGTGAAGGGATAAGAGGGTAGTGTGGAAGCATGAGAGAATGTGAGAAGGAAAAACTGAAGAGGAAGAATGGAAGGTAGGAGGAATGTAGTATTAGAACAGATAATGGGCAGATGTAGGAATGGGAAAATGAGAGGATAGAGATTGAAAGATGAGATGAAAAGAAGGGAGGTTGGGAAGAAGGAGAAATAGGAAAATGAGGGAATAGGAAGATGGGAATAAAGAATGGGGATGGGATGTATATGACACTCACTGTTCTTTGTAGCTCAGTTTCTTCCTTCTCGTGGGAGCCGGACTTCAGAGATCAACATTTATCAGCAACCTTAACAGAAGGGAGATTGGGGAGATGCAGCACAGACTGATCTTAGGCCAGTCTGTTTTTTGGCCAGTCTGAAAGAATATGTCACTCAGAGAAAACTCAAAAAGGGTGTGGTTCAGGGCAGGCCTACATTGCATCAAGTGTTGACTTGCAGCATGCAAGTGAAACCAGTATTCTGCCACAACCAGAACTATCTCATACTTTCCAATCAGAGATCAAGTCCTAGGGTTTGGCTCAAGTAAGTCAGGGAAATTTTCCTTACTCAAGTAGGTCAGGGAACATTTTCCCCCACTTTTTATGGTTTGGTGGACTTCTTAAACCCATAACTCAGCTGGCTTTGTTTGTGCCCCAGGCCAAGAGGACTGTGTGGGCCACTGAGCCTTCAACTAGCGAACATATTCAAAAAAAGTGGAAAAGCCCATAGTTTATCACCACAAAGTCAGGCATCATAGGGTCCCAGTTCAGACATTTTTCCTTTTCTTCTTCTTTGTTTTTGTCAAATTAACAGAGCAACTGGGACTGTAAATTGAAGAATGACACTGCTGAACTCCAGGTATTCTCTTGTCGCTGGTTCTCATTTTGTCATAGGAATTCTGCGATTACAGATGCATGCTACATCTGGCTTTGCAAAGGTTGTGAGGATTTGAAGTCAGTTTCTCATGATTGCACTGCAGGCATTTTACCTACTGTTTCCCTAACAATTTCTGACTCTTTTCTGGATGCTTATTGTTGTTTACTCCTAGCTTTCCTTTTATTTAAGAACAAATGGCAGATGTCATGTCTTTTTACTTATAAGAACACTGACAAATACCTACTAAGAATAAGGACATTACTAGTTGTGGTGGGACATAGCTATAATTGCAGTCTTGGGAGGTAGAGGCAAGAGGATTAGCTGGAGGATTACTGTCATAGTCTGGTCTTCAGAGTGTGTTCTAGGCCAGCTAGGGCTACATAATGAGACCCTGTCTTGAAACAAAATAAAACAAATCAATATCCATTCCCTAAACCTAAGAGTAAGGACATTTTCTTTTTTCATTCAAATATATTTAGTTTACATAATAATGGGCTTCATTGTGTCATCTTCATATATGTTTATGAAGTATTTTGATAATATTTATTTTCATTATCCTCTTTTGTCCCCCTTGCATTCCTACTGATCCCCTTTCTCCTTCCTAGCTAGTCCCTCTTCTTTTATGTCCTCTTTTTTGTGACCCAGAGTGTTCCTTACAAGAGTATGAGTGATTATTTACATGGGTAACAGCAATTATGTTAGTGACCTCCATGTTATTCCTTTCTCAAGCAGTATTTGTGGCAGTTAGGCAGAGAGGTGTCACATGTAGGGAACAAGTAATAGTAAGCAATGGTGAGTGCTATTTCTTTAGTTACCTTTGAGTTTCTCCCTACCTCTCTAAAAGTTTGATCTCTCCTGCTCAAAGGAAGACACAGAGGAAGCAAAATGGGTATTCTCTTTCTTTGGCTGTAGGAACAGAGAATAGATCACAGATAAGCAGGGAAAGGGCTGGCTACCAGAAAAACAGTCTTAAATAGAAGTTATTAAAGTTGCTCATAGCTCAGCATGTTACAGAAAGAAGATTCTATACTACTGACTTCCTGAAATAATAAATTAATCGAAGTACATCATAGATAAACTGATAGAACAATGTTACTTTCAGTAGAATAAAACTCAACAAGGTCACCTGCATCCCCAGTAGAAAGGGCAGTGCTAGTTACAGGTATGTTATCTTAAGAGGACTGGAAAGTGGATTTTACCATCATGTTGATTGCTGCTACAGGATTTAAATATCTCTTAGCTTTTGTGTACATTTTCACTGGTTGGCTAGAATCTTCTCTTGAAGAACTGAGAAAGCAAAAAAAAAAAAATAGTTATGAGACTTGTGTAGGAAATAATTTGAAAGTTTGGGTTATGGGTCAGTTTTTATTTCCAAGGCAATACATGGAATTTCCAAGATTTTTGGAATACAATGAACATTGCATACAACATGAAAGCTTCAGTCACCTGAAAAATCAGAAAGAGTTCATGCATACTCTCAAAGTTACTTTAGCCAAACTTTATCAAGAAGTTCATAGAATATTGCTTAATGGTTTGATTTGCATTAGAGCCACCCTAAAAGGGAAACTTGACCTTAACTCGTTAGAAATGTTTTGTAGAAGGCCTTTTCCATGAGCAATTGACTCCAGCTTGCATATGAGAATTGAATTGAAAGTAAAACATAAAACATAGGGCAAGTGATGTCAATTCTTAATATGTATATAAACAAACTACAATAGGACTTCACCCCTATGTAGTATGGGATTGAGCATATCTAAAAACGTGGAAGTTAAGATCATCTTCACCTTTAGATTGGCCCTTACTTAATCTTACTAACAATTCTTTCTTTGTAGTGTCCACTCACCCATGGCGTGGCGTGTTTCAGCCCACTCACACACTCATTCACACGCTCTACTACACAGCTGCTGGCTGCGTTGATGAAGAGGCCATTCCCACCTCCGCCTCCATTCCCCAGAGACTGGGTCGCAGACCGGGGAATCTGTCTGGTCCTCAGCAGATCTCAGTTTATTGCGGGAAACAAAGGAGCTTATATAGGCAAAATACAAAAAGTGCCAAATGGCCGGCCAATTATGTCAAAGGTCAAAACATCCTTTAGGTGCTAGTGGCCAAGTTCAGTGTCACTCAGCATAGGAGGCAAGCCAATACCTGAAAACCAATTAGGTATCCGTGTAATGTGATCAAGGTCACGCCCAAGACCTTTGCCCTCAGTGCCATCTTTAGTCCCATGTGCTGGACCATGCCCTGAGGCAAATCCTGGGCAGGCCCAACATTTCTTCCCTTAAGTTGTAAGCTATAACCTCCCTGGATTCATCACATTAGATGATAAAGAGAGCACAGAACCAAAGGACTTGAGTTTACTCTGTCTTCTGCATTGTGGTTTTTTCCTAGTGAAGACTGCCTTTTCCCTGGCAGGGAGGAAACCATAAGACCAGAAATAGACAAAGAATTTCCTGCTTCACTAAGTTAAGTGGGTTTCAAATACAAAATAGCTTCTGAAAAATCCCCATCTAGCTGGCATAAAATGTAAAAATTTTATTAATCCAGCCCATCTGCTGGGCCCTATAAAAGATGTAAACAACCAGAAGACAGGACCCAGAACTTTCAAGCAGTAACTTGCCTGGGACTACTGGTAAACAAAGATTTTTTTTTTTTTTTTTGGTTTCTCCAGCTTATTAGACCATGTTGGATTCTTTTCCCAATATCCACACCATCAGCAGCCTACACACATACATGGGCTGTCTTTTTGTGGGGCTTCTGGAAAAACCCACAAGTTTATGCATATCTGGAGAGTTGGGGAATTGAGGAAACTTGTCCCCTGTGGTACCTTGCTACATGCCTCATTTACCAGTCTCATGAATCTAAACATAGTGCAGTTCACTTGAATGACTTTTAAGACTGACTATTTACTTGGTAACAAGGAAGATGGCTGCTGGTTCATTTTTGGCAGCTTTAGACTATAGAAAGAGGTTAGAAACCCATAAATATATGTCAAGGAACCTGTTAGTCACCCTGGAGCAAATAACAAATGAGACTATCCACAAAGAGGGAATGATTCCTTAATTTGACAACTGAATTGCTTTAGTCTATATCATGGCAGAACATTTCTTGCATTTACATTAACATTTCTGCTGAGGTTGAGACCCACTTTAAAAAAGTTTGAAACCAGGTATTCTAGATTCAGCAAATAACTCCAGAGGCACCCCGGAATAAGTAACTGGTTTTCAGGAATGTTCTCTTGGATCGTTCGGGATATCAGGTTTACATTTCTAAGGTTAGTAAAACTAGGATTGTCAATTTTATTGATCTTTTCTACAGTTTGTGTTATAGCTAAATGTAACTTTAATTTTGCAGAAAATGTTGCTGAAGAAACTTTAGCTATGATATTACAGATTACCTGAAATTATTCTAAGACTTATCTTATTTTTGCATACAGACAGTTTTGCTCTCTAACTAGAAAGGTACAATATTCCCACTAAGCTAGAAGAAATTACAGAAGAATGAATTTTGTCCATAAATCACCTTAGAAATAAGAAATGAAATATATTAAGGTTGGAATTTGTTAAAGGTGCCATGTTATCCCTTCCCCCAGTAGTAGCAGCAACAGCAGCAGCGGTAGGAGGAAGGAAAGGGTGGTTGCAAGTGAGCAGTAGAGAAGCATGTATCAGGTTTATCTGATAACAGATTTCTGATATATGTGGGGACATTCCTTCAACTTTGTACTTTGTGCACACTCAAAGGTGTGAGCATGTACAATAATGTATCATCCTCCAAAGTGTACTCCAACCTATAAATAAATATCCTTACTCTTCCTTTGTTCAAGGAGATCATGCCTGCCATCTTAGGAAGCTGTGCTCTCTTGTGTGCTGGCTGTGAATTTTAGGTTTTCAGCCTATCAAATTGCAAACCCATGTATTTGTTTACAAAGTTAGGAACCCATTGTACTGGTTTACGGTGAGATCAGAAAATAAATTGTGTCTTCTCTGAGCAACATTAACTGCTCAGAGATCCTTAAGAATGAATGGGGTCTCAAGTGCCCTTCCTCCATCTATGACAGGCCTCAATCCTGTGCAAATCTTATTTAGGTAATCACAGCTTCTGGGAGTTGATGAGTGTAGCAGCCATGTTATGTTCAAACACTCCAACACTTATTCTGACTGTTGCACTTTTCCTCCCCCTCTTTAGTGATGTCCTTACATCTTGGAGTTGGTGATATGACACAAACGTTTCATTTAAGACTGAGCTTTCAGCACTCACTTATTCTCAGCAATTTGATCAGATGTGAGCTTTACCACTGCCTGCACAAAAAAAGCTTCTCTAAAATAGATGTGATTAACATGATTATAAATATAAATATTTAGAAGACAATTTGATCACCATACAATGTCTATTTAACAAGAGAACAGTAGTGGTTTTCTCATTAAATCTATAACTACTTCATTCGTGAACTTTTAAATAGGCTATCAATGACAAGTGTGAATTCCCTACTAACTAATGGCTATCAATTCCAACAAAAAAGTCCTATAAAAGTCATGTTAATCACTGCAACAGTGAATGCATTTTATTTGACCTGTCAGTAGTATAGTACCCAGTAATTTAGCAACTGTCCCGGAGAGATGAATTTTCCAGCTCAATTCTTGCTTGATTTTTTTTTTTTACATTTTGGAATTAAAGTTTGTGGTGTTTTCAGCAATATGATCTTTCTGCCTAGTTCTTATGGATATCCAAGAGCAGTGGTAATACCCTATATTTGTCTGCATGAGGGTGGGGTGTTAAGGGCCTCCCTGACCAACAACTCATAAGGTAGTGTCTGATAGATCAGAACCAGACCACAAACACTAAATTACCCCACCATGAAATGTTAACAGAATATTATAAGGAAAAGAGACAACTTGAAAGACTCTGGTCATCCTAAGGAAAACTCAAGAGCAGCTAATGGACCAAGCAAACTGGTCAAATAGAAACCCCTCCTCCCCACTTCACTCCCTACCGAACTGTCTTGTGTGGCCCAGGCCTGCTCCTTAAGTACCATTTTTTTTATTGCTTATCACTTCACTGCATACATGGTTCAATAGCACTCAGGAAATTTCCAACTTATTCCCCCTTCACATCCCCTGCACATCCTGTGCTCCAACCCTAGTACCTAAAAGAATAGCAGTACTGATTCCCATTCCACAAGAAAACTCCCATGATGGAATTCCCTGAATAAATTTCAGTTCTTGTAGATGAAGCCTGGGCCTGGGTTTGTGCTCTTTCTCTTTTCCTCTCTTTTGTTTCTAACAGTGCCCACTCAATGCTGGGAATTTTATTTAATATCTGTTGGTTCCTTTAGCAAGTGCTGCAGGGGTAACTCTGGAATGATTTCTCAGACACCAACTAGGGTGGAAGAGAAGAATTTAATATGTCTGGAGCCAAGATCACTCTCAAAAAACTCTAACCCCGAGCTAAGCTTATGCCTCCATTTTATATTAAAGGCAGAGAAGAGGTGGAGTAAAGAGGGACTTTGCAGAAGCAGAAGCAAAGGTTGTTAAGTATCAATAGGGCAGACTGATTGTAGAGGGCCAACAACTTTGACATTATCATCACCAAGCACAAGCCGCCTCCTAGGAGGTGTGGTATCTGAAATGTCCTTGTCTCTGAGATTCAGAATTTTTCATCTCAACTGATGCTACCAGTAACTCAACAGTTTATATTTTTCTACCACACAAGTTTATCTGAACAGAAACAGTACCTTAATCCAAATACTTTAAAAATTTATTTTTACACTGGTTTACAAAGCATCAGGTTTCTTTGTGGCTTTTTTGTAATATGTAGTTTAAGTTGATCCTCTTTCCACTCCTTCCTTCCTCTCTATTTCAGCCCTGTGACAAGCAGCCTCCACCTGTACACTCTCTAGCAAAAAAATGACATGGAGTCTTTTTTACTAGTTTCAAGGTTCCCAGGGACACAGGTTCCTGGGTTCACACCTAGGAGGATCTGAAGGCTGTCACCCCCTTGGGGTTTCCTCGGTGGGTCAGAGCCAGAGATGCCTGACCAAAACGGTCACCCTCTGGGATGGCCCTCTGAGTACTTTGCTGAATTGGGTTTCAGCTCTCCAGTAGGTGTGCGGACTGAAGGTTAGGGCTCTACAGAGACAGTTTCAGGCTGCTCTTGTCCCCCTACTGAACTGTCTTGTGTGGCCCAGGCCTGCTCCTTAAGTACCATTTTTTGTTGCTTATCACTTCACTGCACACATGGTTTAATGGCACTCAGGGAATTTCCAATATACTTTCATCACTTTACAACATACTTTGGGCTCACAGACCCTGCAAGCACACCTGGGCTTGCAGGCCCCACATTTGCTTACTCATCTACTTTGATATTCAAACTTAAACACTCCAAAATTTATTCATTGGAATCTATTTCTATCATTTCAAATTCCATCATAGATGTTCTTATGCTACTTGAGTCCATACTACTGTCTTCATCCTGTTCTACACAAGCCCCCTGTCCTTTCTTAAAAATTCTCACCTCTGGCGGTCCATGGTGGTTCCCGAATTCACCCGTGGTTCTACACACACACACACACACACACACACATACACACACACACATACACACACATGCACACACGCACAATTGAATAAATAATAAAAAAATTTTTAAAAATTCTCAACTCTGATACTCCTTCTGTGTACTTTCATATAATGTATGTCCCACTATCCTCACTATTTGCCTTTAAGTTATTTTCCCTCTTCTCATGGGTTCTTTTGTAGTTTTTTGGCTGTTACACATTCCTACTTTCACATAAATATACCATAAATCTGGGAAGCCATGATCCACATATGAGATAGAGCTTGTGGTCTGTTTTTCTGAGTCTGGGTGACCTTGTTTAATATATATTTCCAGTTCCATCTATTTTCTTAAAATTTTATTTCATGTTCGTTTATGGCTAAATAAAATTCCACTGTATAAATGTACTGCATTTTCATTATTTATTCATAAGTTGGTAAACGTCTAGGCTAATTCCACCTCATTGCTGTTGTGAATAAAGCAGCTATCTCTCCAGTACTTTGTTGACTTCTTTTTAAAGATTATTTATTTGTGTATATATCTGTGTGAGTGTATGAGTATGTATAGGTGTGTATTTGCAGAATAGTACAGTCTTATGAAGGCCAGAGTAGAGTTTCTGTGTCTTTTTTCCATTAGTATCCACCTAGCCAGGTATTTTTTCCCCCTGAACCTGAGGCTCATGTGTCATCTTAATTAGAATCCAGGAAACCCCACTTAGTCTGCTGTCTTTTTTGTTTTTTGGAGCTAGATATTTTTATGCCTATTGGAATCCAAACTCAAAGCCTCATGTGTAGCAGGTATTCTTAGTTGCGGAGACATCACTTCATTCTTACCATGTTTTTTTGGGACAATGTCTCTCAATGAACCTAGAGATTACCTTGTCTCCATTCTTCCAACTCTGGAATTATAGATGTAAATGACCTTGCTTAGTTTTTACACAGTTGCTAGAGATTCAATATCAAGTCTTATGCTTTCACAGCAATCACTTTACAAACTGAATCATCTCTATAGCTCCTTATAATAACATCTTGATGGGCTGTTTTATCACAGAATAGTAATTCCTATTCATTTCTTAGTTTCATGTTCTTGGAATAGCTCTTTCTATTCTTTTACCCTAAGTTAGAGTCTAACTTTGATGGTGAGGTGCAGGACATCTACTGGTCACATTACATTTGCACTTAGAAAGCAGTGAATGCACACTACCAAGTTATAAAGCTTCAAGGCCTACTTGCAGTAGTTCACCTCCTCCAGCAACACTCCAACATCTAAAGATTCTACAACCAACAGCTGAGAATCAGTTATTTAAATTTGTGAGTATCAAAGAAAACAATCTTTTATCCTGATTCAGCAGGTGACTTCATTTTGTGCCTACTTGGGCATTTTCAGCCACATACCCCCTTCCCAGACAGTTACATTTGTAAGATTATTGCCAGCACATTTGGGGCTTAAATATATGTCAATGTATGTTGTTTTCATTTATTCACCTCCTTAGACTTCCTTGCCTCTACTTAGCTTGGTCTCTTTCTTCCCAATTAAAGATTAATTAAATAATTAATTAATTAATTAAATAATGTCAGAAAAAATTCATGTAAATTTAGTACAGGAGTTCAGATTACATAAGTACAAATATAAATGAACCAGTTCCTTTACATTACTAGAATGTGGTCTATCTGGAAATATTAAGTAAGACCTTTAAGGAACATTCAGAAGTAGATATTTCTGCCTGAGATGTCCAAACAAAAGTGAATTCCTTAATACCTTTTCATACGCTTTTTGATTACCACAGCCTTTTTTTCTATTGTCCAAATTTTTTTACTCTCCAAAATAACTGAATAAGTGATTTCTTTTTCCTTCATCCTGCTTTTATGATTCCCTAAATATTCCCTCTAATCACTTAAGGAAAAACAAAAGTCTCTTGTATGTTTTTTCCAAATAAAAGTTTCTACTCTGAGATAAACTGACAGCAGAATCTATCATGTTCCATCATGCTTTTCAGATAAAAATCTAGCATATTCATGGAGGAATTTTCATTACAGCTGCTCATGCTGGCAAACAAACTTCCAAAATCTGCCTTGAGCTTCTGATTATGAGAATGATGGGCATAAATTTACTTGCCTTACTACAAATGCTTCCTGTAGCTCAAGCTGACTTAGAACTCACACTGCAGTTCAGATCAGTCTTGACATCACAGCAATTCTCCTGTTTCAACATTCTGAATGCTGCTGTTACAGGTGTAGATTAAAAAACTCAACTCTGACCTCAAAGGGATGAGAGGTAGTTTATCATGAAAGTAAATATGAGTGACCATGACTCAAAAAGAGATTGAAGTTGCTCAAATTCTGTGTACTCCATTATGCTAATAGTTTGTAGAGGTTTTATAATCACAGAACAAGGAAAAACCAGAAATCAAAACAATTTTCAAACATATTGATGGAAATATTAGGTAAACAGGTTATAAAAAAGCAGAGAGATCTCTTTGTAGGACTTAGATGTATTTAATCTGAGGACATTCTTAGGTTTTTGGTGGTGGGAGCTAGTGGCCTAAGTTGATATACTTCAAAAGGTTTTGCCTGATTGTCCAATGATATTAGGTCAAATACAAAAGAGGGAAAAAATAATGGTTATTAAAGGGATTAAAGATCACTCAAGTGAATCTGCAACATTTCAATCCTCTTCACAGCCATTAATACTGGTCAGTTGATGAATCTAGGAACTTTCATTCTCACAGGTATGAGTTACCATGCTTGTATACCTATTGTGTTTATACTTGACACAAATAAAATTATTTATAAGTAGGTTTTCTTTAATAAATACAACTAGCTGATGGATATGTTTGACTGAGTTTTATAATCAGGACTCCTGGTTTTGAGACGTGTTACAAAGACAAATTTATAGTCTTCTTCTTTTTTGTAGTTGTCTGGCTTACAGTTATGTTCTAGTAGGATATTTTTGTACAGAAGTGTAAAGAATCTTCCTCAAAGCAGTTTCATATTTTACTGCTTTGTGTCCCACAGATTATTAAAAACTGAGCCCTGAACACAGCAGGATTTTGCCTTAAATATATCCTCTTTTACATTTTTGTCTTCCATATATTCTAGGAGTCAAATGTATACTTAAATATTGATTAAGTCAAGTACTTTCTCAAATTACTTGATCTTTCCTGTCCTATAGCCTTTGGGTTAACCTTTTTCTGCCACCTAGATTTTTATTTGTTTTGGCAAGTTACATATCACATTTCCCTCCCCTTAATTCTTGGAACTCCACAGGGTTTAAGTGTTATAGAAATGGGGCAAAGGGACTGGGAAATGAAGACTAATGGCAATGTTTATTTGCATGGCTCAAGGAGAATTCTTTTCTCCCAAACTTGGGCACTGTTCTTTGCTTCACTTATCTTTCATTCAGTATAACTTTCTGGACTTGAGGATTCTTATCAAAACAGACCCAATCTCTCCATCTTTACAAGTGACCCAAGCTTCTCACCACTCTAGGTTTGATTACTGGGCAGTCTGGTTTACAGAAATAGAAAAAGGAAAGCATTTAATATAGAGGTCACCACATGAATAGATATCAGGAATAAGACAGCTTCTTTCTGTAAGTAGGTAGGTAGTATGGACTATAGGCTCAAAGAAAATGAAATAATCTCTGTGTCTTGGTTAAGGCAGTTTCTCAATAAATTTTGTACAGTTTGTGATTTCAGAGGCTGGAAATCTAAAATCTGCAACTCACCAAAATGTGTATTTTTTTAATTTTTATTTCCTAGTTCTTCCGCCTTAGAACTTTTGTGTGGGCTTCCTACCTTACCTATAGTAGACACACTTTCCTGAAACTGAGCACTCTCACCTAGCCTATGAACTAATCATATTTCTCCCACATATATTCAAATACACAAACCAAGTGCAATCTTAGTTCTTGCTTCATTTACTTGTGGTCTGAACCAATTAGACCCATCTCTAGCACATATAAAAGGATATGCCAAAATACCTAAGGTGATGACTCACTGAAATCTTCTCTTCCTTTGATGTGGTGAGCTCTATTTTCCCCCTGGTTTCTAACAAATTTAGCAGTTTGCACTTCTATTGTTCTCATTTGTCATTTTTTGTGATTATGAGACAACAAATCTCTGAGTGACTTCGCAGTCATTGAGAGTACTGGGCCTTATTCTCTTGAGTCATGTCCACTAGTGTCAAGATTGACTTTATCACTCTCAAGGAGCCCTATGCCAGTAGACTCAAAAAGTAGTCCAGACAGCTGTATCTTAGGTAAAGAACATGTCTCTCAAAGTATGAGACTTTTCTTCAACTGCAAAACTTAATAAATACATACAAAACTTCAGGAAGATTTTCTTTGCTTGAGAAAGAAGTTACCAGAATCATCTGAATTATATGAAGTGTTAATAGCATGCCTGAGCAAAAAGGTGGATTTTAGGGTATAGAAGGTGGCATCTCTGGTTCTGCTTATGAAACAGCTAGAACTAATATTGCCAGTAGTTGCGGTGCTATAGTGTGCAGTCTGGGGACACATGCAGCAGCTTGAAATCTTCTCAGAGATCTCCATTAGATAAAGCCAGATATGTGTGTGTGTGTGTGTGTGTATGTGTGTGTATGTGTATGTGTATGTGTGTGTGTGTGTGTGTGTGTGTGTGTGCACATGTGTGCATGTGGAGGCCAGAAGACAACCTTGGGTATCAATTCTCAGAAATCATCCACTATGCTTTTTGATAAAGAGACTCATTTGCCTGGGATTTGCCAATTTGGCTATTTTGACTGGCCAGTGATTCTCAGAGATCTATCTGTATTCATCACCTCTTGTAAGGTTGGTGGAGAAAAGGAATGGAAAACAACTGCATAACAATATGTAAGGCCAACATGGAGTTCCATTATCTCTTCAAAGTCTTCTGTTCTATGGTCTGCTACTGGGAGGTTCCAATCAGATCTAGGGATGGCCTTTGTATTGTAAATGTATTGATTTGTATAATCTCTTCAGGTAATCTGACAGTTGATTTTAGGTAATGCCAGGTGTGGTCAAGTTGATACCTAGGATTAACTATCACAGGAATTATGTGTCATCCTTTGCTACTTCCTTCTGTATGGGGTCAATGTGGGAGAGCTGCAGGCTGGAGTGACAGAGTTCTGTCCTAGTAATCCAAGGTGAAGAAGAAAATGATGGGGCTTAGCCTAGGAGAGATTAGGCTGATAAAAAATTGAGAAGGCAATTGAAGGTTTGATTAAAGGAGATGAATTTTTGTATACAGGAGGACTGGAAAGTTGAATGACATTGAACTTGCTAACCATCTGGTTTAGCTTATCTAATAATATGTAATAGTTATCAGAATGTTAGTTCACATACAGAAGATGAAAATAAATGGCAAGAAGAGGCTTAAAATAGGACCAAGATAATTCTTGGCTCTGAATTTGCAACATTTCAGATCTCTCCACTTTATTAGAGACTACAATTAAATCAATCGGCTTTATGAGTGCAACAGTGTCTCTTCAGAAACTTATAGTCAGTTCTCCGTTGGCAAAACATCCACAGTTTTGTGCATATAGAGGACACATAATTGGTCACATATGTTCCAAGTAGCCAGGAAGGCCCATTCCTTGTGTCTCATGTAAATGAAACTGAGTAGCAGGTGATGTAGATGAGGCTGAATAGCAGGTGGGGGAGCAGTCTTCAAGAGAAAGAGAGACAGAGAGAGAGAGAAAGAGAGTTAATTGGCAGAGCCATTAATGAAGAAACACCTGCATCATATTAAATTTACTAGGCCATAATGATCCAGGCCTGATTTTATATATAGTTTTTTCTTTTTTTTTTAACTAGATTAATTTATTCATTTATTAATGTTATTTAAAGAACAATTTTCAATTGCATTATTAAAAGACAGTCCTTTTGCCATTGTTGGGGATTCTTTTTTTTTATAATACATTTTTTATTATTATTTCAGCTCATACAAACTTAATAGGTACACCAGTTCCCTCCCTCCCTCCTCCTCCCCCCAACCCCCCTGCTCCCCCTCCCCTTACCCCTCCCGCCCCATCCCCCCCGTGCCTCCCGCCCCTATTCCCAGAGTCCTTTCTTGTGCATGCCTGACTCTCCTCTGGGCCCTCCTCTCCAATGACGTACAAGGACCCAGTGGCATTTCCCTGAACCCTTTCCCATGTTCCCCTTAAGCATAGGAACACTATTGTGGCTGCCAATCCCTTGCCTCCAAGGATCTTGGTGCCTTTAGCAGATGCTAGACTTTGTGAGGTCAATAGTGTGTTGGACATTGCGCCGGGCATGCAATGTCCAATTATGATTGCTTCGGCCCTAACTTGTGTGGAATATCTTGCAAATCATTGCTCCTCCCATCCTTTTGCTCTTACACTCTTACCGCCCCCTCTTCCACAAATGTCCCTGAGCTTCAGGATGGGGAGAGATTAATCTGTCCTAGTTCTAGGTGGTTGATATAGAGTCTCTGAAGTTCTGGATAGTGGTTTGTTGATTTTCTTTTGCAGTTTTGTTGCTCCTGTAATGCCCTTCACTCCATCGTGATGGGCACTGTATGTCATCTCCTGGCCAGACAGAAAGCTATTAAACTGGAGTCTTATTATAAGAGCACATTCAAGGGTAGATGTAATACTTATACCCAAAAGTGGAATCGCAGGGTCATATGGCATTAGGCAATGGGAGGGGTCAATCACCCGTTTGCAAAATGGTTACTTTTTAATCTGCTGGACTATATGCCCTCCCCTTCTGGTGAGTTCATACCCCCTTAGTTGTAAATGATCAGAAACGAATTGTGAACTTAACTAGGTGTCACATTACTTTCTTGCGATGGAGTTTTTCATCCTCTGCATCTGACATAACATTGCATGTGACCTGAGATTAGAGATAAATATATAATTAAAGTAAGCAATTGGGTTATCTGGCCCAGTGAGATAAGGGTAAGTTTAATGGAGAGCAATCATTTGTAGCATTTGGGCTAGAGGGCTTTAGTTAAAATCCATAGCATTGAATTAAGACCTTTTAGCAATATTGCATAGTCTCATGGAAAAAGCAATTCAGAATTAAGAATTTATGATCTTCATGTACAAAAGAGCATGCAAAATTGTTATCTGTATTAGCAAAGAGAAAATATTATCAAGAAAATTGAAAAACACTACAATATATGAAGTTAAGTACTTATCAGTTATGTTTCTGAGGCTCAATGCCTTCTAATAACATACAGTAATTTATCAGGAACAGTTTTACTAGACTTAAAATTTCCTTAACCATCACATTATGAACCTGCTTTAACCTCCTAAATTGTATAGCCTTCACATAAACCTCCTGAAATATACTTCAACCTTCTAAGTAACTATATTTCAACCATCAGCAATATACCTCATATCTTTCCCTATACTTGTTCCCTTGCTGTATTGTCTTATTAAATACCTGATAAAACATGTCTTTTAAAAAGTAGGCAGTGATATTAAACCTCATTTTTGAAAGAAACAAAGAGTTGGACCTGATTTTTCAATTGTAAAACATATAAACACCCAACCACATATAGGCAATGCATATCCATACACTTAAAATCCAACAGTTTGTATGTCTCATGCAAGCTTATTATTTGTACATTTAAAACTGCCCTTGTAGAGTTTTAAAGTAACCTTTTTTTTTCCTCTCTAGTTTGAATTGCTCAAGATTAGAACTTTGGATTTGAATGTTAGTAGGATCGTCTTTGAAATCTCTACTTTGAAAAACTTTAAAAAAAACAAAACAGTAAAAGTTCTTTTAACTTTGCTTTTTCTTATTCAAAGGGCGTATATCTAAGTAGATCCAAGACACTATGAAATATCAAATGAACACTCAGTACATGGTTACAGAAGAAACATTTAGGCTTTCTTTAGAACTCAATAACATTTAATAAATTAGAAACATTCAGAAATCATTACATTTGGATTAAATATGACAAATGAAAAGTGTTGTTTTTTGGCATCACATGGAAAATAGGAGACTGGCAGGAGGGCATTGGAGTCCTGGAAGTAAGGTAGAAGTCTGGAATGGTCTTCAAGAACTTGGTAAGAAGATACATGACATATTAATCTTGTGGTAAATTGTTACCAGAGTTTAAAAACAGCTGATGACCAGGAAAGGTTTTATTACGATAAATAAAAGATCATTGTTTTTTCCTGTAAAGGGAAAGGTAAAATTCCATTTATTGACACTATGTTAGTCCTGAATGACAAAAAAGCCAGAGTGGCCTTTTGTTGTCCCACATTTTATTTTTTTCCTAATCATACAAGCTCAATAGGTACCCTTGTCCACTCCCTTACCCTCCTCTCCCCAGTAGTCCCCATTGCAATTTCCCCCCTTACCTCCTTCCTTTTACACCCCTCCCTCCCTTCCTCTCTACCAAAGTCTTCCTCTTCCTCCCTTCCATGCCCTGGAGCATCCTTTTGTGTGAACACTAAACCTTCCTCTGAATCCTCCACCCTAGTGAGGATTCAGGACTCAGTGGCATAACCCAGAGTCCCTATTTGTGCTCCCCATTAGTATGGGAAATCTATTATGACTGTTTAATCCCTTGCCTCTAAGAATCCTACTGCCTGGAGCCTTCTCTGTGATCCATGCTAAACTTTGAGGGATCATTGATATGTCAGCCATTGTGCAGATCAGGCAAAGTCCAATTCTGCCTGCTACAGCCCTATCTTGTGTGGAGTATCTTGCATGTCTTTGGTCCTCCCCATCTTTAGGCTCTTACAATCTTGCTGCCTCCTCTTCCACTAGGTTCCCTGAACTTTAGGATAGGTTGAGATTTGGCTAGTCTGGTTCCAGGTGATTAATGTAGGGTCTTTGGTGTTCTGAATTATGATTTGTTGTTGTTTTCAGTTTTGCTGTTCCTGCACTGCTCTTGGCTGCATCCTGATTGGTATCAAAGGTCACACGCCAACCAAAGACAAAAGACCGTTTAAATGAAAATCCTGATATAAAAGGAGACTCAAAGGTAGACAGAAAAATAGGAGTAGGATACAGTAGTGGGTAAAAAAGGGTCGGTGTCCAATTTGCCAGATGGTTACCGTCTATCCACCAATCCCTATATTCTCCCTTATTGGTGAGATCAAACTTGTTCAGTCCCAAGTGATCAAGAAGGGAAGTTAGAGTGAGCTGCACCAGATGTCTGGCTACATATACGCAATACTTGACTATGGTCTATTTTCTCTACTGAAGCATGATCCCCTATCTCCTTTCTTTTGAGGTACTCCTACTCCTTTCCTCCTGTTAATAACCCTTTGCAATTTCAGTGATTATTACAGAGATTTACCTTTGAAAATGTCATTAAGTGGGTTTGGAACTTGGCTCCACTTATTACGGAGTATACGCAGTGTCTAACTTCCTGTGTTTGGGATACTTCACTCAATATAATTTTTTTCTAATTCCATCCATTTCCTGGTAAATTTTATTAATTCATCTTTTCTGATGGCTGAGTAGTAAGTAGTCTATTGTATAAATGTACCACATTTTCATTATCCCTTCATCAACTGTCAAACATTTGGGTTGATTCCATGACTTAGTTATTGTAAATGAACATGGTTATGCTCATGTCATTGTAATGAATTTCTACATTATGGGGGATTATTCCTAGTAGTTGTATGGCATTTCAATCTTAACTTTTTAAATAAATTGCCATACTGATCTCCAGAGTGGATGTATAAGCTTGTATTTTCACCAGCAATGTGAGAGAGTGCCCATCTCTCCACATCCTCTCCAGCCTTTGATGTTGTGGGTTCTCCCCATACTAACCATGGTGAGATGATATCTCAGGATTGTTTTGATTTGCACTTCCCTGATGGCAAGGGATGTGGAACATTTTTTAAGATGTATGTTAGACATTTCGATATCATCCCTAGAAAAGTTTCTTTTGAGTTCTGAGGCCCATTTGGGCTATTTATCTCCCTGGTGTTTAGTTTTTTAAATACTTTGTGCACTGTGGATAATAGAGCTCTATCATATATGTGGTTAATGAAGATTTTCTCCCATTCTGTGGGTTGCCTTTTTGCTTGGTTTGCTGTTTAATTTCAGAAGATGCCATTTGTTAATTGTTGGTTCTAGTACCTGTGCTATTGGATTTCTGTTTAGGAACTGTTGGCCTAGCTTAATAAGCTAGAGGGAGTTCCCCACACTTTCAGCTAGGGTTTTTTATAGTTACTGACCTAATATTAAGGTCTTTGAGACATTTGTAATTATTTTTTGTGCATGATAACAAGTACAGGTCCAGTTTTAATCTTCTATATTTGGATATCCAGTTTTGCCAGCACCATTTATCAAAAATGCTGTTTTTTTTCCATTGAATTTTTTGGGCCCCTTTGTCAAAGATCAAATAGCTATAATTGTGTGGCTTATATCTGGGTGTTTAACCCTTATCTATTGATCTACCTGTCTATTTTGGTGCCAGTACCAGGCTGCTTTTATTACTATGGATTTGTAGTATAGATTAAGTATAGGCTTGGTGTGGTGATACCTCCAGCAGTTTTTGTACTCAAAATTGTTTTTGCTATCCTGGGTCTTTTGTGCTTCCATATGAATTTTGAGATTGTTTGGTCAATTTCCTTAAAGAATTGCTTTGAGATTTTGATTGGTATATCATTGAATCTGTATATGGTTTTTGGTAGGATGGTTCTTTTTATGATATTGATTCTGCCAATCTAGGAGCATGGGAGGTCTTTCCACCTGGTGTCTTCTGTAATTTCTTTCTTTAGGGTTTTACAGTTTTCATTGTAAAAGTCTCTCACTTCTTTGGTTAGATTTATACCAACATATTTCATATTTTTAGGGGCTATAGTAAGAGGAATTGTTTCTCTTAGGACTTTTTCACTTCTTTCATCCTTGGTGTATAGGAAGGACACTGATTTTTGTACATTTAGTTTTTAACCTGCTACTCTGCTGAACTTATGTATTAGTTCCAGGAGTTTCCTGATGGAATTTTTAGGATCACTCAGGTATATACGATCATGTCATCTGCAGAGATTTCTTGACTTCTTCCTTTCTGATTTGAATCCTTTTTCTCTTCCCTTCTTGTCTTATGTCTTTAGCTAAGACTTCAAGTACAATATTGAATAGAAGTGGTGAGAGTGGACAGCCTTGTCTAGTTCCTGACTGAAGCAGGAATGCTTCAAGTTTTTCCCAATTGATTATAATCATTGCTGTTGGCTTCTTGTGTACACCTTTTATTATGTTGATATTTTTATTTCATTCCAATTGTCTCTAGTGTTTTGATCATAAAAGGATATAAGATCTTGTCAAAAGCTTCTTCTGTATGTATCAAGAGTTGAGGTGGTCTTGGACTTTGGATTGGTTTATGGTGAATTACATTTATTGATTTGCTATGTTGAACCAACCTTGTGTGCCTGGGATAAGCCTACTTGATCACAATGAATGATCTTTTTGATATATTTGTGAATGCAATTTGCTAAGATTTTGTTGTGAATTTTTGCATCAGTGTTCATCAAAGAGAATGGCCCATAGTTTTCTTATTTATTTATTTATTTATTTGTTTATTTGTTTATTTATTTATTTATTTATTTCCACTCATACAAACTTAACAGGTACACCGTTCCCCCCTCCCTCCAACCCCCTATCCCCGTGTGCCCCCCTCCTCTCCCTCTTTCCTCCCCACCCTCCAGTGCCCCCCTCCCATCCTTGGAGCATCCTTTACTGTGCATGCCAAACTCTCCTCTTAAGTGTATCTGTATTAGGTTTTGGGATTAGTATGATATTAGCTTTGTAGAAGAATTTGGAAGTGTTACTTCCTTGCTATTTTATGGAATAGTTTAAGGAGTAGTGATATAATTTGTTCTTTAAACGTGTGGTAGAATTTTGTGCTGAATCCATCTGGTCCAGGACATTTTTTGGTGGGAAGATTCAAAATTACTTCATTGATTTCCTGATATGTGTAGGACTATTTAAATAATTCAAAACTTCCTGATTCTACTTAGGTAAATTGTGCTTACTCAGGAATTCATCCATTTGTTTTGTGTTATCTAATTTCATGGAGTATAAGATTTTGACATATGACCTTTAATTCTCTGTTTCTTGGGTATCAGTTGTGTTAACTACATTTTTATTTCCAATTTTGTTAATTTGGGTTTTCTTTCTCTTGATTTTGGTTAATGTAGGTAGGGGTGTATCAATCTTACTGATTTTTTCAAAGAACCAGCTTTTCATCTGATTGATAATTTATATTATTTTCCTTATCTCAGTTTCTGATATGTTTCCCCTCATTTTGCTAATCTCCTCTCTTCTACCGCTTTTGGGATTGGATTGCTCTTCTGTCTCTAAAGCTTTAAGCTGTTACTAAGTTATTTACTTGTAACAGTTACATTTTTTCCATAGGTATTAAGAGCTATAAACTTACCTCTAAAGACAGCTTTTATTGCTTCCCAGAGATTTTTATGTGCTGTATTTTCATTGTCATTTGCTTCTAGGAAATCATTAATTTCCCCTTTGATTTCTTTCTGAATCCTTTTCTCATTCAGCATCATAGTGTTTAATTTCAAAGAGTTAGTGTATTTTCTGTATTTGTTGTTTGTGGATGTCAAGCTTTAGACCATGGTGTTCTGACAGGATACAGGGTATAATTTCACTTTCTGGTATATGTGGAGATCATTTTGTGATCCAATACATGGTCTATTTTGGAGAAAGTTCCATGGACTGCTGAGAAGAATGTGTATTCCTTGGTACTTGGATGGAAGGTTCGATAGAGATGTTAGGTCCTTTTCAGTAAGGTTTGCTTTAGTTCCAATGTGTCTCTGTTGACATCCCCAAGTATTATCATTTGGGGATTTATTTCTTATTTTAGATGTTATAGTTTGCTTAATGAATGTGCAGGAGCACATATTAAGTGCATGTATGTTCAGTATTGTGAAGTCTTGCTGGTGAATTGTTCTTGTGACTTAAATGCAGTATCATTCTATATCTCTTATGATTTTCTTTATTTGAAATCCACTTTGTCAGATACCATAATTGCTACCCCTGCTTTTTTCCTGGTTCTGATAACTTCAAGAATTTTTGACCTGCCTTTTATTTTTAGAATGTGCCTATCTTTTGTGGTAATTTGTGTTCCCTCAAGGCAACAGATTGATGGGGTTTAATTTCTAATCTATGTTTGTAATATGTGTCTTTTGATTAGTGAGTTAATTCCATTGACATTTTGTGTTATAATGGATAAATTACTTTTGATTCCTGACACATTTTGTGTTTAGTGGCTTTCATAAGTGTATTATTTGACTTATAGGTTTTGGTGGTATTAAACTTCCATTCTGTCCTCCTGGATATAATTGTTCTTTTCTTCAAGCTTGAGTATCTTTTCTAGCATTTTTTGGAGGCCTGGTTTGGTAGTCATGTAAGCCTTCAAGTTGTCTTTATGGTTGAAATTTTTCTTTCACCCTCAATCATGACTAATAGTTTTGATGAGTGTATCAGTCTGGGTTGACATTTGTGCTCATTCAATACTTGAAGTATGTTTCTCCAAACTCTTCTGGCTTTTACTCTTTCCATTGAAAAATCACTTGTTATTTTAATAGGTTGCCCTTTAAGAGTAACTTTTTTTTCTCTTGAAGCTCTCAACACATTTTCTTTGTCTAGTATGTGGAGTGTTTTGACTATTATTTGCCATGGTAAGTTTCTATTTTGGTCATATCTGATTGGGGTGTGGAATGCCTCTTGTATTTGGATAGGCCTCTCTTTCTTTAGATGTTGAAAGCTTCCCTTTATGATAATTTTAAAAATTTCCTCATGTGTGGTATTTTGGGATTCTTGTTTTGGTATTCCATGACTGTGCATGTTAGGTTTCTTCAAGGTGTCCCATAACTCTTGAATATTCCTCCCAAGTAGCTTTTCAGCTTTAACAACCTCTTCAATTGAACTGGTTAATTCTTCCACTTTGTCTTCAAGATCTGTTTTGGTAGTTCTGCTTATGAGACTCTGTGTTGAGTTCTGGGTTGAAGATAGTTTGTCTTTCAGTTAGTTTTGAACTCTGCTTAAGATTTTTTAAGTGCTCTATGCAAATTTTTGTTTCTTCAACTGCTTTTCTTATCTCCTCCAAGTGCCTGTTGTGTTCCTGTTCAAACTAGTTGATGTGGTTATTTAACTCCTCCTGGATTTCCTCTTTCATTGTTTTGATTATAGCAAAGATCAGGTTTTGAAAATCATTATGTTGGGCTTTCTTGGCTTTCTTGCCTATTTTCTGTGAGTGTTCTGGTTGTACTCCATCATTCCAGGGTTGATTCTTTTTGTAGAGGATTTGTTGTCTTGGTTTTTGTTTCTCATGGATTTGTGCCATGACCTGGGCATTTTTGTTTTACTTCTATGTCTTTCTTTTTGTTTTTGGCTGAACTGAATTAGATGATATTAATAAAATTGAGCTGTAATTGCTAGTGTTTATTTTGGAGTTTTATAATGCTTGTCTGGTCTTTGTGTTATTTCCTAGATGGGCTATTGGAGTTAGTACATAAATTAAGATAGGTTTAGTAGATGGGATTGAAGATTAGTATATAGTACACTTTTTAGGTTTGCTTTCTTGGTGATATGTGAGGATCAATGGTATGAAGTCATGTGTGAATATGTGAGGTGATATGTGAGGATCAATGGTATGAAGTCAATGTGTTTTTGGGTGGTTATATGGAAATGTTAACCTTTGGTGACTAATAATTGATAGAAACAGGAAGGTAAAAAGAGTTTACTTATCTTAGAGCTGTATGTGAAGATTCTCTCCCATTTGATAAGATGATTTTAGAAAACCTCAGATGAATGGTGTTGGTCCCCTAGCCTGTTGCTTTGGTTTTCTCTGGATTCTGTTGCAAATTCTGAGGAGCAGGAAGTCCACCCATGTCTGTGGTCCTGGGCAGAAAAAGGCAAAGCAGCCATTTTGAATGTCCATATGATGATGCCATATTACTCCTGACTGGCAGAGCAATCAGAGTGACGATTTTTGAGTGTCCAAAGCATTCTTGGAAGTGAAAAAGGGGTACAGAGAATAGATGAAAAAAAAGACAAAAGAAAGGAGCTTCTGACTTGAAAGGCATGATCCGCAACACAAGTAAAAAAAAAACAAAGATCAAATTGATAGGTGGGACAATCAGCACACTGTTCTGCATGACCATAAGAACAAGAAGAAGATGGCATTGATCACAGTGAGAAGGAGGAGTCACAGAAACACCAGCATACACTGATGTACTAGTGATGGGTACAGGGCAAGAGAAAAGAGAGATCAGATGAGAGAGAGAGAGAGAGAGAGAAACAGAGAGAGAAAGAACTAACCTGGTCACAGGAGTTTCATGGTGGTGGCTGTGAACTCATTAGAAAATGGGGTCAAGAAAGGAATGACCCAGCCTGTATTTTTGGCAACATTACATAAGATTTAAGAAGAAAGAACAGACAACAAATGTGAAAGGGTTACTTATTACATAGTTACATGGCTGGTAGACTAATACTTGGAAGGAAGAAGAAGCCAGATCTAAAGGAGGAAGGAAACTTTTCATCCCTGGGAATGTGAGTGGGGAGAAAGGTAAGGGAGTTACCTATCCCCATGAGCTAAGTCATCAAGCATGGACATTGCAAGTGCCTGCTGGATGTGACTAACAAGCAGAACTTTTACTCTGAATGTAGGGTTGGGGAGGGAAGGCAATTCTAACAGGTATCTCTTACTATGTGATTTTGTGTTATCTAGGCAGTAAGTCATCCTTTTGTTGAGTGTGTACATACTATATATGCTACTTGCCTGGTAGTCACCTGTAATGGTATCTCATTATTTGTTTTTAAGTAGCTTATTTTACTTAGTAATCATGAAGTACAAAAGTAGTGACAATGAAAATTTGGTCATGCCAAAGAGCAGCCATTAAGTGAAAAGGTAAGAGAGAAAAAAAGATATTTTGAGAGAATTTGCATTCAAATGACTTGTGCGTATGTATGTATATGTATGCATATATGAATGTAGATAGTTGTTTCAGTTTATTATTATGTTGTCAATCTTTTGTTTTTGGACTTTGTCCTAAGTTTATATATACTATGAAAATAAATGTTTTATATTATTTCCAGTATATACAGTTTCAGGGATATATCAGAAGTCTTAGAACCTTGAAGAGGGGCAACTATTGTACTTCCTATATGCTCAACGCTTATTAGACCTCCTACATGTGTTATCATATATAGTTCTTAAAAATTAAAGCAAGGACTGTTCAGGTTGCATGTTCACAACAAGGGCAGTGAAATAGAGTGGTTAAGTATAATGACCAAGTGGGAAGGGAAATAAGATCAACTCGTGTTTCTGAATCTTGGGAAAGGGTAGTGTGAGTAAAATTTACTCTTAAGAGTTGAAGATTTCATTTGTATCAGCATTGTAACACCAATAAAATTTGGGTAAAATTGCATGACTTACAGGTTTAGGCAGAGCCACAGCTCAAAGATGAGTGCTCAAGCTTCAAATGCTGAATTCTCAGGATCCTCCTCCCTGGATCTCTGCTCCACTCCTCACAGAGTTCCATGATCAGGTGAGTATGGGTCTCCTTCAGGGGTTGGTAGAGGTGATCTTTGCAGGTCTAATCCCAAGAATGCCTGAGGCTAAACAGATTCCACATCTGGCCTGGCTTGCTGGCCTCAGCCCACACCATCTCATATTCTTCTTCACTCAGCTTGTCCAAGAGGGTCTACTGGTGTCACTCAAATCACTAGTTGTTCCTGGTACTGGTCCACAAAGTGCAGAATAGCTGGAGCATCTTGGGTGTGAATAGAATATGATATTGGCAGTAAGAAAAGACTCCCATTGTAGGCTTCAACCTACTTTATTTTAAACTCTCTCTCTCTCTCTCTCTCTCTCTCTCTCTCTCTCCCCCACTTTCTCTCTGTGTACACATGAATATGGGGGTCAACATTCAAACTCAGGTACTGATACAGAGGGAGCTGGCCACTTGTTGAGACAAGACCTTGCATTGGCCTGGAGTTTACCTATTAAACTAGGCTGGTTGGCAATTAAGTCTCAGGGATCCCTATCTCCCCAAGAGCTGGAATTATAATAATGTACTACCATGCCTGACTGCTCCTGGGCATGAACCTCTCTAATCCCATCTTAGTGAAGTTTGACATGGTCCTCTCTTTTTTGTTTTCCCTCCCTTTTAAGACCACTGACACTACTACTGACTCTTCCCTTCTGTCAGTTGTTACTGACCTTTCAGAGCTGAAGCAACTGGTGTTTTTACAAGTCTGAGGTCTCCTGCAAAAAAGGAGAGATGAAGAAGTCTGGTCTCACTCTGCAGTCCAGGCTGTCCTGTAATTCAGTATGTGTCATAAGCTAGCCTTGAATTACTGGTTCGGCTTCCCCAATGTTGGACTACATGTATGGGTCACCATACCTGGCTTTTGTGATGATATACTACAACAGTATTAATTATGAAGACATATGACACAACTTTAAACTCCTCCATTTCTAAAATTCTTACTTTTCAAGAATAAACTCCAGACAAATTCTGATAGAATGTGGAGTAAAGACCGGAAGGGTTTATAGACTCATTCCAGGAAAAGATATTCCTCTTACACATTGTGAAACTGAGGCACAGAAACTGTAATAATTTATAAATAAGAAATAGAAAACAGAAAAATAAGTAATATAAATTTCTTCCACAGCCCCACAGTCTAAATTTTATCCGTCTTGGCCTGAATTGAATCCCTTGTAGAGGACTAACCAAGAGAATCTAGATCATTCAAATTGTTCGACAACTTATTCTAAGCAGAAATCTACTTCATTATCTTTGTTTGATCTTTTACATTCATATAACACATATGTATGTCCTGAATTTGAGATTCAATTCAATGTCAAATGAATTATAACACATAGAACCCAGAAGGCTTTCAGCAATAATAACAACAAATGACAGGGTTTAAAAGTTTCTTGTTAAGACAGAATGAAGATCTCACTAACTCATGTATATTTAAGTTTTGATAGTTTGATCAAATACTAAGTGCAAGGAAGCTGTCACAAGGGATCAGCTTATTTTACTGGGAGACCTGGTCTCATTTACACATAAAAGGAGGATATTCTTATGCTTCATGCTCACTGTACAGTTTCATTCAATTTTGACTCATGAATAAATTGCAATATGTATTGACAAAGATAAATCAGTAATCAAGAACATAGAAAAATATAAGAGGAGCTATAGATATCTAACTTTTACAGAGAAGAGAAACAAGAAAGGCTATGACAACTTTTACAGTATCTGAGTGCTACCCATACAAAAGGAAATACACTTCTGTATGCCTCAAGGGACAATATTAAGACTAATGGGAAAAAGAGGTTGGAATAGCATAAAGATAAAAACAGGTTAGGGCTGCAGCAGCCAGAATTGGACTTTGCCTGACCTGCACAATGGCTGACATGTCAACGACTCCCCAAAGTCTAGCATGTATCATAGGGGAGAAGGCCCCAGACAGTAGGATCCTTAGAGGCAAGGGATTAAACAGTCAGAATAGAGTTCCCATACTAACAGGGAGCCCAGAAAGGGGCTCCAGGCTATTCTACTGAGTCCTGGACCCTCACTAGGGTGGAGGTCTCAGAGAGAAGTTTGGTGTTCACACAAAAGGATGCTCCAGGGGATGAGAGGGAGGGAGTGGGGTAAAAGGAAAGGAAGAAGGAGAAAGATTGCAATGGGGGATGACTGAGGAGGGGTGGGGGAAGGGAAAGGATTGGGGTACCTATTGAGCTTGTATGATTAGGAAAAAAAGTGTGGGAGAAAAATTTAAAAAAAATTTAAAAAATAGTATCACTATTCTTTACTAAAAATCACTGTCCATATGTAAGAATCACTGTATCAGAAATATACAAGCATCATTTCTTAGTATGAAGTCTCATCCCTATTTCTTTTCTTCTTACAACCCTTCATCTCCCCTGTCTGACTCCCTCCTATTTTTAAAATTTTCTGCTTGTGTGGCCCACTGTGTTTCTTTCTAGTCTGTGATGACATGCTTGACCTGATTCATGATCCAATAAGCATCCTAGATCAGTGGATATACCATTAAGAAAAGCATCTTCCTTTACTTTCCCATCATCATTAGTTCTCATTAGTGTCTCAGAGATGTGGTAATCTTCTTGAGATATTTCTGTTGCTATGGTAAGATGCTGAAAAGACCATTCCTTTGCAGTTCTTATGCAAGAATACACATCCACAATGAAATTTGTACATCACATGCCTGGACCACCACCTTTCTTCCTCAGACTCTTACAATTTTGCCTCCCCTTCTTCCTCGATGCTTAATGGGCCTTGGAGTTGAGGTGGGTGAGGCTTATATGTCCTGTTTAGGGACAAACCATCCACAAACCCTTATTTTCTACATTTTGGCAAGTTGTGTTTTTTACTTCTACACCTTCTGTGTAGAAGAAGGCTTCCAGATTGAGTGCTGAGTGCTCTTCCTATGTATAGATATAATAGCAGGTATTTACAGTTTGGTGTACTGCTTTCCTAGCTCAAAATTTATAGTCTGTTCTCCCTAGTGACCCATTTCCTTCCTTTTTTATATGTCCTTTTTCTATTTAACAGTAACAAGAATGTGTTTCATTCTGACAAGCAAGCCTTAGTCCAATCAGAAACCTTTGGTTGTTCTCTTGATACTCATGCCACTATTAATTGGTGGTAATCTGCTGCCAGGGTGATTTTTATTATAATTTTCAGATCTCACAGATTGATGAGACCTTTGATTATTTTTCTCCCCTAGAAGCTTTTACAGTAGTCCTTGGTGTATGTGTATGTACTTCTTCACAAGTCTTTAAAATTTGACAAAATTTATTGTGTATCTCTGCTATGACTATGCATGTATATTTTTACTACATTTTAATTTTAAGGCTACATACCAGTAATGTATGCATCAATGCTATTTAACCTTTATTGTAAATATGGAAATACAAAATGACAATAAAGATTTTTAAAGAAAATTTGGGGGGAAAATCTCTATTTCCTTTTTTAAAATAATGTATTTATTTATTTTTTTCTGCTCATACAAACTTAATAGGTACCCCGGTCCCCTCGCTCCCTCCACCCCTCTCTGGACCAACCTACTCACTCTTCCCTTTTCCCCTTCCTTTCCCCCCTCCCTCCCTTTCTCCCAGTGCCTCCTCCCCCCATCCCTGGAGCATCCTTTAATGTGTTTGTCCAACTTTGCTCTGGGTCCTCCTCTCTGATGAGGTGTAAGGACTCATTGGCATATCCTAGAACTCTTTCTTGTGTTCCCCTTAAATATAAGAACACTGTTGTGACTGTTAATCCCTTGCTTCTAAGGATTCTAGTGCCTTTAGTCCATGCTAGACTTTGAGGGGTCAATGATATGTTGGTCATTGCACATATTCAGAGTCCTATTATGATTGCTTTGGCCCTAACTTGTGTGGAGTGTCTTGCATATCATAGCTCCTCCCATCTTTGGGCTCTTACAATCATACTACCCCCCTCTTCGGCAAATTTCCTAAGCTTCAGGATGGGGAGAGATTAGGCTGGCCTGGTTCCAGGTGGATGCTATAGAGTCTCTGATGTTCTGAATTACGGTTTGTTGATTTTTTTTTTTTCAGTTTTGCTGCTCCTGCAATGCCCTTGGCTCCATCCTGATGGGTATTGGATGTTACCTTCTGGTCAGAGATAAAAAGCTCTTAAAATAGAGTCTTATAATAAGAGTAGATTCAAAGGTAGATGGAATAAGAGTAGGAGACTGCGGTGGGGGGAGTCAGTCTCCCATTTGCAGAATGGTTACTTTCTATCTGCCAGACGGTATGCCCTCCTTTTCTGGTAAGATCATACCCCATCAGTTGCAAGTGACCAGGAAGGAAAGTCTGTGAGCTTAACCAGATGTCTCATTACTAACTTGCAGTCCTTGATGGTGGCTTATTATACCTGCTGTACCTTGATCTCCTCTCTCTTTGTTTCTGGCAGGAACCAACTTTCCTTTTCCTCCTGTTTATAATCTTTGCAATTATTATAGTTATTACAGAGATTTATCTTTGAATGTGTCTCTAAGTGGGTTTGGTACTAGGATCTACCTATTAGGGAGTACATACGGTGCTTAATTTTCTATGTCTATGATACTTCACTCAATACAATTGTTTCTAATTACATGTAATTCCCAGCATATTTCATTAATTCATCATTTTAGATGGCTGAGTAGTATTCCATTGTATAAATGTACAACATTTTTCTTATCCACTCATCAACTGTTGGACATTTGGGTTGATTCCATGACTTTGCTATTGGAAACAGTGCTGCTTTGAACATGGTGTGCTTGTGCTATCGAGGTAAATTTTTGCTGTTTGGGGGATTATTCCCAAAAGTGTAATAGCAGGGGCATATGACATTTCAATCTTTAACTTTGTTAAGAATCGTGAGACGGCTCGCCAGAGTGATTGGATGAGCCTGCATTCCCACCAGCAATGTAGGAGAGTTTCCTTTTCTCCACATCCTCTCCAGCATTTGTTGTTTGTATTGTGGATTTTTGCCATCCTGACCAGGGTGACATGATATCTCAGGGAGGTTTTGATTTGCATTTCCCTGATGGCTAAGGATGTGGAGAATTTTTTAAGATATTTGTTAGACATTTTAATTTCTCCCGGGTAAAGTTTCTTTTCAGTTCCAAGGCCTATTTTTTAATTGGGCCATTGGTTTCCATGGTGTTTAGTTTTCTAAGTTCTTTGTGCACTCTGGATAATAGAACTCTATCAGCTATGTGGATAGTAAAGATTTTCTCCCATTCTATGGGTTGCCTTTGAGCTCGTATTACAATCTCTTTATCTGAGCAGAGCTCTTTAATTTCATAAGATCCCATCTGTTGAGTGTTGGTTGTATTGGCTGTGTTATTGGATTTCCAATTAGGAACTGTTGGCCTAGTCCAATCAGCTAGAGGGAGTTCCCTACCCTTTCAACTATGGTTTTTATAGTCTCTGGCCTTATACTGAGGTCTTTGATCCTTTTGGAAGTAAGTCTTGTACATGGTGACAAGTACGGGCGCAGTTTTAGTATTCTGCATGTGGACTTCCAGTTTTGCCAGCACCATTTGTTGAAGACGCTGTTCTTTTTCCATTGGATATTTTGGGCACCTTTGTCAAACATCAAATGGCTGTAATTGTGTGGGTTTATATCTGGGTCTTCAATCCTTATCCATTGATCTGTGTGTCTATTTTGGAGCCAGTACCAGGCTCTTTTTATAACTATGGATTTGTAGTATAGACTAAAGTTTGGAGTATGGTGATCCCTACAGCAATATTTTTGTTATTCAGGATTGTTTTTGCTATCCTGGGTCTTTTGTGCTTCCATATGAATGTTGAGATTGTTTGGTCAACTTCTTTAAATAATTGCTTTGGGATTTTACGTGGTATAGCATTGAATCTGTATATGCCTTTGGTAGGATGGACATTTTTATAATATTGATTCTGCCAATCCAGGAACTGGGCAGGTCTTTCCTCCTTCTGGAGTCTTCTGTAATTTCTTTCTTTAGGGTTTTAAAGTTTTCATTGTAAAGGAAACTTACTTCCTTGGTTAGGTTTATGTCAAGATATTTCATTTTGGGGGGGGCTATAGTCAATGAGATTGTTTCTCTCAGGGCTTTTTCACTTCTTTCATTCTGGGCATATAGGAAGACCACTGATTTTTGTATGTTTATTTTGTATCCTGCCACCTTGCTGAACTTCTGTATTAATTCCAGGAGTTTCCTGATGGAGCATTTGGGATCACTCAAGTATAAGATTAGGTCATCAGCAAATAGAGATAACTTGACTTCTTTCTTGCTAATTTGAATTCCTTTTATCTCCCTTTCTTGTCTGGCTTCAGCTAAGACTTCAAGTACAGTATTGAATAGAAATGGTGAGAGTGGACAGCCTTGGCTAGTTCCTGATCCAAGTGGGAATGCTTCAAGTTTTTCCCCATTGTATATAATCCTTGCTGTGGTCTTGTTGTATACAGCTTTTATTATATTGACAAAGGTTACTTCCATTCCAACTGTCTCTAGGGTTTTGATCATAAAAGGTTGTTGGATCTTGTCAAAAGCTTTTTCTGCATTTATCAAGAGTAATATGTGGTCTTGGATTTTTGTTTGGTTTATATGGTGAATTACATTTATTGGTTTGCATATGTTGAACCAACATTGTGTGCCGATGATAAAGCCTACTTGATCCACGTAAATATCTTTTTTATATGTTTTTGAATCATATTTGTAAGACTTGAGAATCTTTGCATCTGTGTTCATCAAAGAGATTGGCCTATAGTTTTCTTTATTAAGTATATCTTTATTACGTTTTGGGATTAAGATGATATTAGCTTCATAGAAAGATTTTGGTAGTGTTCTTTCCTTTGCTATTTGATGGAACAGTTTAAGTAGTACTGGTGTTATTAGCTCTTTAAATGTCTGGTAGAACTCTGTGTTGAATCCATCTGGTCCAGGACATTTTTTGGTGGAAAGATTCAAGATTACATCATTGATTTCCTCATATGTTATAGGACTATTTAAATAATTCACAACTTCCTGATTCAATTTCAGTAATTTGTGTTTACTTAGGAACTCATCCAACTCTTTTGTGTTGTCAAATTTCACAGAGTATAGGTTTTTGAAATATGACGTTACAATTCTCTGGATTTCTTGGGTATCAGTAGTGGTAACTCCATTTTCATTTCTAATTTTCTTTTTTTTCTGACATTTTTTAATACATTTTTTATTATTATTTCAACTCATACAAACTTAATAGGTACACCAGTTCCCTCCCTCCCTCCTCCTCCCCCCAAGCCCCCTGCTCCCCCCTCACCCCTCCCTCCCTATCCCCCCTTACGTCCCGCCCCAATTCCCAGAGTCCTTTCTTGTGCATGCCTGACTCTCCTCTGGGCCCTCCTCTCCGATGACGTACAAGGACCCAGTGGCATTTCCCTGAACCCTTTCCTGTGTTCCCCTTAAGCATAGTAACACTACTGTGGTTGTCAATCCCTTGCCTCCAAGGATCTTGGTGCCTTTGGCAGATGCTAGGCTTTGTGCGGTCAATAGTGTGTTGGACATTGCGCCGGGCATGCAATGTCCAATTATGATTGCTTCAGCCCTAACTTGTGTGGAGTATCTTGCAAATCATTGCTCCTTCCATCCTTTTGCTCTTACACTCTTACCGCCCCCTCTTCCGCAAATGTCCCTGAGCTTCAGGATGGGGTGAGATTAGTCTGGCCTAGTTCTAGGTGGTTGATATAGAGTCTCTGAAGTTCTGGATAGTGGTTTGTTGATTTTCTTTTGCAGTTTTGTTGCTCCTGCAATGCCCTTCACTCCATCGTGATGGGCACTGTATGTCATCCCCTGGCCAGAGACAGAAAGCTGTTAAACTGGAGTCTTATTATAAGAGCACATTCAAGGGTAAATGTAATACTTATACACAAAAGTGGAATTGCAGGGTCATATGGCATTTGGCAATGGGAGGGATCAATCACCCATTTGCAAAATGGTTACTTTTTAATCTGCTGGACTATATGCCCTCCCCTTCTGGTGAGTTCATACCCCCTTAGTTGTAAATGATCAGGAACGAATGTCTGTGAACTTAACTAGGTGTCACATTACTTTCTTGCAGTCCTTGATGGAGACCTATTTTTTCTACTGTAACATGGTCACTTCTCTCCTTGTTTCTGGTGTGGCCCTCCAACCCCATCCCTCCTGTTCATAATCCTTGCCATTACTGTAGGTAATACATAGATTTATCTATGAGTGTCTCAAGATGGGCTGGGTGGGTTTGGTACTAGAAGCCACCTATTAGGGAGTACATACGGCGCTTAATTTTCTGGGTCTGGGATACTTCACTTAATATAATTGTTTCTAAAGACATCCATTTCCCGACAAATTCCAGTAATTCATCATTTTTGATGGCTGAGTAGTACTCCATTGTTATAGATGTACCACAGTTTCCTTATCCACTCGTCAACTGTTGGACATTTGGGTTGATTCCATGTCTTTGCTATTGTAAACAGTGCTGCTATGAACATGGTCGTGCTTGTGCCATCGAGGTGAACCTCTGCTGTATGGGGGGTTATACCCAAAAGTGGAATCACAGGGTCATATGGCATTTCAATCTTTAATTTCTTTAAGAATCTCCAGATTCTAATTTTCTTAATGTGGGTTTTCTCTCACTTGCTTTTGGTTAATTTAGCTAGTGGTGTATCAATCTTATTGATTTTTTCAAAGAACAAGCTTTTTGACTGGTTGATTCTCTGTATCATTTTCCTAATCTCAATTTCGGATATTTCACCCCTTATTTGACTAATTTCCTCTCTTCTCCAGCTTTTGGGATTGTATTGCTCTAGTGTCTCTAAAGCTTTATGCAGCATTATTAAGTTATTTATTTGTGATATTTCAATTTTTTTGATGTAGGCATTAAAAGCTATGAACTTGCCTCTTAGTACAGTTTTCATTGTGTCCCAAAGATTTTGGTAAGTTGTATTTTCATTATCATTCACTTTCAGGAAATCTTGAATTTCCTTTTTAATTTCTTCCTGTATCCAATTCTCATTTAGCATCGTACTGTTAAGTTTCCAGGAGTTAGTTTATTTTCTGTTGTTTTTGTCGTGTTGTGGATGTCAAGCTTTAGACAATGGTGGTCTGATAGAGTACAGGCTAGAATTTCAACTTTCCTGTATATGTGAAAATTTGTTTTGTGATCCAATATGTGATCTATTTTGGAGACAGTTCCATGTGCTGCTGAGAAAAATGCGTATTCTTTGTTGTGTGGGTGAAAAGTTCTATAGAGATCTGTAAAGTCCATTTCTTTAAGGGTTTGATTAAGTTCCAAAGTGTCTCTGTTAAACTATTGGCCTGTTGATCTATTCCATGTTGAGATGGCAGTGTTGAAATCCCCAAGAATTATTTTTTGGTTTATTCTCACTTTAGACGTTATAAGGTTTGCTTAATGAATGTGCAGAGACCCATATTTGGTGCATGTATGTTCAGTATTGTGAAGTCTTCTTGGTGAATTGTACCTGTGACTAAAATGTAGTATCCATCTGTGTCTCTTATGATTTTTTTTGGTTTGAAGTCCACTTTGTCTGACAGCATAATGTTTACCCCTGCCTGTTTCCTGGTTCCATTAGCTTGCAGAATTTTGGACCACCCTGTGCCTATCTTTTTTGGTGAGATGGGTTTCCTGCAGGCAGCAGATTGATGGGTTGTGGTTTTTAATCCAAGTTTGTAATCTGTGTCTCTTGATTGGTGAGTTAATAACATTGACTTTTAATGTTATAATGGAGAAATTATTTTTAATTCCAGACATTTTTTTATGTTTAGTGGCTTTTGTGGGTGTATTGTTTGACATTTAAGTTTTGGTGGTATTATACTTCCCTTCTATCCTCCTGGATATGCTTGTTTTTTTCTTCAAGCTTGAGTATCATTTCTAGTATTTTTTGAAGGCCTGGTTTGGTAAACATGTAAGCCTTCAAGTTGTCTATGTGCTGGAAAACTTTTCTTTCTCCGATCATGACAAATAGTTTTGCCGGGTATATCAGCTTGGGTTGACATTTTAGCTCATTTAATACTTGAATTATGTTTCTCCAAGCTCTTCTTGCTTTTACTGTTTCCATTGAGAAGTCATTTGTTATTTTATTAGGTTTACCTTTAAAAGTGACTTTTTTTCCCTTGAAGCTCTCAGCACCTTTTCTGTGTTTTCAATGTGGAGTGTTTTGAGTATTATTTGCTGTGGTGAGTTTCTATTTTGGTCATATCTGTTTGGGGTGCGGAATGCCTGTTGTATTTGGATGGGTCTCTCAGTCTTTTGATCAGGAAAGTTTTCATTTAACGATAATTTGAAAAATTTCCTCAGGTGTGGTATTTTGGGATTCTTGCTCATGTTCAATGCTCATGTTAGGCTTCTTTGGGGTGTCCCATATCTCTTGAAAATTCTTCTCTAGTATCTTTTTGGCTTTAGCAACCTATTCCATTGAGTTGGTTAATTCTCCCACTTTGTCTTCAAGATCTGAAAGTCTATTTTCTGCTTTGTTAGTTCTGCTAAGACTCTGTTGAGTTTTGGGTTGAAGATAACTTGTCTTTTAGTTCAATTTTAAACTCTGCCTGAGACAGTTTTAACTGCTCTATGTCTATTTTTATTTCTTGAACTGTTTTTCTCAACTCCTCCAAGTGTCTGTTATGTTCCTGTTCAAAGTGGTTGATGCAGTTGTTTAACTCCTCCCATATTTCCTCTTTCATAGTATTGATCATGGTAATGATCATACTTTGAAAGTCTTTATCTTGGGTCTGGCTTTCTTGGCTATTTTCTGTGAGTTTGTTCTGGTTGGAATCCATCATTACGGGGTTAATTCTTTCGGTGGGAGATTTGTCTTTTTGGCTTTGTTTCTCATGGATCTACATTTTGACTTGGGCATTGTTGTTTTGTCTCTTAAGACCTTTCAGTTTCTATGTGTTTTTTACTGAACTGATTTAGTTGTTATTACTAGTCTTGGGCAGTTATTACTAGTGTTTGCCTTGGAGTTATGTACATTTGTCTGTTGTTATTGTTATTTCCTAAATGAGGCTGTTAGACTGCTAGTACATCAGTTAAGTCAGGTTTAGTGGACAGGGGGTGAATATTAGTATGGTAGTGCCCTTTTATGGTTTAGTATCTTGGTGATATGTGAGGGTGAGTCGTATAATCCATGAAGTTGTATATGTTTTGGGAGTGGCTATATGGAAAAGTTAATCACAGTGATTAATAGTTGAAATGAGCAGGATGGTAAAAAAAAGGGGGGGTTTACTTATCTTTGAGCTGGAAGTGAAGAATCTCTCCCATGTGATAGGATGATTTTAGAGGACTTCAGATATATGGCTTTTGTCCCCTAGAGCTTTTCTTGAGTTTCCTTTGGACTCTGTTGAATTCTGAGTAGCAGTGTGTCCTTCGTGGATCACGAGCAAGGGTCCCAGGTGGGCCTGAGGGGCAGAGAGGCTGATGGAGATGGCAGAACTCTTCACCTGGGACCTGGGACTTGGCTTAGAGGCCCAAGCTCCAGGGATGGAGAACCGCAAGGGGTCCTGTCCAGGTCGTAAAAGCAGGCTGGCAGGAGGAACAAAAAGGCTGGGACCTGGGGCGTGGCCCAGGCAAATCTGAGGCAGCTGGGTGTTGCTCAGGCTGGCTGGTGGGAGAAGCTGAGACAAGGGGCAACCCAAGGGCTGGTGGAACTCTTCTGGGATGGAGGACCATGAGGAGTCCTGTCCCAGTCAGGTGGGCAGGCAGGCAGGAGAAACCAAAAATCTCTATTTCTAAGAGCAAAAACTAAAATAACAAAACCAAATAAAACAAATTCCTCAAAAAAGATATTAAGAATAAGAAATCACAAATAAATTAAGCAATGTTCCTGTGATCACCTGGCCAATACATACTGGAATGAGGTCTGAATCGATATCTGATGCTAGAACTGATTAGATGTCTACCTTACTTCCAAGCTAAAGTCTGAGTAAAGCCCATCATCCTTGACCACAGTTTTTAGGGTAATTTAAGAGGTGCCATCCTAACAGTTTGACAGCTTACAGAGTTTTTTATCTCTCGAATTTCTGGTTAAAGGATTCACATTTGAGGAATTGCTGGTGGTGGGACAAGAGAGTGAAATCCTGTTATTTAATTTCCTCTTGTATATGTTGAAAATATTGGCTGATCCAAGACTGAGTATTTGATGTTAGTAAAACTGGCTTAACTCATCAACAGAACCATTTAATCTTACTTCTTTGTTTCATAGCTAAAGCAGTATTATTAGAAACCCTTCTAAAATCCTTATTAATGGTATAATCTGTTTTTAAGGGTAGCATGGAGATACCAATAATCAGGAGACAGAAAACAAGACATAAGTAATTTCAAGTTGAGTTTAAATTCTGGTAATACCAGCTGTTATATATTTTTCAAAAATCACACAAATACTCTAAACTGTATCTTTATACAAATTAAGTCACTAATGATATTATCCCACCTTTAAACTCTCAGGACTTGTCTTAATCTTACCGGTTTCAAAAAGGTTCCCGATACTACAGTTCCATTGTTATTTTAATTTAGTTGAAGACAAATCCCTGAACCTATGTCATCAATATAGATCTCAGAGAAAAGCTGGGATACTGTGGGACTCCGATAGCATAGGTCCAGTTCTTGGGGAAAGAGTTAGCATGTCAAATCTACTGTTCATCCTGACACCTTTGACTTTTCTTTATCCCATAAAATATTTTCTAGAACTTGGTCTTACTGAATTTTATCATGCTCTTTAATTATTCATATAGATCTCATTTGCCACATTGTCATATACCTAAAGGACAATCTCATAGGTTCACCTAAATGTCTCCCTTGAAGTATATCATTATCACTGTGTTTGAAAAAGGTCTTCAGAATTAAAATGACAATGCCCAAGTCAAAGTGCAAATCCATAGGCACCCCCAAACCCTAGGCAACCAACTAGTCCCAACTCCTCCCACCAGCCAGTAGGAGCAGGCATTGCTTCACGCCCGGGAGGACCCCTGGGCCACGCCCCAACTCCCCAAGTTAATTGTGCCTGACTCCGCCCCCCCAACCCTGCACCTCTCCCTTTTCCCCACATGCACGGGATGCTCACAGTCCAGGCAGGAAACACTGTGCCCTAGGTAAGCAACCCCTGCTCACCCCCAAACCCCAAGCAACCCACAAGTCCCAACTCCTCCCACCAGCCAGTAGAAACATCAGGTGCTGCTCCAAGCCAACTAATTCAGTTTAGTGAAAAACACACAAAAATTGAAAGAATGTCTTAAGAGTTAAAACAACAATGCCCAAGTCAAAGTGCAAATCCATAAGAAACAAAACCCAAGAAAACAAATCTTCCACTGAAGGAATTAACCCTATAAGGATAGACTCCAACAAGAACAAGTTCACAGAAAATAGCCAAGAAAGCCTGACCCAAGATAACAACTTTCAAAATATGATCACTATCATGATCAATACTATGAAAGAGGAAATACGGGAAGAATTAAATAACCCCATCAAACACTTTGATGAGGAACACAACAGACACTTGGAGGAGTTGAGAAAAACAGTTCAAGAAACAAAAATAGACATAGAGCAGTTAAAACAGTCTCAAGCAGAGTTTAAAACTGAACTAAAAGATAAGTTATCTTCAACCCAGAACTCAACAGAGAGTCTTATCAGCAGAACTAACAAAGCAGAAAATAGAATTTCAGACCTTGAAGACAAAGTGGCAGTATTATCCAGCTCAATGGAAGAGGTTGTTAAAGCCAAAAAGATACTTGAGAGAAATATTCAAGAGTTATGGACACCCTGAAGAAGCCTAACATGCGTATTCATGGAATACCAGAGCAAGAATCCCAAAATACCATACCTGAGGAAATTTTTCAAATTATCACCAAGGAAAACTTTCCTCATCTAAAAAAAGAGAGGCCCATCCATATACAAGAGGCATTCTGCACCCCAAACAGATATGACCAAAATAGAAACTCGCCACAGCAAATAATAGTTAAAACACTCCACATTCAAGACAAAGAAATGGTGCTGAGAGCTTCAAGGGAAAAAAAACAAGTCACTTTTAAAGTAAACCTGTTTTATTTTATCAAGCATTAAACTTTTTAAAGAAAATAACTGGACAGCAAATAAAAATAAATAAATAAAAAATAAAAAAGTAAAGGTAAACCTATAAAAATAACAAATGACTTCTCAATGGAAACACTAAAAGCAAGAAAAGCTTGGAGAGACGTACTTCAAGTACTGAATGAGCAAAAATGTCAACCCAGGCTGATATACACTGCAAAACTATCCATCAAGATCAAGGGTGAAAGAAAAATTTTCCAGCACAAAGAAAACTTGAAGGGATACATGTCCACCAAACCAGATCTTCAAAAATTGCTAGAAATGATACTCAAACTTGAAGAAAAAAACAAGCATATCCAGGAGGACAGAAGGGAAGTATAATAATACCATCAAAACCTAAAAGCAAAACAATACACTTACAAAAGCCACTAAACATAAAAAATGTCTGGAAATAAAAATCATTTCTCCATTATAACATTGAATCTCAATGGAATTAACTCACTGATCAAGAGACACAGATTACAAACTTGGATTAAAAACCTCAACCTATCAATCTGCTGTCTGCAGGAAACCCATCTCACCAAAAAAGATAGGCACATCCTAAAATTAAAAGGTTGGTCCAAAATTCTACAAGCTAATGGAATCAGGAAACAGGCAGGGGTAAACATTATGCTGTCAGACAAAGTGGACTTCAAACCAAAAAAAAAAAAATCACAAGAGACACAGATGGATACTACATTTTAGTCACAGGTACAATTCACCAGGAACACTTCACAATACTGAACATACATGCACCAAATATGGGTCCCTCCACATTCATTAAGCAAACCCTACAACATCTAAAGCGAGAAATCAACCAAAAAATGATAATTCTTGGGGATTTCAACACCGCCCTCTCAACATGGAATAGACCAACAGGCAAAAAACTTAACAGAAACACTTTGGAACTTAATCAAATCCTTAAAGAAATGAACCTTACAGATCTCTATAGAACTTTTCACCCACACAACAAAGAATACGCATTTTTCTCAGCAGCACATGGAACTGTCTCCAAAATAGATCACATATTGGGTCACAAAATGAATCTCCACATATACAGGAAAGTTGAAATTCTAGCCTGTAACCCTATCAGACCACCATTGTCTAAAGCTTGACATCCACAACACAACAAATGACAAAAAGTACACTAACTCCTGGAACCTAACACTATGATGCTGAATGAAAATTGGATTCAGGAAGAAATTCAGGAAGAATGATAATGAAAATACAACTTACCAAAATCTTTGGGACACAAGAAAAGCTGTACTAAGACCTAAGTTCATAGCTCTTAATGCCTACAACAAAAAAATGGAAACATCAGAAATAAATAACTTAACAATGCAGCTTAAAGCTTTAGAGACACTGGAGCAATCTGATCCCAAAAGGAGTAGAAGAGAGGAGATTAGCAAAATAAGGGGAGAAATTTCCAAAATTGAGATGAGGAAAACGATACAGAGAATCAA
Organism: Typhlomys cinereus; assembly: GCA_023101885.1. NCBI lineage: Eukaryota > Metazoa > Chordata > Mammalia > Rodentia > Platacanthomyidae > Typhlomys > Typhlomys cinereus. The sequence goes on from JALPQD010000863.1 coordinate 218,667, forward strand.
CCAGTCAAAAAGCTGGTTCTCTAAAAAAAAAATAAGATTGATACACACCTAGCTAACACAAATTAACAAAATTAGAAATGAAAATGAAGTTATCATTATGGACACCCAAGAAATTCAGAGTATTATAATGTCATATTTCAAAAACTTATACTCTGTGAAATTTGACAACACAAAAGAAATGGATGAATTCCTAAGTAAGCACAACTTACCAAAATTGAATCAGGAAGTTGTAAATTATTTAAATAGTCCTATAACACATGAGGAAATCAATGAAGTAATCTCGAATCTTCCCACCAAGAAATATCCTGGACCAGATGGATTCAGCACAGAGTTCTACAGACATTTAAGGAGCTAATAACACCAATACTCCTTAAACTGTTCCATCATATACCAAAGGAAGGAACACTACCAGATTCTTTCTATGAAGCTAATATCGTCTCAGTCCCAAAACCTAATAAAGATACACTTAAAAAAGAAAACTATAGGCCAATCTCATTGATGAACACAGGTGCAAAGATTCTCAACAAAGTCTTAGCAAATCGAATTAAAAAATATATCACAAAGATAATTCATGGGGATCAAGTAGGTTTTATGCCAGGCACACAAGGTTGATTCAGCATACGCAAATCAATAAATGTAATCCACCATATAAACCAGTCTAAAATCCAAAACCACATGATACTCTCGATAGATGCAGAAAAAGGTTTTGACAAGTCCAACAGACTTTTATGGTCAAAACCCTAGAGACAGTTGGACTGGAAGGAATCTTTGTCAATATAATAAAAGCTGTCTACAACAAGCCCACAGCAAGGATTATACTCAATGGGGAAAAGCTTAAAGCATTCCCGCTTCAATCAGGAATGACACAAGGCTGTCCACTTGCATCAATTCTCTTCAATATTGTACTTGAAGTCTTAGCTGAAGCCATAAGACAAGAAAGGGACATAAAAGGGATTCAAATATGCAAGGAAGAAGTCAAGTTATCTCTATTTGCTGATGACATGATTTTATACCTGAATGATCCCAACGACTCCACTAGGAAACTCCTGGAACTAATACAGAAGTTCAGCAGGGTAGCAGGATACAAAATAGACTATAAAAATCAGTGGCCTTCCTATATGCACAGAATGAAAGAAATGAAAAAGCCCTGAGAGAAACATTCCCATTTACTATAGCCCCTAAAACAATGAAATACCTTGCTATAAACCTAACCAAAGAAGTTAGTGATCTTTACAATGAAAACTTTAAAACCCTAAAGAAAGAAATTACAGAAGACACCAGAAGGTGGAAAGACCACCCATGTTCCTGGATTGGCAGAATAATATTATAAAAATGACCATCCTACCAAAGGCAATATACAGATTCAATGCTATACCAATTAAAATACCAAAGCAATTCTTTAAAGAAGTTGACCAAATAATCTCAACGTTCATATGGAGGCACAAAAGACCCAGGATAGCATAGGCAATCCTGAGTAACAAAAACACTGCTGGAGGTACCACCATAGCAAACCTTAGTCTATACTATAAATCCACAATTATAAAAACAGCCTGGTACTGGCTCCAAAATAGACATACAGATCAATGGATAAGGGTTGAAGATCCAGATATAAACCCACACAATTACAGCCATTTGATCTTAGACAAAGGGGCCCAGAAAATCTAATGGAAAAAGAACAACATCTTCAACAAATGGTGCTGGCAAAACTGGAAGTCCACATGCAGAAGGTTAAAACTGGACCCGAACTTGTCACCATGTACAGGAATTAATTCCAAATGGATCAAGGACCTCGATATAAGGCCAGAGATTATAAAAACCATAGTTGAAAGGGTAGGGAACTCCCTTGAGCTGATTGGGCTAGGCCAACAGTTCCTAATGGGAAATCCAATAGTACAGTCAATACAACCAACACTCAACAGATGGGATCTTATGAAATTAAAGAGCTTCTCTTCAGATAAAGAAATTGTAAACTGAGCAAAAAGGCAACCCACAGAATGGGAGAAAATCTTCACTAACCACATATCTGATAGAGCTCTATTATCCAGAGTGCACAAAGAACTTAGAAAACTAAACACCAAGGAAACAAATGGGCCAATTAAAAAGTGAGCCTTGGAATTTAAAAGAAACTTTACCAGGGAAGAAATTGAAAGGTCTAACAAATAACTTAAAAAATGCTCCACATCCTCAGCTATCAGGGAAATGCAAATCAAAACCTCCCTGAGATAAGATCTCACCCTTGTCTGGATGGCAAAAATCCACAATACAAACAACACTAAATGCTGTGGGGATGTGGAGAGAAGGGAACTCTCCTACATTGCTGGTGGGAATGCAGGCTCATACAACCACTCTGGAGAGCCATCAGGTGATTCTTTAAAAAGTTAAAGATTGAAATGCCATATTACCCTGCTATTCCACTTTTGGGAATAATCACCTAACAGCAAAAATTCACCTTTAGCACCAGCACGACCATGTTCATAGCACCATTGTTTACAATAGCAAAGTCATGGAATCAACCCAAATGTCCAACAGTTGACGAGTAGATAAAGAAAATGTGGTACATTTATACAATGGAGTACTACTCAGCCATCAAAAATGATGAATTAATGAAATTTGCTGGGAAATGGATAGAATTAGAAACAATTACATTGAGTGAACACAGAAAATTAAGCACCATATGTACTCCCTAACAGGTGAATCCTAGTACCAAACGCACTTAGAGACACACTCAAAGATAAATCTCTGTAATACCTATAGTAATTTCAAAGATTATAAGCAGAGATGGAAGGGGAAAGAGGACCCCGCCAGAAAAAAGGAGAGAGGGGATCATGTTACAGCAGAGAAAATAGGCCACCATCAAGGACTGGAAGTAAGTAATGAGATATCTGGTTGGGCTTGCATACTTTCCTTACTGGTCACTTGCATCTGATGAGGTATCATCTCACCAGAAAGGGAAAGCACAGAGTCTGGCAGATAAAAGGTAATCATGCTGCAAAGGGGAGACTGACTCCCCTCCCCCACTGTGGTCGCCTCCTCTTGTTTCATCTACCTTTTTATCTACTCTTATAATGACTCTATTTTAAAAGCCTTTTATCTCTGGCCAGGGTGTGATATCCACTATTCACCAGGATGGAGCCAAGGGTGGTGCTGGAGCAGTAAAAAAAAAAAAAAAAGGCAACAAACCATAATTCAGAAAATCAGAGACTCTCTACATCAACCATCTGGAACCAGGACAGCCTAATCTCTCCCCATCCTAAAGCTCAGGGAAATTTGCGAAAGAGGGGGTGGTAAGATTGTAAGAGCCTAAAGATGTGGAGGAAAAATGATATGCACGATACTCTATACAAGTTAGGGCAAGAGTAATCATAATAGGACTTTGCATGACCTGTGCAATGATCAACATATCATTGACCCCCCAAAGTCTAGCATGGATCACAGGCACTAGGATCCTTAGAGGCAAGGGATTAACAGCCACAATAGTGTTCCTATACTTAAGGGGAACACAAAAAAGAGCTATAGACAATGCCACTGAGTCCTTACACCTCATTAGAGAGGAGGACCCAGAGGGAAGTTTGACATGCATAGTGAAGGATGCTCCAGAATGAGGGGTGGGAGGGGGCACTGGGAAAAAAGGAGGGAGGGGGGAAGGAAGAAGGAAAAAGGGGAGGAAAGAAGAGTGTCCAGGGAAGGGTGGAGGGAGGGAGGGGAATGGGGTACCTATCAACTTTGCGTGAGTTCAAAAAAGAAATTTAAAAAAAATATGGAAAACTTTTAAAAAAGCAGGATAATAAAAATTAGTTAAAAAGAAAAAAAATTAAAAAAATAAATCCTAATATATTTCTACCATAGTGATCTAATATGGGCCAGCTTATATGACAGCATATGATAGCAGAAACTGGTATCCTCACAAAGGAAAAAACATTGTACAGAACGTGCTCCCCTCCAACAAATTCACCTATACCATTTACAGAAATATATAATAGATACGGCACACATACAGTTAATTGTAATGAAAAACATGTTCCTTATTGAAATCAAAAGCTCAAAATTCCTCTGTGTATTTTAACTAGTCTCAAATGCAGTCTTTGTTAAAACAATGACAACTATGTGGACTCAGACCCTATAGCTATTTGGTAGAGCATTGTAGATTAGCTAGATTTGGAAATACTGGGAGAATGGTTCTGTAAGTGTTTTCACCCTCAAGCAATGGGTTAGGTTCTTGAAAAATGTTTATCTTGAAGGTGATTTCTGCTGACTAGGAGGATACATGTCTTTTTGCAAGTGCAGCATTATTTGCCCTGAAATTTTCTAGTATAAAAGCTGTCACAAAGTTTCAATAAAGTAGGTTCAGATTCATTCAGCCTAGAGAGCCATGTGTGTTTGTTCCCCATTCACTGACTCCTTTGCCTCACCTACTGGGGAGGGGGGGGTGCCCTGATTGAAGGTCACAACTTTAGACTGGGAAACACCATGAAGTATTGCAAGTAAGTAGGGAGACATCTGGTGGACCTCACTCTCACTTTCCTTCCTGGTCACTTGCCACTGAGGTTTGATCTCACCCATCATGGAGGTTATAGGGACTGGCAGATAGATGGCAACCATCCTACTAATGGGACACTGACTCCCCCTCTCACTGCAGTCTCCTACTCCTATTCCATCTACCTTTGAGTTTCCTCTTATATTAAGATCTTCATTAAAATAGGCTTTTATCTTTGGTTAGGAGGTGACCTTCAATACCAATCAGAATGGAGTCAAGAGTGATGCAGGAACAGCAGTACTGAAAACAGCAAATCATATTTCATAACACCAAAGACTCTGCATTGATCACCTGGAACCAAACCAGCCAAATCTTTTCCCATCCTAAAGGTCAGAGAAACTTGCAGAAGAAGGGGAGGCAAGATTGTAAGAGCCTAAAGATGGGGAGGACCAACAATATGCAAGATACTCCACACAATTTAGCACCGCAGTAGCCATAATGAGACTTTGCATGACCTGCACAATGACTGACATGTCAACAATCCCCCAAGTCTAGCATGGATCACAGGCACTAGGACCTTTAGAAGCAAAGGATTAACAGTCATAATAGTGCTTCTATACTAAAGGGGAGCCCAAGAAAGGGCTCTGGGCAATGCCACTGAGTCCTTATACCTCACTAGAGTGGAGGATTCAGAAGGGAGTTTGGCATTCATATAAAAGGATGCTCCAGGGGATGGGAGGAGGGAAGGGGAAGACATTGGGAGAAGAGGAGGGAGGAGTGAAAGGAAGGGGAAAAGGAGGGAGGGTTCAAGGGTAACTGGGGAAGGGTGGAGGAGGGAGAGGACAGGGTACCTATTGAGCTTGTATGATTGGGGAAAAAAACCTCATGTAGGGCTGCAGAGAGGTTTCAGGGGTTAAGAGTCTGTCTCCCAAGCAGAAGGTCCTGAGTTCAGATCCTAGGTCCCATGTAAAAACACCAGACCCTGGTGGACAGAACATGGGAAATCCCCAAGCAAAGCAAAAAGGAGGTAGAAGCAATCCAGGATGATTCCTGAAGTCACCTTTGGTTCTCCACAGGGACATATTTGCCTTCTGATGCACACACACACACACACACACACACACACACACACACACACACTAATAATAATAATAATAATAATAATAATCCTCATGTATCAGTAGGGTATTGTGGCATAGTATTGTAATTTGAGCACTTGAGACACTATAGCAGGAAAAATTGTTGAATTCAAAGCCAGCCTGTGCAACATAGTATGACTCGTCTCAAAAAACCAAAAGGAGAGAACAAAACTGAAAAACAACTAACAAAAAATATCTTCATGTGTCATGGTTTGAATGTGAGCTGTCCTCCACATGCTCATGTGTTTTCAGCCTTAGCTACTATTAATGCTTGGGAAGGTTATTAATGCTTTTGGAGTATTGCTGTAGGAAGACATTTCACAAGAAGTGGGCCTTGAAGTTGTTAGCCCTGTAAGCCCTGCCTGCTTTATTCTTTTAGTTTTCTGCCTGCTTTCTTTCTGCCTCTATGATAACAGAGGTGGTCTGAGACTCTTCCAGTTTCTGACACCTGCCATGCCTTTCCTGTCATAATGGATTATATCCCCTTCATGACCTGAAGCCAAATAAATCTCCCTTCTTCCTTTAGGCTAATTGTGTGAGTACTGTTTCATAGGAGCATAAAGAGTAACCACAACATTATGTATCAGAACTCAGCATTATTTCTGTAATCATTTCCTTAATTAAAAATGTTTCCACTTTACTGATGAATATTGTTCTTAAACAATTCCATGCATGTATATAATATATTCTAATTACTTTCTCTTCTACCTTTTCTTATTTTCCTCCTACTTCTAGCAGCCCCCTTTCCCAACAACTCTTCCTTCCATAATCCTATGCTTTTGTTTTGTTTTATTTTGCATCCCACTGGATATAACCAGGACTTTTTGTGTCAACTTAAGACTATCTCTTATAGCTTAGTAGTAAAACAAATTATATTTTATTATTATTGCTATTATTATCATTATTTGCATGTATATGATGGAGATATGCATGTATATTGCATGTGTTGAGATCAAAAGAAACTTTGTTGAATAGATTTTCTCTTCCACCTCTTTATGTGAGATCTGAGTATTTAACTCATATCATCAGGGTTGTGCATAAGTACCTTCATCCACTCAGCTGTCTATCTCATTGGCAGTTATTTCACATTCACTATTTTTAATTTTGTCTTTGCTCACCATTCCATCTTATACACCAGGATCACTTCCATTTGTTCAAGGCTTATCATTTGGAGTTTTCTTCAGTTAGTACTTGTTTCTGGCAAGTGCTTGTTTTCCTCTTCTAAAATGTCTATTTTGTCCTGCTCTTAAAAATGTTTGTACTTGCATACAAGAATCACAGGACATGAAAAAAAGAACAAGTTAGGATAAATATAGAAGCTTTCTTGCTCCAGAAGGTATGTGGCAGGCTTCCAGGGGAGATAAACAGTCATTAGTCTTGTTTGGCTGTGAATACTGGAAGCTACAATTATACTGACAAAGTTGATCATTGATATAAAAGTGGCCAAATACTCCTGGAAGAGGAGAAGACAGCCTTCAGCAGGAAGAAAGTATTTAGTGTTAACTATCAGCAGTTAATAGTAAATTGTTGTCTAAATACTTATTATAATACCCATGGGTTTTAGATGCTCTCAACACTCAACCAGGAAGTTTCTTTCTGCAAAGAAAAATGTGTAATGTAAAAAACTACAATTGACCAAAATCAGAAAATAAGTGACTGGAGTGTTCAGCTCTAAACAGAATATGAAAATCACCCTCCCTTCCTAGTGCTCAGAAAACCATGCAGAGAAGTGGTGCTAAGAGGTTACTCCCTATGTAAATTAAGTTTTGCCTCTGGCAGGAGGAATCCTTTCTCTGGGAATTGCGCGTACCTCCTATCTGTTCTTAATTGGTACACATATAGTTAATTGTAATGAAAAACATGTTCCTTATTGAAATTTAAAAGAGCTCAACCTCCTTGGTGAAATCCCAAAACAGTGACAACAGGGTGGACCTAGATTCTGTGCCTGTTTGGTGGAGCATTATAGATTAGATAGATTTGGAGATACTGGAGGAATGATCCTGTTTGTGACTTTGCCCTCTAGCAATGGGTTAGGTTCTTGAAAATTATTTATCCTAAAGGCGTTTACTGCTGACTGGGAGGATACTTGTCTCTTTGTTTTCCCTCTGTTTGTGGGTGTAGCAATGCTTTCTTTGCACCCTGGATTTTCTAATATAAGCCCTGTGAATGCTTCAATAAATGGTTTCAGATTCACTCAGCCTAGAACTACCTTTCTGTTCCCCATCCACTGACTCCTTGTCCACTTAGTTGGGGGGAACCCTGGATCCAAGTTGCAGCTAAACTGCAACAGTAAGGGCCTGAGGGTGATGAGTGGTACTGCCAGACAGTATCCCCTGGTCATGACAGGGTACTGCACTTAAGAATTCACTTCAATGATATTTACTTCTCAGGACCTGCATGATAGTTGGCCTATCAACATTTCACCATGGATAAGGGAGATCTCAAGAAACATTACACCTCTCTGACAGACTATTTAAAGCTAATGCTAGACAAGAGAAGTGGAGCTTCTTTACTTAATGATTTAATCACTCATAAGTCATCCATGTCCCAGAAAGTACTCAGACACTTGTCAATACAGATATCCCAGAGGAAACCATGGGTCACACATGCAAAAAAGATGTGAAAGTGTAAAGGAGACTGTCTGGAAAGAAGAAAGAAGGAAGTGAAACAGGAGAGGAGATGGGATTGGATAGTAAGGGGTGAAAATTATAGTATTCACATAAGGAAGTATCAAAGAATAAAAAAATATTTTTAATTCTTGATCAGTTATATCTCATGTCAGGACACCAGGTTAGGATACCATTCCATTGCCTTTGCCTTCTAGTGTTGCTGTTCAAAAGTCAGCCATCATGATCTTTCTTTGGAATCTTTTATTGAGCAGGGTCTCGTGTGGCCCAAGCTGGGCAAAAACTTGCTCTATAGCTTTGATGGCATTGAACTCCTGATCTTCCTGTATCAAGTTTCCATGGGCTGAAATTACACACTGAAATGCCCAGCTTGAGAATATTTCTTTTTGGCTGTTATCAACTTTCTTTTAAGTTTTCCTAGTTACATACTTTCACTATTAATGGGTCTGGTGTTCATTTTGCCTCCTTTTCAGTCTGTCTTCATGATTCTCATTCTAGCTCTTGTATATTTTAGCGATTGCCTTTTAAAATATTTTTCTTATATTTGTCATATCATTTCAGAATTCTAGTTGTTGGACCCTGAGACCCTCGCCCTAAAATTCACAAAGCAGGCCGGTTCAGGCCCACAGTATAACCCTTGCTTGTAGTCATTCAGGCATCCATTGTTTATAGCTATCCAAGCATCCATTGTTAGTCATTGCTTAAAACTATGTACAGCCTTGAGCTTTTTGCAGGTATTTCCCCACCCCTTAAGACCTCCAACCCTTCAGTTCTGGAAAAGCAAGTTTGCACAAAGGGGAATTCCATCAATGAATGTCACCCAGAATGAACAGCCTGTGGTTAAGCAGGTGGACTGGAACGATCACCAAGAGCCAACTCCACCCGAGCTCTTGCCGACAAATGACTGTAAAGGTCATAGAAAATTCCTCAGTTAAGCAACCCCCCCTACCCCAAGACCCCTTAAAAACCCCTTGCCCGAGCTGCTCGGGGCACTTCAGTCTCTCCTGCGTGAGAGGTTGCTGGAGCCGCCCGGCGCGTTGTTAAATAAAACCTCATGCTATTGCAGCGAGAAGGGTCTTGGTCTTTCTCTCGGTGGCCTCGTTCCTGACTGAAAGACGGGGGTCTTTCATAGTTAGATATAAATGATGCTCTTATGGTACTCTCCACATTAATTCATGGTTTTTCATGTTTTTTTTTCATTTTCAATGAGTTTCAAATTTTTCCAAATTCATCATTTTTAATGTTTTTGCTCTCAGATCCTATATTTTTCAATATTCATCTGTTTTAATTCAGATAATTATGGCAATGCAGGTAATGAAATAAATGTTTTCCCTTCTGCCTTAGACCCGGACCAGGCCAGACTCCCTGCTCCTTAGGTGCACAAGCAACATGTCCCAGAATTTCATCTCCTGGGGTTCTCAGAGTATCCAGATCTGCAACCCATCCTCTCTGGACTGTTCCTGTCCATTTACCTGGTTACAGTGCTTGGGAACCTGCTCATCAGCATTAGTATGAGATATGGATATACTTTCATTCTCCTAAATATAGATATTCAGATTTGACAATATGTGAAATACTGTATAATATGTGCTCCTAATACCTTTGTAGAAAATGGATTATTACAGCTATGTGAATTTAATTAATGATCCACTCTTCTATCCATTGCTCTATATATCTGTGTCCGTGCCCACCTACATCTCCATCAAGAAATGAATGGATAAATAAAACACGATTTACCTACACATGTTTTCTTTATGACTGAAAAAAATCCAATCATAAGGAAAAATGAAATCCTAACACTTGTAGTAAAATGGACATAATTATAAATCATTGTGTAAAGAAAAATAAACTAGAATTCTTTTTTCATAGGCAGAACCTAGATTTTAATATGTGTACATGTGCATATGTGTGAGTGCATATGTGTGTGTGTATTGAAATTAATAAGGGCCATGATGAGAGGGGAAGAAGAGTTCTTAGAAAGTATGAAAGGAAGAAAAACAGGGAACACCAGGGGGCCAAGAAAAGGGAGTAAGAACAGGAAGGAGGGTAATAGAGGAACAAATCTGCATGAGAATTTCATAATGAAACTCATATACTTTGAATATTACCTTTGAAAAGAAATAAAAATAAAAATATGTATAGCATTTTTATTCACTTTTTGAATAAAAAGATTTGAATCCTTTGATAGCACAGCTAGATTTTCCTCTGAGCATAAGAAGAGCTGCGAGGGTCGATGCTGACCTTCCCGGGGTCTTTTGAGATGATCAGAGTGGGCAGCACGATCAGCAGTTTAGACACTTTTTCTCCTGTAAAAGAAATTTTGCTTTCCCTGTGGTTGAGCCTCAAACCAGAAACTGTATCATAAAACTTACAATATTCTTTCCTTTATCTCAGACAGATACAGCATGCTTCCATAGCAACCTTTGGCAAATAAAACATGCTTTTCCAAAACTACTGATGGCCTGGCAACACAGTAAATCACTAATGTCTGTTTCTAGTATACAAATGCTGATTGTTCAACAATATAGTAACAACAATATAGTAAATAATAAATGTCTTTATGTAAAAAAAAGTTTTAAAATACTAGAAATGTAACAAAAAGTCAACACAGAATGTTATAACCAATATCTGATTATATTTTTAATACTAAATACTTCTAAACATATTGTAGACAATTATTTCACATTCTATGTATGATAATTTCAGTGACTGAAATATTTAAGGGGCTGATTCTGGCAGCTGAGGTCTCTGAGATCTTTCGCAGTGTCTTGTTTTCTTTCTTTTTACTGTGAGCTTATATTTTTTGGAACATTATCAGAGCAAACATTTTAGAAATAACCTATATTTTGTGACCAACTCTTCTCTAAGTTTCTCTTCTGTGGCTCTAGTTATGAAGAAGAATCTGGTGACACCATAACTCTATAAGGAAAGTAATAGCTTCTTGTTGTTAACAGAACCTGGTTGTTAACATTCTTTGCCATTTCCTCAGCCTTGCTTTATACACAGTCATGACTTTGCAGAATCTGAAGTACTAGATTTTTACCTGTTTCTTACTGGGATCCTAAGGAATACAGTATGCATAAAGAACATGTAATAATTGCCATTTAATAATATCACTGAGAAGATAATTTTCTACTTGGGCAAGTTTTCACTTAGAAATATTGTAAGTCTGGAAGACATACATTTCAAAGAACCAATATCAATACAAGAGTAGAGTGAAAAAAACATCTCAGTCTATTTCTATGACCCGCTCTGTCTTGATAAGAAAACTATGAAATTCTTTCTCTATCACCCATCCTATATCCTGTCAGGAACCTCATGACAATTATCCTCTTCTGTATCCTTCAACTGAAGGGCCACAAAGTGAGGAAGGTAAACAGCAGTCACTACTCCTTGTTCAGCCATGATATCAAATAGAGGTCCAGCTACCACCCATCTGTGTTATAGAACAGAACTAACTACCCAGGAACTTGGTCCAGGCACAAAATTCAATCCCTATTGCCACAGACCAGAGTTGCAGCTTCGAGACCAGGGCTCCTCCGGACCAGATGAGGCAAGGCTTCGGTGGAAATGGGGAACAGAACACGCAACTCTCTAGGCTGAATGAATCTAAACCCACTTTATTGTAACTTAGTGACAGCTTTATACTAGAAAATTTTAGGGCAAAGAATGTGTCCCTGCACCTGCAGACAGAGGAAAACAAACACAGACCCTCCCAGTCTCCTATGCTCAGTAAGAATAAACAATTTTTTTTCTCTAGGTAGCTAACCCATTGTTTGAGGGAAAAGACACAAACAGATTCTATTCTTCCAGTTTTTTCAATTCTATCTAATCTATAATGCTTCACCTGATAGTCATAGGGCTGAGCCCACATTGTTTTAACAGAGACTGCATTTTTAAAATACTCAGAGGAGGATTGAGCTCCTTTAATAATAAGGTTGCTTATGTCTCCCTTTGAGGAATTCCAGAAGTTTATTGCTATCAGTTGTTGATGAGCCATCCGTGAACCATGCATTTTCTAAACCTGGGGTCCATACTGTCGGGCCCCCATTTCGCCAAAGGTGTCTCTTTCGGGGCAGAGGTGATCATTGGTGGAGGTACACTCAGATGGTCCATCTCTATGATTTCCCATAAGAGCGCTGTTTGGGGAAGGGAAAGACACAGCCCCCTTTGATACTGACATGGATTCTCCCAGCTTGGATAGCAAATACCATCTCCAGGGGGCAGTCTTGGCATCTAGACTCTCTGGCATGATGGTCTCTTCCTTGGCCTTCAGCCAGGGTAAGAGCGGTATACAGTTCCTTTTAAAGTTCTACTGAACAGATAGCATAGTCATATACTTCTGGAATTTCTGAGTTAGTTCATAGGTGGGAATTTTACCCACCTATGTTTTAAGACTCTAGAAGTTGTTCTCTCATTTCTTTAAGATCAGTGCACACATTCTGGCTAGCAAGTCTACTTATTGTGAGTCAAATCTCTATTTACAATTTGATTTAAAGTTAAAAGCAAGCTTTATCTCTAAACCTAAGGACAGGTAAAAGGCACACCCAATTCCCAGAAGAATTCCCCTTGCCAGAGACAAAACTTAAATCATCTAGAGAGGAAATGCTAGCACCTGCCCATGGGCATTACTGTGATGTTCCCCAGTGAGCAGGCTTAGGTCCCCAACTGGGCAGAGATACACCAAGGCCTGACAATTCCCATATTTTAATGCCATGTCCTTTTCCCAGAAATTGTTTCCATAGAACAATGCTCTGCTGTGCTGGGACCTTATCCATCAGAATGGTTGGATTAGGGCTCAGCACCCTATGGTTATTGTTTTCTCATTTCAAAGTGGAGACCTATATTACGCCAATGATAGGAACCAGCCACTGGGAAGTGAACTCTAAAAAGAAGGAAGAGGCAGTGAGTTATAGAAGTTCTGATTGTTGGAACCGAAGTTCCTTTCGGGCCCCTTACCCAGACCCCAAAGGAGACACGAGAACCACTAGGTTGCTGTAAAGACAAGAGGCAAGATTTATTAAACTGGCGCGCGCCAGGACCGTCTCCCTGCTCAGGCAAAAGAGAATGGCCCCGACTGGATTTGGGTCAAGGTTTTTATAGGAAAGCAACTGCCTTGAGCAAATACACAAGGAAGTTGAGTCAGTTCACAGATGTTCTGGCCGATAACCTCGCACTGGGCAGTTCCCGGCACGCCCAGGGGGAGAGGTCCAAAGGGCGAGGCATGCAGGCAGGAGTTGGCGCCGGCGGGAGAGTTTGGCGCCGGCGGGAGATTTGGGCTTCACAGCGGGAACCTGGGTTCCACACTGATCACATAAGAGGTACAGACCTGGTTCAGACCATAATCATAGCCAAATTCAGGCAGAACACGGTGAATCCTCGCTCCTAAGTTTTCTGCATATGGAACTCTAAAGACATTCACTTAATGTTTTACCTTCTTTTTTTAATTTTTTTTCCACTCATAAAAACTTAATAGGTACCCCAGTTCCCTCGCTCCCTCCACCCCTCCCTGGATCTCAGTGCTTCCTTTCCCCTTTTCCCCTTCCTTTCCCCCCTCCCTCCCTTTCTCCCAGTGCCCCCTGCCCCCTATCCCTGGAGCATCCTTTAGTGTGCATGTCAAACTTCCCTTTGGGTCCTCCTCTCTGATGAGGTATAAGTACTCAGTAGCATTGCCTAGAGCTCTTTCTTGTGTTCCCCTTTAGTATAGGAACACTATTGTGGCTGTTAATCCCTTGCCTCTAAGGATCCTACTGAATCTGATCCATGCTAGACATTGGGGGGTCAATGATATGTCAGTCATTGAGCAGGTCATAGAAAGTCTTATGATTACTTCGGCCCTAACTTGTGTGAAGTATCTTGCACATCATTGCTCCTCCCCATCTTTAGGCTCTTACAATTTTACCGTCCCCTCTTCTGCAAATTTCCTTGAGCTTTAGGATGGGGAGAGATTAGGCTGGCCTGGTTCTAAGTGATTAATGTAGGGTCTTTGATGTTCTGAATTATGGTTTGTTGATTTTTTTTCCAGTTTTGCTGTTCCTCATCCACCCTTGGCTCTATCCTGAAGGGTATTGGATGTCACCTCCTAGCCAGAGATAAAAGGCTGTTAAAATAGTCTTACTATAAGAGTAGATTCAAAGGTAGATGAAATAAGAATAGGAAACCTCAGTGAGGGGAGTCAGTCTCACATTTGCAGGATGGTTATTATCAATCTGCCAGACTCTATGCCCTCCCTGACTGGTGAGATCAAACCCCCTCAGTTGCAAGTGACCAGGAAGGAAAGTCTATGAGCTTAACCAGATGTCTCACTACTTACTTGCAGTACTTGATGGTGGCCTATCCCCTCTCTCCTTGTTTCTGGCAGGGCCTTCCTTCCCCTTCCCTCCAGTTTATAATCTTTGCAATTACGGTAGGTATTACAGAGATTTATCTTTGAGTGTGTCACTAAGTGGGTTTGGTACTAGGACCCACATATTAGGGATTGCGTATGGTGCTTAATTTTCTGTGTCTGGGGTACTTCACTCAATATAATTGTTTCTAATTCCATCCATTTCCCAGCACATTTCATTAATTCATCATTTTTGATGGCTGAGTAGTATTCCATTGTATACATGTACCAAATTTTCCTTATCCACTCGTCAACTGTTGGGCATTTGGGTGGATTCCATGACATTGCTATTGTAAAGAGTGCTGCTGTGAACATGGTCATGCTTGTGCTATTGAAGTGAATTTTTGCTATATAGGGATTATTCCCAAATATGGAATAGCAGGGTCATATGGCATTTCAATTTTTAACATTTTTAAGAATCGCCAGACTGCTCACCAGAGTGGTTGTATAAGCCTGCATTCCCACCAGGAATGTAGGAGAGTTCCGTTCTTGCCACTTTCTCTCCAGAATTTGGTGGTGTTTGTATTGTGGATTTTTGTCATCCTGAACGGATTAAGATCATATCTCAGGGAGGTTTTGATTTGCATTTCCCTGATAGCTAAGGATGCGGAACATTTTTTAAAGCATTTCAATTTCATCCCTGGTAAAGTTTCTTTTAAGTTCAAAGGCCCATTTTTTACTTGTCCCATTTGTTGCCTTGGTGTTTAGTTTCATAAGTTCTTTGTAAAATCTGATAAAAGAGCTCTATCAGATATGTGGTTAGTGAAGATTTTCTCTCAATTGTGGGTTGCATTTGTGCTCAAGTTACAATCTCTTTATGTGAACAGAAGCTCTGTAATTTCATAAGATCCCATTGTTGATTGTTGGTTGTAGTGACTGTTCTATTGGATTTCCAACTAGGAAATGTTGGCCTAGCCCAATCAGCTCAAAGGAGTTCCCTAACCTTTTAACTAAGTTTTTATAGTCTCTGGCCTTACATTGACGTCCTTGATCCATTTGGAATTAAGTCTTGTACATGGTGACAAATACGGGTCGAGTTTTAGTCTTCTGCATGTGGATATCCAGTTTTGCCAGCACCATTTGTTGAAGATGGTGTTCTTTTTCCATTGGATTTTTTGGGTTCCTTAGTCAAAGATCAAAGGGCTGTAATTGTGTGGGCTTATGTCTGGGTCTTCAACCCTTATCCATTTATATGTGTGTCTATTTTGGAGCCATTACCAGGCTGTTTTTACAACTATGGATTTGTAGTATAGACTAAGGTTTGGTAAGGTGATAGCTCCAGCAGTGTTTTTGTTCCTCAGGATTGTTTTTGTTATCCTAGATCTTTTGTGCCTCTGTAGGAATTTTGAGATTGTTTGGTCAACTTCTTTAAAGAATTGCTTTGGGATTTTGATTGATATAGCATTGAATGTGTATATTGCCTTTGGTAGAATAGTCATTTTTATGATGTTGCTTCTGCCAATCCAGTAACATGGGAGGTCTTTCCAACTTCTGGTGTTTTATGTAATTTCTTTCTTTAGGGTTTTAAAATTTTCATTGCAAAGGTATCATACTTCCTTTATACCAAGGTATTTCACTTTTTAGAGGCTATAATAAATGGGATTGTTTCTCATAGGGTTTTTTTACTTCTTTCATTCTGGGCATATAGGAAGGCCACTGATTTTTGTACATTTATTTTGTATCCTGCCACCCTGCTGAACTTCTGTATTAGTTCCAGGAGATTCCTGGTAGTTTTTGGGATCACTCAGGTATAAGATCATGTCATCTGCAAATAGCGATAAATTGATTTCTTCCTTGCTGATTTGAATCCCTTTTATCTCCCTTTCTTGTCTTATGGCCTCAGCTAAGACTTCAAGTACAATATTGAATATAAGGGGTGAGAGTGGATATCCTTTTCTAGTTCCTGATCAAAGCAGGAATGTTTCAAGTTTTTTGCCATTGAGTATAATCCCTGCTGTAGGCTTGTTGTGTACAGCTTTTATTATATTGATATAGGTTCCTTCCATTCCAACTGTCTCTAGGGTTTTGATCATAAAGGGCTGTTGGATCTTGTCAAAAGCTTTTTCTGCATCTATTGAGAGTATCATGTGGTCTTGAATTTTGGACTGGTTTATATGGTGAATTACATTCATTGATTTGCATATGTTGAACCAACCTTGTGTGCCTGGCATAAAGCCTACTTGATCCCTGTGAAAGCTCTTTTTAATATGTTTTTGAATCCGATTTGCTAAGACTTTGTTGAGAATCTTTACATATGTGTTCATCAAAGAGATTGGCCTATAGTTTCCTTTTTTAAGTGTATCTTTATTAGGTTTGGGGATTAAGATGATATTAGCTTCATAGAAAGACTTTGGTAGTGTTTCTTTCTTTGCTATTTGATGGAACAGTTTAAGGATTATTGGTATTATTAGCTCCTTAAATGTCTGGTAGAACTCTGTGCTGAATCCATCTGGTCCAGAACACTTTTTGGTGGGAAGATTCGAGATTACTTCATTGATTTAAATAATTCAAAACTTCTTGATTCAATTTTGGTAAGTTGTGCTTTCTTAGGAATTCATCCATTTCCTCTGTGTTGTCAAAATTCACACAGTATAAATTTTTGAAATACGATGTTACAATTCTCTGAGTTTCTTGGGAATCGGTAGTGATAACTCCGTTTTCATTTCTAATTTTGTTAATTTGGGTTTTCTCTCCTTGCTATTGGTTAATTTAGAGGTGTATCGATCTTATTGATTTTTTTTCAAAGAACCTGCTCTTTGGTTGATTCTCTGTATCATTTTCCTTATCTCAATTTCAGATATTTCTCCCCTTATTTTGCTAATCTCATCTCTTCTACTACTTTTGGGGTTGTATTGCTCTTTTGTGTCTAAAACTTTAAGCTGCATTGTTATTTGTGATGTTTTTATTTTTTGATGTAGGCATTAGGAGCTATGAACTTACCTTTTAGGACAGCTTTCATTGTGTCCCAAAGATTTTGATAAGATGTATTTTCATTATCATTCACTTTCACGAAATCTTGAATTTCCTTTGTAATTTCTTCCTGAATCCAATTTTCAATCAGCATCATAGTGTTTAGTTTCCAGGAGTTAGTGTATTTTCTGTTGTTTGTTGTGCTGTGGATGTCAAGCTTTAGACCATGGTGGTCTGAAAGGGTACAGGCCAGAATTTCAACTTTCCTGTATATGTGGAGATACGTTTTGTATCCCGATATGTGATCTATTTTGGAGAAAGTTCCGTGTGCTGCTGAGAAAATGAAGTTCCAATATGTTTCTGTTAACTTTTAGACCTATTGATCTATCCCATGTTGAGAAGGCTATGTTGAAATCCCTAAGAATTATTGTTTGAGGGTTGATTTCTTGCTTTATATGCTGCAGGGTTTGCTTAATGAATGTGTAGGAGCCCGTATTGGGTGCATATATGTTTAGTATTGTGAAGACTTCCTTGTGAATTGTACCTGTGACTAAAATGTAGCATCCATCTGTTTTGTGTCTTATGATTTTTTTTTGGTTTGAAGTCCACTTTGTCCGATAGCATAATAGCTATTCCTGCCTATTTCCTGGTTCCATTAGCTTGCAAAATTTTTGACCAGCCTTTGATCTTTAAGATGTGCCTCTTTTGGATGACATGAGTTTCCTGAAGGCAGCAGATTGATGGGTTGTGATTTTTAATCCAAGTTTGTAGTTTGTGTCTCATGACTGATGAATTAATTCCATTGACATTTAATTTTATAATGGAGAAATTACTTTTAATTCTAGACACGTTTTATGTTCAGTGGCTTTCATAAATGTATTTATTATTTGGCTTTTACATTTTGGTGGTATTATACTTCCCCTCTGTCCTCCTGGATATGCTAGTTCTTTTCTTCAAGATTGAGTATCTTTTCTAGCATTTTTTGAAGGCCTGGTTTGGTAGACATGTAAGCCTTCAAGCTGTCTTTGTGCTGGAAAACGTTTCTTTCCTCTCAATCATTGCAGATAATTTTGTAGCATATATCAGCCTGGGTTGGCATTTTTGCTCATTCAATACTTGAAGTATTTCTCTCCAAGCTCTTCTTGCTTTTACTGTTTCCATTGAGAAGTATTTTGTTATTTTTATAAATTTACCTTTAAAAGTGACTTTTTTTTTCCTTTGAAGCTCTTATCACCATTTCTTTGTCTTGAGTGTGAAGTGTTTTAATTATTATTTGCCGTGGCGAGTTTCTATTTTGATCATATCTGTTTGGGGTACAGAATGCCTCTTGTATATGGATGGGCCTCTCTTTTTTTAGATGAGGAAAGTTTTCCTTGATGATAATTTGAAAAATTTCCTCAGGTGTGGTATTTTGGAATTCTTACTCTGGTATTCCATGAATGCACATGTTAGGCTTCTTCAGGGTGTCCCATAACTCTTGAATATTCCTCTCACATATCTTTTTGGCTTTAACAACCTCCTCCACTGAGCTGGTTAATACTCCCACTTTGTCTTCAAGATCTGAAATACTATTTTCTGCTTCATTTGTTCTGCTGATAAGACTGTCTGTTGAGCTCTGGGTTGAGGATAACTTGTCTTTTAGTTCAGTTTTAAACTCTGCTTGAGTCTGTTTTAACTGCTCTATGCCTATTTTTGTTTCTTCAACTGTTTTTGTCAACTCCTCAAAGTATCTGTTGTGTTCCTTTTCAAAGTGGTTCATGCAGTTATTTAACTCCTCCTGGATTTCCTCTTTCATAGTATTGGTCATGGTAATAATCATCCTTTGAAATTCATTATCTTGGGTCAGGCTTCCTTGGCTATTTTCTGTGAATTTGTTCTGGTTGGAGTCTATCATTATGTGATTAATTATTTTCGTGGGCGATTTGTTTTCTTGGGTTTTGTTTCTCATGGATTTGCACTTTGACTTAGGCATTGTTTTTTTTAATCTCTTAAGACTTTTTAATTTCTGTGTGTTTTTGACTGAACTGAATTAGTTGGTATCAGTACTCTTGGGCAGTTATTACTAGTGTTTGCCTTGGTATTTGGTTATGCTTGTTGTTATTGTTATTTCCTAGATGAAGCTATTAGACTGTTAGTACATCAATTAAGTCAGGTTTAGTGTACTGAGGGAAATATTAATATGGTAGTGCACTTTTATGATTTAGTACCTTGGTGATATGTGAGGGTGAGTGGTATAGTCCCTGAAGTTGTATATGGTTTAGGGGTGGCTATATGGAAAATTTACTCTACAGTAACTAATAATTGAAAGGAACAGGATGGTAAAAGGTTTATTTATCTTTGGGTTGGTTGTGAAGAATCTCTTCCATGTGATAGGATGAATTTAGAGGATTTCAGATGTGTGGCCTTTGTCCCCTAGAGCTTTGCTTAGGTGTTCTTTGGACTCTGTTGAATTCTGAGGAGTAGTGTATCTTCCCTGAACCGAAATCATCCCGGGTGGGTGGGAAGGGCAGAGGTGCTCTTGGTGTTCACTTCACCTGGGACCTGGGGTGTGACCTAGTTGCCCTCCCTAGCCAGAGCTGACTGGGTGCTGCTCCAGCTGGATGGTGTGAGGAGCTGGGAGAGCGGGTGACCTGGGGTCTGGGGGGATTTACCTGAGAAGCAGTGTTTCCTCCCTGAACTGTGAGTGTCCTGGGTGGGCGGAAAAGGCAGAAGTGTTGATGGCTGTGCACTTCACCTGGGACCTTGTTTTAAATTTTTAAATTTCAGTTTCTTCCTCTGCAAATATGGGTAATGGCAGCCAATATCTCATAGGGTTGTGAGTAATAAATTACTAAACAACATCTTAGTTCTGGTCTTGGAACAGCTATCTGTTTCTGGGATTAAAAATAATAAAGTAGATATGTCATCTTAAAGTGCCCCTTTCCTAAGAATTAATAACTATGTATATAATTATGTTAAATATAGTCCCTTGGAGCTGAAAATAATTTGTCATAGGGATCTTAAGTTATTCCTCCAAACTACCTACAATGTCGTGCTGAGGCCCCAAGATGTAGCCCATATATGAAGAATTTAGGAATACATTACTTTCAGCTGAGAAACTTTCTGTGATAGTGTTTAGTAAATGACATTGTATCACATAGGAAGTTATGATTACAGGCATTAACTACTTATATGACTATAGTCCTTGGGTTGCAAAGCTGCAATATTTACATTAAGTTTCCTAGCTATTAACAGGATGTCTATCACTTAGGGGTTCTTAAAAAGTCAAGGGTATTTTGAAATGATGACTTTTATTAAAATGTTTCTTTTTGCTGCTGTTAACAGATTCTATTGGTTTCTACTCTGTAACCTAGCTTTCCCAGCTGCAGCAACAGGAGCCTGAGCCACCTGTGAAGGGGGAGGGAGTCTCCTTCGGTAAGGATTCTCAAGGCCAGGAAATTTTACTGTATACAAGACAAGTGAAACAAAGAGGAGTGCCCAGTATTTTGGAGAAAGGAATTTTTGCTAGAACTCACTGATGCATAAATAAATTTTAGTATTCTGCATTTCTGAGTATTGTTATTCATTTTCTGTAATATGTTTATCATTCCCTGATTAGGAATCAATAAACAAGTTAACCCATGAGCTACCATGTTGGAGAACTGAAGAAAACCAAGGCTGTCATCCCTCATTCAGTATGTATGTTTATTATTTGCAGTTATTGATTTGATGTCCTTCCTCTCCCCCCTTTAATCCTGCCTGATTCTAATTCCCATACAATCCATGCACCTGAGTAACTCAATCAGACCAGAAAGTTACATGGACTTTAATCTACTCATTTTTCTTGCTCAAGATAAATCCAGAAAAGTTATATTCACAACAAAACCACTTATTCCACTTGCAACAAAGGGAAAAATTCACATGCATTGACCTACCAGCTGAAGGAAAATTAGAGATCTGACACTCTCAAAAGAGGTTGGAAATCTCATTATGTGGACCCAGATAAACAATTCTAAAGTACAAGTTTTCAATGACTGTGAAGTTATAAATGGGTCATGGACTTCCACAATATCATGTTTTGATGATTGTGAAGTTATAAATGGGTCATGGACGTTCATACTATCATGTGAAAGTCTACAATTAAAATGAAGAGTACTGGCTTCAAAATAAATAAATGTGTCAGTAATCTATGTCCTCCTGCAGTCATTACAATGCTGATGGGAAATTACATTGTCCATATTGAAGATATGAGTTCTGAACTTCATGGAATAAAGGAGATGAAACAACTATCTTCTTAAAGGTCATGGACTCTCCTGATTGCCAGGCTAACATCTGTAACCCAGCCAATTTTGCATTTTTCAATCCAATAAGACAAAGCAAAGAGAAAAACTCACAAATGGCATACACATCGATGGTTGAGACACTGATCATGGAACTATGCTGTATATTCAGAGGGTTACAGTCACACTTCAAGCAGCCTCTTGCAGGATCTATGGAAATTTTACACTTAGTAACCATTGCTTACAAGTAGATGACATAGGAAAAACTGTAAAAACTGGAGGTCCCATAGTAAGAAATGGCCCATGTGCTCACACAAACCTGGAAAGGAAGTGACGCAAATAACTCATACCAGTTACTCTATTCTTGCAGTGAGACACCACTCAAAGTCAAGAAACTTAAGGGAGATTTATTCAGTTTATGGTTCCAGAGGGCAGATACAATCCATTATGGTGGAAAAGGTACTGGCGAGCAGAAGCTGGAGATAGCCTAGGTGACTGCTAACAACACAGAAGTTAAGAGCTGCTGCAAGTTCAAGAGCAGACTCACTCACTCAAGCATGGTAGAGCTAACCAAACTCAAAGCCCACCCCAAAGGCTAGCATGCATCACAGGCACGAGGGTCCTTAGAGGCAAGGGATTAACAGCCATAACAGCGTTCCTATACTAAAGAGGAACACAAAAAAGAGCTCTAGGCAATGCTACTGAGTCCTTACACTTCATCAGAGAGGAGGACCCAGAGGGAAGTTTGACATGCACAGTAAAGGATGCTCCGGAATGAGGAGGGCACTGAGAGGAAGAGGGGGGGAAGGAAGGGGAAATGTGGGGAGGAAGCAAGGGGATCCAGGGAGGGGTGCAGGGAGGGAGGGGAATGGGGTACCTATCAAATTTGTATGAGTGGAAAAAATAAATTAAAAAAGAAATAATTAGGACTTGCCTTCTATCCTTCCCAATCATTATTATAAGGAGTTCCATAAGACTGTCATTAAAAGAACAACTTCTCATCTGTTACTTCTGAGAGAATACCAGTAACAGAAAATTATATTCTTTGGAGGCTGCAGATGAATCCTGAGCATGGTAAAATGAAGTGATGATTTTCATGTGGAATGTTTTTCTTTTTGCC
The DNA here is from genome assembly GCA_023101885.1 of Typhlomys cinereus. Classification (NCBI taxonomy): domain Eukaryota; kingdom Metazoa; phylum Chordata; class Mammalia; order Rodentia; family Platacanthomyidae; genus Typhlomys; species Typhlomys cinereus. The sequence goes on from JALPQD010000863.1 coordinate 241,581, forward strand.
TCTGACAACAGCTTCTGTTGGCTTCTGTTTCTATAATTTAGCTTATTTAGTTGCAATTGTTAAAGTCTGAGTCCCCTCTGAAAGGGAAGGGATCTAGTTGGGTTAGAATTCTCAAGGTCAGAAAGCTATATGACTGTAATACTGAAATATATGTGTCAACTTGACCATTGAAGCCTTGCCTCTGTACATAGTTTGAAAAGAATTGGTAATTGAGTCAAGCCCTGAATAAGCCTTCAGGAGATTGTCTAGCTGATGGGGAAAGCTCAGCCCATGATATGTGGGACTAGTTCCTGGTCAGGTGAGTAAGACAGAGGAACTGGTTAAGGAAGTCAGCATTCTTTCGATATACTTGATCAGACATGCTGTCCTGTATATTTGATGTGTCCAGTTCCCTCAACCCCTGGTGTTGGTATAAGCTCCCCTGCCAACCTGGACTAAAAATTATGACTGGAAAATCACAAGCAAAAGCAAAGCCCCCTTTTTTTCCAATACCCATTTAGTCATGAATTTATCAGCAATAATGCAGAGTGACTGCAGAGGAATTTGGTACCAATGAAATTGGAGTACAGCTGATAAATCTGAGGACTCTGTTAATTTTGAACATTTTTGGAAGAATATGCAAATGTTTGAAAATATTGAGAATGCGTGCCATGAAAACCTTTCAGCAGGTTTACTGGGCCATTTAGAGAATAGAACTTCTGAGTTATGGATATTTGGGCTCAGATTGTGATAAAGGAAATAAGAACTTCTGTGAGGTTAGGCTAAAGATTATAGATTGGTTTTCTTGTTAGAGGAGAGTTGCATTGGCAGCATTGAAATTTTTGATAAACAAAAGACAGACAGCAGAGAAGCTATTGCTATTGGAGAAATAAACATCATTGTAGAGAAATCTAATGTTTTGTACTGGGAGTGTTTTAGAAATGAATACCACCATATGGAGATTTTGTGTTCTGAACATTCCTTTAGGTGACAAAAGTCTAAGATGAAACATTTTTTCTGAGCTTCAGAAGTCTTAGCTGCCTAGAAAAGGGCTTTTTCCATGATAAATACATAGAAGTTGGTAGAGCCGTGGTTCAAGTGGGTCAAACTATCAGCTTTGCTGTAGAACTTGTCAGAATCATTAAGATGGTTTTGAGTTTGATGCAAGATTGTGGAGTTACAGTATACCTGAAGTTGTTACTACATGGCATATTTTGAACTCTGTAGAAGAGGATAAAGCTAATAGCTATAGAGAACAATCCAGGATATTGGAGATATAGTGCAAGAAGATTACTGCAAGTGCAGATTTGACTTGGTCCAGAAAAAAAGCTGCTTAGGCAAAAATCAATGGCCTTCCTATACACCAAGGATTAAAAAAAGTGAAAATGTCCTAAGAGAAATAATACCATTTACTACAGCCCCTAAAAAAATTAAATATCTTGTTATAAATCTAACCAAAGAATTGAGAGACCTTTATAATAAAAACTTTAAAACCATAAAGAAAGAAATTATAAGACACCAGAAAATGGAAAGATCTTCCATGCTCCTGGATTGCAGAACTAACATCATGAAAATGACCATCCTTCCAAAAGCAATCTAGAGATTCAATGTTATACCATTCATATCCCCAAGCAATTCTCTAAGGAAATTGACCAAACAATCTCAAAACTCATATGGAAGCACAAAATGCTCAGGATAGCAAAAACAATCCTGCATAACAACAACAAAGCTGGAGGTATCACCATACCAAACCTTAATCTATACTTCAAATCCACAGTAATAAACACAGCTTAGTACTGGCTCCAAAATAGACAGGTAGATCAATAAGGGTTGAAGATCTAGATATAAACCCATACCATTACAGCCATCTGTTATTGACAAAGGAGCCCAAAAACTTTAGTGGAAAAAGAACAGGATCTACAAAAAATGGTGCTAGCTAAACTGGATATCCACATGCAGAAGATTAAACCTGGACCTGTACTTGTCTCTATGCACAAAAATCAACTCCAAATGGATCAAGAACCTTAATATTAGACCAGAGACTATAAAAATTCTAGTTGAAAGAGTAGGGAACTCCCTCAAGCAGATTGGGCTAGGCCAACATTTTCTAAACAGAAACCCAATAGCACAAGCAGTAGAATCAACATTCAACATGGTATCTTATGAAATTAAAAAGTTTCTGTTCAGCTAAAGAGATTGTAAACTGAGCTAAAAGGCAACCCACATAATGGAAAAAAATCTTTACTAACCACACAACTGATAGAGCTGTATTATCCATAGTGCACCAAAAACTTAAAAAATTAAACACCAAGAAGATAAATAGACCAATCAGAAAATGAGTCTCAGAACTCAAAAGAAACTTTTCCAGGAATGAAATTGAAATGTCTAACAAACATCCTAAAAATGTTCCGTATTCCTCGCCATCAAGGAAATGCAAATCACAACTACACTGAGCTATCGTCTCACCCCAGTCAGGATGGCAAAATCCACAATACAAACATCACCAAATGCTGGAGAGGATGTGGAGAGAGGGGAACTCTCATACATTGCTGGTGACAATGCAGACTTATACCATCAATCTGGAGATTAATACGGTGATTTCTAAAAAAAATTAAGATTTGAAATGCCACATGACCCTGCTAAAACCACTACTGGGAATAATCTCCCAAAATGCAGCAATTCACAACAGTGACACGAGTATAAACATGTTCATTGCAGCACTATTTACAATAGCAATCATGAAATCAACCCAAATGCCCAACAGTTGGCTAAAGGGATAATGAAAATGTGGTATATTTGTACAATGGAATACTACTCAGCCATCAAAAAAGATGAATTAATGAAATTTGCCAGGAAATGTGTGGAATTAGAAGAAATTATATTGAGTGAAGTATCTCAGACACAGAAAATTAGATGCCCTATGTACTCCCTAATAAGTGGATCCTAATTGCAAACCTACTTAATGACATACTGTTGCAGTTCATCTGCATGGTTGCTGATAAATGACCATCACACAGCTTAGGGAGCAAGAAGCTTACTTTCTTACGACAGTCCGGTTACAGTTCTCAGTCCAGCTTGACAGGAGAGCACACACCAACACCAGGGCTGAAGAAACTGCCCACATCATCACCAAATAAGAGCTGAAAGATGGACAATCTTTACTTGCCAGACCAGCATGTCTGGCCAAGTGAACAGAAGGATGCCAATTCTCTCAACCAGCTCTCTGTGATTTATTCCAGGGCCTAATCCCACCCATCATAAGCTGGACCTTCCCCATCAACTAGACAATCTCCTTCAGGTTTGCTCTGGGCCTAACTCAACCACTAACTCTCTATGAATGTGCCCAGAGCTCAAACCCTCAACAGTCAAGTTGACACCTGTGCTTAATTATGACACAAACTCAAAGGTAAATCTCTGTAATACCCAATATAATTGCAAAGGATTATAAATAGGAGAGAAGGGGAAAGAAGACCTCAAAAGAAAGGAGACAAAAGAACACACTTCTATAGAGAAATTAGGCCATGATCATGTACTGCATCTAAGTAGTGAAACATCTTATGTACTCTCACTTCCCTTCCTGTACACTTGGGACTGAACAGGTTTGATCTTCCCACTCAGGAAGGGGATAGGAACTGGCATTTAGCCAGTAACCAACTGGCAAAGGGGAGACTGACCATCTCACTGCTGTGTCCTACTCCTATTCTTCCATCTACCTTTGAGTCTCTTCTTATATTAAGATCTTTCTTTAAACAGTATTTTATATTTGGTTAGGAGATGATCTCAACAACCAATCAGGATGCAGCCAAGGGCAGTGCAGGAAAAGCAAAACTGAAAACAACAAGGAACCATAACTCAGTATTCACCTAGAACCAGACCAGCCAAATCGCTCCCCTTCCTAAATCTCTGGGAACTTTGTGGAAGAGAGGGCCGCAAGGCTGTAAAAGCCTAAAGATGGGGAAGACCAATGAGATGCAAGATACTCCACACAAGTCACCGTTGCAACAGCCAGGATATAGCCACAATGTGATTGGATCTTGCCTGACTTGCACAATGGCTGACTCTAGCATGGATCACCAGGGAGAAAGCTTCAGGCAGTAGGATCCTTAGGCAAGGGGTTAAACAGTCATAATAGAGTTCACATACTAGTGGGAAGCCCAAATATGGGTCTAAAGCTATGTCACTGAGCCCTGAACCCTCACTAGTATAGCTGACTCACTGGGAAAATTCAGCACCCACATAAACATTTGCTCTGGAGGATAGGAGATAGAAAGCAGGAAGCACCAAGAGAGGAGGAGGAAAGGAAAAGAGGTGACAGGGAAGTGGGAAGTGGGGGAGAGTGCAATAGGAGATAAGAAGGGGGAAGGGAGGCAGGATGAAAAATGAGGTACCTATTGAGATTGTATAACTAGTCCAAAAATTGCAATAAAAAAGTGCTGTGTTGTGTCAAGTTAACAAAAGGTAGACTGTCATAGTCACTTACAGGTGACAATTTGACAAGTAGAGGTTTGAACTGTGGGCCCATTTGTAAAGGATCATTAGTTGACTTAATCCTTGAGAAAGCCTTCAGAAAAACTCTCTAGTTGATGGGGAAGGCCCGCCCCATGGCGATATATAAATAATATAAATATAAATATGTATATATATATATATATATATATATATATATATATAAAATAGAAAAATCTGGTTAAGGAAGTAAGCATTCTTTGGATATACTTGGCCAGACATGCTGTCTGGCAAGTGGGGTTTGTCCCTTTCTCTCTGCAATCCTGTGCTTTTAGTGCATACAGTTCCCTCAGACACTGGTGTTGGTATGAACACTCTAGCCAAGTTGGACTAAGAACTGTGATTGGACAATTATGAGCCAAAACAAGCTTCTTGTTCCCACAAGCCATCTGATCATGGATTTATATGCAACAGTGTAGAGTAACTACATAAAAGACAAGTGAAACAAAGACCAGTACCCAGTATGGGGGGAAAGGAATTCTCATTGGACCAAAACAATTGGCAACTATATCTTGTGATTTTGAATATCTGAATGTCTTTTGTCGCTTTTCTGTAACAGTACAGTTTGAAAAGAATCAAATGAAGTTTAGGAGATATAACAAGAAAAAAATAAGAGTAAGCTCTGTTTAGCTCTTCACTCAAGCAAAACTATCAGGAAGAACACATTATAGACACCTGAATAAATTTTTTTGAAAAGACTGTTGTTAGATGAATTGAGGACTCTTGTTAGTTTCTTTCACTGTGGTAAAGGTAAGTTAGTTATGGAAGACAATATCTTATTTTGATTTTTTTTTTATTTCAGCTCATACAAACTTATTAGGTACACCAGTTCCCTCCCTCCCTCCTCCTCTCCCCGTACCCCCTGCTCCCCCTCCCCACCCACCTCCCTCCCCATCCCCCAGTGCCTCCCACCCCAATTCCCAGAGAGTCCTTTCTTGTGCATGACTGATTTTTTTGAAGGAGATTCATAGTGAAATCACCTAATGTCTTAGATCAAAATGTAATAGTAGCAGAGAAGGAAGAATGAAAGCAGTATGAAAAGAGATCATAGCCTACATTAAATCTTCTTCAAAGACTGATTGGCTGATTAGAACTTTAATGATTGTGAAAAAACTGGAATATTGCAGGTCCGGTGGCTACTTGCAAATTATCCTGGGCTATGTAAGCCCTTTTAATAGCCATTTATTTTCTACCTCTGTGTCTGATCTACATCCTTGCTGTCTATTGTATGAAACCTCTTAGGATGCATTAACTTAACAGATCACTCACATTCATCACAATCTAAAAACTAAAAATGTCACCAAATTATATCTAGAATCTACAACAGAGATTTCCCTGCTTTGTTTTAACTTGTCTACCTGATGTTGCTACCAATGTATTTCTTGATTTGACTTTTTTGTTTTGTTATTACAAAAACTATATGAGTTCTTTTTAACATTTGAACATGCTATTTGTGGTAACCTAAACCTGTGTTCCTAGGCCATAATCACTAATATTTATTTGGCTCTGGAACAAACGATTTCTTATCTCTTTTGAAATAAGAACTGTGTTTTTGCTTTTGTTGTTGCTACTGTTGTCTGGCATACATAATGTGTACTTGTGTTTTGGATATAAGTATGCATGCATATATGTGAGGATGTGTGTAGACTGTGTGTACCTGTGGAAGCCCAAGGTTAGCATCAGAAGTCATCTCAGATTATTCTTCTACCTTATTGTTCTGCTTTAGAGTTCCCAAGCTCTGCCTTTCAGGGCCAGAATTACAAGTCAATGTCATATCCACCAGGCATTTTTACACAGGATTCGGGAGTCTAAACTCAGGTCCTTTTGTTTACAAAGTAAAGGCTTTAGCTACCAAGCCATTTCCCTAGCTCAGAGCTAGTAAAATGGTTGCTGAAGCTGGATTGAAAATAAGGAAGTACTTGTATTCTCCATTATTATAAATGCATGGAAAATTTTTTTAGAATAAAGTCTCTTGTCCTTAATAAAAATAAACATACACTTAGTACCTTACTTCTATTCCTGTCTCTTGACTTAGAAATGTGATGGTATATAGTTAATACTGAGTAGGGTGTTATCTATGGGAATCCTCTGTGGGAAGTGGAGCAGGGGAGGCCAGTCAGAGTAAAGCAGGGTCCCTCACTTACCTGTACAGGTTCCTTTCCTTGTCAATCATCTAATAGCCACAGTCCCTGTGGGTCCCTCAAAGTTGCCTTCAGTTCCAACATGCTCCATGTACAAGTCTCCCAGAAAGGCAAGAGAAGACTGTAGAGATCTTTTATCTGGAAATGTTAGGGCAGATGTTAGCTGTATGTTCATCCTGGCCTTCCCAATATTCTACTGTTGAATAGTGACTGGACCTCTCCTAATACTCTTCTGCCTGAACCATGGCAAGGAGTATATCTGTACACTCTGACGCTACTCTGGGGGCTATCTGCTTGATTCCTGAAAGCAATCATCCTACATTTCCCTGTCCCAGTCTTGCTTACTTTCCCTTTTCTCGTGGTCCAAAAGTGCTATTCTTCCCACTGAATCCCCAGTGGACACATTGACAGAGGAACCTATCCTGGAAAATGGGGAAGTAATTTCAAAATCTCAGGAGCCCAGAGGGGAGATAGGGTACTCTTACATGCCCTACACATTGGAGAGAGACAACATAGTTCCTGAGGATGAAAAAAAGGAAAATCCCTCCAGATTTTAGGAGAAGATATTCATGCATCATATATATCACTTCTGGGTGAGAAGCCTAGAAAGGGGATTGAAAGAATGATCTTTCCCTTTATGATCCTCACAGTAGTTCCCTTCAAATACCTCATTGTGATTTCTGGCAGTTGAATGATGTCTTGCTATTCCCTCTTTCTCTTCCATCTGGGATTTCAGTAGAGATCATCACACTTGGCTTTCTACACAAAGAATTGTTCATTCCTTTCCAAATATTGGGGACAACATTTCTTTCTAAATTAAATCCCTACTTAAAATTTGACTCATCTGAATTTGAACTCAGTGCCATGCTTCTCCTTTAGGCCCTGTCTCTGTGACTAGTCCTCCATCTACCTATACATTCACCTCAAAATTGTTGCTTATCATAACCCTCACTCTTCCGTGATGCAATGATTTGAATGTGTCCTTCCATGTCCATGCCTGCAAAGTTAATCTCCAATGAAACAATGTCCAAAGGTAGGAGAATTAGTTTCATTGTTGCAGAAACAGATTAATTTTATTGAGCATAAGGTTAGAATAAAAGAGGATTTAGCTCCCTCTTGAATTATCATAAATTCTTTCTGATTCTTCTGTCTCCTTCCATGTGATGACATGTAATCTTTAAATGCATGTCTCTGGACCTTGGATTTCTAAATCTCCAGAACATAAAAAATATTTTATTTTCCTTATAAATTAATCTCAGGTGTTCTGCTTAACGAACAAAATTAATTAAAATCACCCAGCCTGACAGGTGATCATTTTAACAATATCTCTTAAAGCTCTTTTTTCCCCCATTTTTGATTTTGGTGTGATAAGAGGTGGTGAACATGTATTATGTGCCTTTGCATGTGTGTTGCAGGTAAACACACCTATGAATGTACATGCAGATAAAGATTCAAGCTTGATATTGAGAATCATCCTTGATCACTTTTCCACCATATTTTTTTGGGCCTGAGTCTTTAGTTAAACCCACTGCATAAGGGTAATCTGGCTAACAAACTTGCTATGGGTGATTCCCAGGATCTACCTTTCAGGGTTTGAATTTCAAACAGCCCCCCACCTCTCACACACACCCATATGAAATTTAGTATCCAAATTCTGACTTGTGACGAAGCTATTTTAACTTCTGAACTACCTCCTCAGCCCAAAACTCTGCTTTCTGTTCTGTACTCTCAACCTTGATATCCTCCATCCTAGTACCAAGAACTAGCTTTTGTGACCTGAAGCAGCGAAATAATTTTTAAAAGGTTTGTTTACACAATAGCTGATTCTAAAGCATGAATACAGCTTTTTCCTTCACTGAGAAAGGTCTGCAATGTCTTTCCATTGTTTCTCGGGGAATAATGTTCCAAACATTCCATGTAGCCTTGTTGTGCCCTACCCTTTTCTAGATTTTCTGCATCACTTTCTGTTAACAGTCCGTGGTCAAAGGTTTTTAAAGTTAGCACTCTTAAATTAGCTGGACACTTCTGCAATGTCCCTAGAGGCACTGCCTATGTGGCTGCTATGCCACTTCTTAATCAGATGGTGGCAGAGATAGAAGTCAGCTCTACATTCAGTGTTCTGAACTGTGAACATTTGAATGATTAGTAACCTGACATACCACACTACCTGACAACCTCATGAATTCCACATATGTGTGCTTACAATATGTGTAGCCTCCCATGGGCCAGGCTTCGTGTGCTCACATGAGGCAGTATCCCTGAGCCAGACTCCATGTATATACAATGTAGATGGCCTCCCTGGAACAGGACTTTGAACTTATTCAGATGTAGCTTTATCATGTGGAGCTAGAAACTCAGTCATAACAACTATCTAGATGCAAATACATTTCTTCTATTGCTCATGTATTATTTCATATTGTAATCCAGTTTAAAAACTGAGGACATAAAGATGAGAGGTATATATGCTAAGGGAATGTCCAGAGAAAGTAGAAATTAAGAAGGGGTAGCTATGATAAAAATGGATTATATACACCTGTGCAATTTTAAAAGAATAAAAGTATTTTAAAAAGAAAACTCAATGAAAAAAAAAAAACAAAGTAATTACCTATACAGCTCATTAGCATAGATTCCATGGAAGGAAGCTGGTCCCAATCCCAAAATTCTTTCTTCTGATTCAATAAATGTGGAATGAGCTCCCTTCCGCCTTGGGCAGGGCTCGCTCTCCATCCCAAGTAAGTTCCCCCAGCACCCAGGTCGCCGCTCATCCCAGCTCCTCTCACCAGCCAGCCCAAGCTGCCTTGAGCTTGTGTGGGCCATGCCCCAGGTCCCAGCCCCTCTGTCCCTCCCGCCCAACCGCCTGGGACAGGACTCGCTCCCAGTCCTCCATCCCAGCCTTTCTGCCTCTTCGGCCCACTTGGGACCCTCGCTCGCTGTCCAGCAAAGACACACTGCTATTCAGAACTCAGCAAAGTCCAAAGGAAACTCAAGCAAAGCTCCAGGGTACAAAGGCCATACATCTGAAGTCCTCTAAAACCATCCTATCACATGGGAGAGATTCTTCAGATCCAGCCCAAAAATAAGTAACCTCTTTTTTTTTTTTTTACCATACTGCTCCTTTCTAGTATTAATCACTGTAAATTAACTTCTCCATACAGCCATCCCCAATATACATACAACTTCAGGGATTATACCACTCACTCTCACATATCACCAAGGTACTAAATCGTAAAAGTACACTACCATACTAATATTCACACCCTGTCTACTTAACCTGACTTAATTGATGTACTAATAGCCTAATAGCCTCATCAAGGAAATAATACAAACAACAGACAAACGTACCCAACTCCTAGGCAAACACTAGTAATAACTGCCCAAGTGTAGTAATACCAACTAAATCAGCTCAGTCAAAAACATACAGAAGCTGAAAGATCTTAAGAGACAAAACAACAATGTCCAACTCAAAACCCAGATCCATGAGAAACAACACCAAAGAAGAAAAATCTCCCACTGAAAGAATTAAGCCCATAATGATGGATTTCAACCAGAACAAATTCACAGAAAATAGCCAAGAAAACCAGACCCAAGAAAACGACTTTCAAAACATGATCATTACCATGATCAATACTGAGAAAGAGGAAATCTGAGAGGAGTTAAACAACCACATCAACCACTTTGAACAGGAACATATCAGACACTTGGAGGAGTTGAGAAAAACAGTTCAAGAAACAAAAATAGGCATAGAGCAGTTAAAAGTCTCAAGCAGAGTTTAAAAGTGAACTAAAAGACAAGTTATCTTCAACCCAAAACTCAATAGAGAGTCTTATCAGCAGAACTAATGAAGTAGAAACTAGAATTTCGGATCTTGAAGACAAAGTGGGAGAATTAACCAGCTCAATGGAAGAGATTGCTAAAGCCAGAAAGATACTTGAGAGGAACATTCAAGAGATATGGAACACCCTGAAGAAGCCTAACAAGAACAAGAATCCCAAAATACCACACCTGAGGAAATTTTTCAAATTATCATAAATGAAAACTTTCCTGATCAAAAGACTGAGAGATCCATCCAAATACAAGAGACATTCCGCACCCCAAATAGATATGACCAAAATAGAAACTCTCCATGGCAAATAATAGTCAAAACACTCCACATTCAAGACAAAAAATAGGTGCTGAGAGCTTCAAGAGAAAAAAAAACAAGTCACTTTTAAAGGTAAACCTATTAAAATAACAAATGACTTCTCAATGGAAACAGTAAAAGCAAGAAGAGCTTGGAGAGAAATACTTCAAGTATTCAATGAGCAAAAATGTCAATCCAGACTGATATACCAGGCAAAATTATCCATCATGATGGAGAGAAAACTTGAAGGCTTATATGTCTACCAAACCAGGCCTTCAAAAAATGCTAAAAATGATACTGAAGCTTGAAGACAAAAACAAGCGTATCCAGGAAGACAGAAGGTAAGTATAATACCACCGAAACCTACATGTCAAACAATACACTTACAAAACCCACTAAACATAAAAATGTCCGGAATTAAAAATAACTTCTCCATTATAACATTAAATGGCAATGGAATTAACTCACCGATCAAGAGACACAGATTACAAACTTGGATTAAAATCCACAGCCCATCAATCTGCTGCCTTCAGGAAACTCAGCTCACCAGAAAAGATAGGCACATCCTAAAAATAAAAGGCTGGACCAAAATTCTGCAAGCTAATGAAACCAGGAAACAGGCAGGGGTAGCCATTATGTTTTCAGACAAAGTGGACTTCAAACCAAAAAAATCATAAGACACACAGATAGATACTACATTTTAGTCACAGGTACAATTCACCAGGAAGACTTTACAATATTGAACATATATGCACGTAATGGGGGCCCCTCAACATTCATTAAGCAAACCCTACAGCATCTACAGAGAGAAATCAACCCCCAAATGATAATTCTTAGGAATTTCAACAGTGCCCTCTCAACATGGGATAGATCAACAGGCCAATAGCTTAACAGAGACACTTTGGAACTCAATCAAACCCTTAAAGAAATGGACCTTACAGATCTCTACCAAACTTTTCATCCACGCACCAAAGAATACACATTTTTCTCAGCAGCACATAGAACTTTCTCCAAAATAGATCACATATTGGGCCACAAAAACGAATCTCCACATATACAGGAAAGTTGAAATTCTGGCTGTACCCTATCAGACTACCATGGTCTAAAGTTTGACATTTACAACACAACAAACAACAGAAAATACACTAACTTCTGGAAACTTAACATTATGACTTGAATGAGAATTGAATTCAGAAAGAAATTAAAAAGGAAATTCAAGATTTCCTGAAAGTGAATGATAATGAAAATACAACTTATCAAAATCTTTGGGACACAATGAAACCTGTCCTAAGAGGTAAGTTCATAGCTCTTAATGCCTATATCAAAAAAATGGAAACATCAGAAATAAATAAATTAACAATGCAGCTTAAAGCTTTAGAGACACTAGAGCAATCTGATCCCAAAAGGAGTAGAAGAGATGAGATTAGCAAAATAAGGGAAGAAATATCCGAAATTGAGATTAGGAAAATGATACAAAGAATAAACCAGTCAAAAAACCTAGTTCTTTGAAAAAATCAATAAGATTGATACATCCCTAGCTAAATTAACTAAAACAAGACAGAAAAACCCAAATTAACAAAATAAGAAATGAAAATCATGTTATCACTATGGATACCCAAGAAATTCAGAGTATTATAATGTCATATCTCAAAAACTTATACTCTGTGAAATTTGACAACACAAAAGAAATGGATGAATTCCTAAGTAAGCACAATTTACTGAAATTGAATCAGGAAGTTGTGAATTATTTAAAAGTCCTATAACATATGAGGAAATCAATGAAGTAATCTCGAATCTTCCCACCAAGAAATGTCCTGGACCAGATGGATTCAGCACAGAGTTCTACCAGACATTTAAGGAGCTAATAACACCAGTACTACTTAAACTGTTCCATCAAATAGCAAAGGAAAGAACACTACCAAAATCTTTCTACGAAGCTAATATCATCTTAATCCCAAAACCTAATAACGATACACTTAAAAAAGAAAACGATAGGCCAATCTCATTGATTAACACAGATGCAAAGATTCTCAACAAAGTCTTAGCAAATCGGATTCAAAAACATATAAAAAAGAGCATTCACAGGGATCAAGTAGGCTTTATCCCAGGCACACAAGGTTGTTCTAACATATGCAAATCAATAAACGTAATCCACCATATAAACCAGTCTAAAATTGAAGACCACATGATACTCTCGATAGATGCAGAAAAAGCTTTTGACAAGATCCAACAGCCTTTTATGATCAAAACCCTAGAGACAGTTGGAATGGAAGGAACCTTTGTCAATATAAGAAAAGCTGTCTACAACAAGCCTATAACAAAGATTATATTCAATGGGGAAAAACTCGAAGCATTCCCACTTCGATCAGGAACTACACAAGCCTGTCCACTCTCACCACTTCTCTTCAATATTGTACTTGAAGTCTTAGCTGAAGCCATAAGACAAGAAAGGGACATAAAAGGGATTCAAATTGGCAAGGAAGAAGTCAAGTTATCTCTATTTGCTGATGACATGATTATACTTGAGTGATCCCAAAAACGCCACCAGGAAGCTCCTGGAACTAGTACAGAAGTTCAGCAAGGTAGCAGGATACAAAATAAACATACAAAAATCAGTGGCCTTCTTATATACACAGAATGAAAGAAGTGAAAAAGCCCTGAGAGAAACAATCCCATTTACTATAGCCCCTAAAAAAATGAAATACCTTGGTATAAACCTAACCAAGGAAGTAAGTAACCTTTACAATGAAAATGTTAAAACCCTAAAGAAAGAGATTACAGAAGACACTAGAAGGTGGAAAGACCTGCCATGTTCCTGGATTGGCAGAATCAACATTGTAAAAATGACCATCCTACCAAAGGCAATATACAAATTCAATGCTATACCAATTAAAATCCCAAAGCAATTCTTTAAAGAAGTTGACCAAACAATCTCAATGTTCACATGGGGGCACAAAAGACCCAGGATAGCAAAAACAATCCTGAGTAACAAAACACTGCTGGAGGTATCACCATACCAAACCTTAGTCTATACAAATCCATAGTTAAAAAACAGCCTGGTACTGGCTCCAAAATAGACACACAGATCAATAGATAAGGGTTGAAGGCCCAGATATAAGCCCACACAATTATAGCCATTTGATCTTTGAACAAGGGGCCCAGAAAATTCAATGGAAAAACAACATCAACAAATGGTGCTGGCATAACTGGATATCCACATGCAGAAGATTAAAACTGGACCCGTACTTATCACCATGTACAAGACTTAATTCCAAATGGATCAAGGACCTTGATATAAGGCCAGAGACTATAAAAACATTAGTTAAAAGGCTAGGGAACTCCCTCAAGCTGATTGGACTAGGCCAATAGTTCCTAATTGGAAATCCAATAGCACAGTCAATACAACCAACACTCAACAGATGGGATCTTATGAAATTAAAGAGCTTTTGTTCAGATAAAAAGATTGTAACTTGAGCTCAAAGGCAACCCACAGAATGGGAGAAAATCTTCACTAACCACATATCTGATAGAGTTCTATTATCCAGAGTGCACAAAGAACTTAGAAAACTAAACACCAAGGAAACAAATGTGCCACTTAAAAAATGGGCCTTGTAACTTAAAAGAAACTTTACCAGGGACGAAATTGAAATGTCTAACTAATATTTTAAAAAATATTCCGCATCCTTAGCCATCAGGGAAATGCAAATCAAAACCTTCCTGAGATATTATCTCACACAATACAAACAACACCAAATGCTGGGGATGATGTGGAGAGAGGGGAGTTTTCCTACATTGCTGGTGGAAATATAAACTTATACAACCACTCTGGAAATCAATGAAGTAATCTCGAATCTTCCCACCAAGAAATGTCCTGTACCAGATGGACAATTCTTAAAAAAGTTAAAGATTGAAAGGCCATATGACCCTACTATTCCACTTTTGGGAATAATCCCCCATACAGCAAAAATTCATCTCAATAGCACAAGCATGACCATGTTCATAGCAGCACTGTTTACAATAGCAAAGTCATGGAATTAACCTAAATGTCCAACTGTTGGCGAGTGGATAAGGAAAATGTGGTACATTTATACAATGGATACTATTCAGCCATCAAAAATGATGAATTAATGCAATTTGCTGAGAAATGGATGGAGTTAGAAACAATTATACTGAGTAAGTATCCCAGACACAGAAAACTAAGCTTTGTATATACTCCCTAATAGATCTTAGTACCAAACCCACTTAGAGACACACTCAAAGATAAATCTCTGTAATACCTGTAGTAATTGCAAAGATTATAAACAGGAGAGAAGGGGAAGGAAGGCCCTGCCAGCAACAAGGATAGAGGGGATCTTGCTACAGCAGAGAAAATAGGCCACCACAAGTACTGCAAGTGGGTAATGAGACATCTGGTTAAGTTCACTCACTTTCCTTCTTGGTCACTTGCAACTGATGGGGTTTGATCTCATCAGACAGGGAGGGCATAGAGTCTGGCATATAAAAGGTAACCATCCTGCAAATGGGAGACTGAGCCTCCTCACCACAGTCTCCTACTCTTATTCCATCTACCTTTGAATCTACTCTCATAATAAGACTATTTTCACAGCCTTTTATCTCTGGCTAGGAGGTGACATCTAATACCCATCAGGACGGAGCCAAGGGCATTGCAGGAACAATGAAACTGAAAAAAAAAAACATAATTCAGAACATCAGAGACCCTACATTAATCACCAGGAACCAGGCCAGCCTAATCTCTCCCCATCCTAAAGCTCAGAGAAATTTGCAAAAAAGGGGGCGGTAAGATTGAAAGAGTCTAAATATGGGGAGGACCAATGCTATGCAAGATACTCCACAACAGTTAGGGACAAAGTAATCATAATAGGACTTTGCACACCCTGCGCAATGAACAACATATAATTTGGTCCCCCCCCAAAGTTAGCATGGATCACAGGCACTAGGATCCTTAGAGGCAAAGGATTAACAGTCACAATAATATTCCTGTACTAAAGGGGAACACAAGAAACAGCTCTAGGCAATGCTACTGAGTCCTTACACCTCATCAGAGAGGAGGACTCAGAGGGAAGTTTGACGTGCACACTAAAGGATGCTCCAGGAATGGGGGGTGGGAAGAGACACTGGGAAAAAGGGAGGGAAAGAGAGATAGGAAGGGGAAAAGGGGTGAGGGAGCAAGGGAATACAGGGAAGGGTGGAGGGAAGGAGGTGAATGGGTACCTATCAAGTTGTATGAGTGGAAAAAGTAAATAAAATTTAAAAAAAATAAGGAAAAAAGATCATAAGAACCAGTAAGGTGGGAAGAAAGCTATCAAATAGTGTCTTCTGGAAATGAGAGGACTATTGCACATATGAACTAACTGCAGCTATGTTTACCTGCATAAAACGTGTGCATAAGATCAGACCTGTCAACATTCATCATGGAAAGAGAACATTCTCAGGAGACACCACACTACCATGAGAAATGAGAGAGGGCAAAAGTTGGTTGTGGGAAGGGAAAACTTTCTTCTTAACAGCCAGTTGTTCAAGATCATTTTTGCCTACATAGCGAGTTAGAGATTAGTATTGAGAAGCTACCAAATGTTTGTACATTTTACTAAAAGCAAATCAGTATTTTTAAAAGAAAAGTGTTGGTTCTCTAAGCATATATATATAAAGTTTTGGTTTTATGTCAGTGTATTAAATTTTAGAAATCTATGCAGACAATTTTTTTAATGATGGCAAACTCAATCACATATAAACTTTTCTTGTAAGAATTATTCTTTACAAACTTTTTTCAACATGTCCAGAACATGTGTAACTTGTTTAAATCTTTATTTCTGTTTCTCTTATTCCCAGAGAAACAGAGAAAGAGAGAGAGAGAGAGAAAGGCAGAGACGGAGACAGAGAACTTGTGTATGTGTACACCATGCAGTACATCTGGAGGTCAGACAACTTTCAGAAGTCAATTCTCTCCTACCATTTTGTCTGCAAGGATAGAACTCAGTTTAACAAATTTGCATGCAGATATTTTATAGTTCTATTTATAATTTTTACAGTATAGCCCGGGCAACACCCTGGCTGCCCCTGGTTTGCCCCAGCCCCTTTGTTCCTTCCGCCTGCCTGCCCACCCAAGATGGGACTCGCTCCTGGTCCGTAGGTTCTCCATCCCAGGTGAGTTACCCAGCCCCCAGGTCGCCCCTTGCCTCAGCTCCTCCCACCAGCCAGCCCAGGCAACACCCAGGCTGCCTCCCGTTTACCCCAGCCCCTTTTTTCTTCCTGCCTGCCTGCCCGCCCGACCAGGACAGGACTTGTTCTGGGTCCTCCATCCCTGGAGCCTGGGTGGGCCACTAAGCCAAGTCCCAGGTGAAGAGTTCTGCTATCAACATCAGCCTCTCTGCCCCTCTGAACCACCGGGGACCCCCGCTCATGGTCCACGAAGAACATACTGCTACTCAGAATTCAACAGAATCCAAAGAAAACCCAAGCAAAGCTCTAAGGGACAAAGGCCATACATCTGAAGTCCTCTAAAATCATCCTATCACATAGGAGAGATTTTTCACCGCCAGCCCAAAGATAAGTAAACCTCTTTTTTTTTTTTTTTTAACCATACTGCTCCTTTTTAGTATTAATCACTGTAGATTTACTTTTCCATGCAGCCACCCCAAAAATATATACAACTCCAGGGATTATACCACTCACCCTCACATATCACCAAGATACTAAATCGTAAAAGTGCACTGCCATACTAATATTCACCCCCTGTCTACTTAACCTGACTTAACAGATGTACTAACAGCCTAATAGTCTCATCTAGGATATAATACTAACAACAGACAAACGAACCTGGGAGTAGTAATACCAGTTAAATCAGTTCAATCAAAAACACACAAAAACTGAAAGGTCTTAAGAGACAAAACAACAATGCCCAAGTCAAAGTGCAGATCCATGAGAAATAAAACCCAGGAAGACAAATCTCCCACTGAAAGAATGAACCCCATAATGATGGATTCCAACCAGAACAAATTCACAGATAATAGATAGTCAAGAAAGCCAGACCCAAGATAATGACTTTCAAAGTATGATCATTACCATGATTAATACTATGAAAAAGGAAATCAGGGAAGAGGTAAACAACCACATCAACCACTTTTAACAGGAATACAACAGGCACTTGAAGGAGTTAAGAAAAACAGTTCAAGAAACAAAAATAGATATAGAGCAGTTAAAATAGTCTCAGGCAGAGTTTAAAATTGAACTAAAAGACAAGTTATCTTCAACTCAGAACTTAACAGAGAGTCTTATCAGCAGAACTAATGAAGCAGAAAATAGACTTTCAGATCTTGAAGACAAAGTGGGAGAATTAACCAGCTCAATGGAAGAGATTGCTAAAGCCAAAAAGATACTTGAGAGGAACATTCAAGAGATATGTGACACTCTGAAGAAGCCTAACATGCGCATTCATGGAATACCAGAGCAAGAATCCCAAAACACCACACCTGAGGAAATTTTTCAAATTATCATAAATGAAAACTTCCCTCAACTAAAGAATGAGAGGCCCATCCAAATACAAGAGGCATTCTGCACCCCAAACAGATATGACCAAAATAGAAACTCTCCACGGCAAATAATAGTCAAAACACTCCACATTCAAGACAAAAAATAGGTGCTGAGAGCTTCAAGAGAAAAAAAGCAAGTCACTTTTAAAGGTAAACCTATTAAAATAACAAATGACTTCTCAATGGAAACAGTAAAAGCAAGAAGAGCTTGGAGAGACATACTTCAGATATTCAATGAGGAAAAATGCCAACCCAGGCTGATATACATGGCAAAACTATCTGTCATGATGGAGGGAGAAAGAAAAGTTTTCCAGCACAAAGACAACTTGAAGGCTTACATGTCTATCAAACCGGCCTTCAAAAAATGCTAGAAATGATACTGAAGCTGGAAGAAAAAAACAAGCGTATCCAGGAGGACAGAAGGGAAGTATAATACCACCAAAACCTAAAAGCCAAATAATACACTTACAAAAGCCACTAAACAAAAAGTGTCTGGAATTAAAAATAATATCTCCATTATTACACTAAATGTCAATGGAATTAACTCACCAATCAAGGCTTCTTACATATAGGGCTTTTCTTTTGTTGAGATATGTTTCCTTAATTCCTATACTCCCCAGATTATTTTTTTAAATTATGAAGGAATATTGCATTTTGCCAAAAGATTTTTTTTGTATCTAATTGTAGGCTTATTTGATGACTTTCTTTGCAGCCATTTATGTCTTTAATTATTCTTATTGATTTTCATATGTTGAGCTGTCCCTGAATGTCTGGAATAATCTGACTTGATCATGGTGCATAATTATTTTTATTATTATTTTTATATTATTATTATATTTTTTCTAGTTTTACAGGCATATTGAGTAATTATCCCTGCCCCCTCCCTCTCTCTTCCCTTTCCCCCTTCCTTCATCAATCCATCACACTCCTTCCTTTCCTCCCATCTGTCTGCTTCTATGGGTCCCTGGGTTTCCTCTGGATCATCTGCTCCAGTGAGGTTTCAGGTCTCTTTGGGAAGACCCACTGACATGGGCATTCCCTCTCATCTGTCTAGCCCTATTCCCTAAGTTTCCTACTGCATATAACCATTTTTTCCTGAGATCCTTGCTAATTTATGGGGGCATGTTGTTGTGACAATCATTATACAGGTTTGATAAGGACAGGTCTCACTGCAGCGAGTTTCTGATTTAGGAGACCTGTCTTGAGTGGAGTGTCTTGGCCCTTTGTGGATCATCCTATTTTTAGTTGCTTACAATCTTACCATTCCCTCCTTGGCAAGGTTCCCTGAACTTTGGGATGGGAACATGGTTGACTTGATTCTGGGCAAGCATTGCAGGGTCACTGCTACTCTGCATTCTGGTTGGCCATTGTCATCTATTTCATTGCTATACCACTGTGCTAGGCTGCATTCTGTCTGGGTGTTGACATCTTCTATTTAAAGATAAAATGAAAAGTGGAAATGTGCTCTTGGGTGTTTATGGTTAACATTGGGACATCAAATCCTGTCCACTGTCAGTTTAGTGAATGATCTTTTGGATACACATTTTTATTCTGATTTCAAATATTTTGTTGTAGATATTTACATCTGTGTTCATCAGTTATATTGGTCTATAGTTCTTTTTTCTGGTGAATCATTAATTGGTTTGTAGATTGGTATAATTCTGGGCTTCATAGAAAGAGTTTATTAGTATTCTTTCTTTGTCAAGTAATTTCAAGAGAATTAGTACTAGCTACTTTTTTAAAGGTCTCACACAATTCTTCTGGTCCTGATCATTTTTCACTTGGGAGATTTATAATTTCAATTTCATTGCTAATTATGTCTGTTTAGATTGTTTATATTCTCTTTATTTAACTTTAATAAGTCATATTGTTAGACCTTTGGGATCTCAGACCTGAGAATGCAAACACACTAAATAACACAAACTGAGAATTGTAAGGTATAGTGTCCAAGCTTTATTTCAAGTACTTCTTTTAATTATTATTTTTACCTAGTTATACAAGCTCAATGGGTAGGTATTTTTGTCCCCCTCCTTTCCAACTTCCCTTCCCTCCTATTGTCCCCCTATCCCACTCACCTCTCTTTCCCTCTGTCTCTCTCCCCTTTCCTCCCTCCTCCTCTGTTGGTGCTTCTCACCTGCTCCCTCCCACCTCCAGAACATCTGGTTATATGGTTGTTGAATTTCCCTCTGAGTCCTCTATACTAGTGAGGATTTATGACTCAATGACATAGCTTGGAGTCACTTTTTGGGGTGCTCACTAATATAGGAACTCTGTTATGACTGTTTAACCCCTTGTTTCTAAAGATCCTACTGCCTGAAACCTTTTCTTCTGAGATCCTTTCTAGTCTTTGAGGGCTTGTTGACATGTCAGCCATTGTGCAGATCAGGCAAGGTCAAATCACATTGTAACAATATCCCGGCTGCTGAAGCCCAGACTTGAGTAGAGTATTTTGCCTATTGGTGGTCCTCCCTCATCTTTAGGCTCTTACAATCTTGCTGCCCCCTCTTCAATAAGATTCACAGAGCTTTAGGATGGTGAGAGATTTAACTGGTCTGGTTCCAGGTGAACACTGTAAGATCTTTGGTGTTCTGAATTATGGTTGGTTGTTGGTTTTAGTTTTGCTGTTCCTGCACTGCCCTTGTCTGCATCCTGACTGGGTGTTGAGGTCATCTCCTAACCAAAGATAAAAGACTGTTTAAACAAAGATTCTTAATGTAAGAAGAGGCTTAAAAGTAGATAGAAGAATAGGAGTAACAGTAGAGAGTGGGTGGTTACTGGTTGGTAACCTGGTTACTGATTGATAACCAACTAACCGCCAACCCCTGCCTCCTCCAGCTTTGGCCAACCAGCCATGTCACCTCCACTGTGAGAGACTGTTTCTCCCCTCTGGAACTATAAGCTGAATAAATTTCTGGTTCTCCCATAAGTTGCTTGACTTTGAGTGCTCTCTCATAGCAATAATTAAAAGTAACTTACAGAAATAGGTATCAGGTTGTGGGGTATTACTATGAGGTAAGAGCATGTGGTACCACAACGTGAAGCTGTTTATGAAGCTGAGAGAAGTTGGTACAGAGCAGCATGGTCAATGCTGTGATGTAGCTAGTGTACCTTTGGAACTGTTTGTGGGGAGAAAATACGGAGAACTTTGGGATTTTGTGCTAGGTAAATCTTTGCATCTTAGCAGTGAGATTGAATGGGCCTTTCTCATGAAAACCCAAAGAGAGGAATGCTGTGAGAGACGCAGGCAGTGGAAGCCCAGCTTATGATGGTCCAGATGGGAACAGAGACTGTGTTTGCAACTGGACGAGTAACAAATGGAGACATGTGTTGGCGGAGAGTCTAGTAAAGTTTTGCCCTGTGCTGAAAGATTGCCTGAAGTTAACTGGAGTGCTTAGTGGAGGAAATTTCAAGGCAATATAGTCTCAATAATGTGATATGGCTACTCCTTAGTTGTTTCCAGAGTTATGAAAAAGAGCAAGGAATCAGGCAGGAAGAAGCAATAACTGTAAAATCTGATGATAAAAAATGCAATGGCCAACTAAAAGAATTGAACCAGGAAGAACCAGAGAACAAAATGGCTATTAAAGAGATTAGCTCCATTAGTATATCAAAGCCTGTTCTCTATTTAGATAATAGAAGAGGCCCTAGCTTGAGGGCAAGATCCTTAGAGATAGCTCCCACCCATAAGAATGCAAATCCTTTTGGAAGAAATTAGCTACAGGCTCCACCCACCAGGACCAGAAATATAGGCCGCCCCCACTTTCGTCTAGCATCTATACGTGGGGTCTAGGATCCGAACTCAGGACCTTCCGCCTGCAAGGCAGAGGCTTAACCCCTGAACCACCTCTCCAGCCCCCCAAACTACTTTTTTGAAAGCTCAGCCTGGTAATTATATAGAATGTCTCATATTCTGCATCTGTGTGATTGTTACTTGATTTTTTTTTTTTTTTAGAAATTCTACCTGAGTGCTGCTGTCTTCCCTTGCCCCCCATTCTGGCTCATGTGCTAATCTATCCATTGCATATTATCCTCTTTTCATTGAACAGACCTGTTGCTGATTATGTGTATGAATACTGTTTGACAGCAACATTTTGTCCATCATTTTAGCTTTCATTAGCAATCCTTGGCTAAATCAGTTATTATATTGAGAGGTGTAAAAATGCTGGTTTTTAAATTGTCCTCCACATTTATTAGCTGGCATTCATTAAGACTTCTTGTCTTCTCTTAAAAAAAAAAAAAGAGAAGAAATTAGCTAATGGGGGGAGTTCCAAAGCAAGGGTTCCCTTCTTCCATGAAGCAACTTTCAAGGTGTGAAAGAGCTTTTTCCCAAGGTCAGCACAGAGAAAATGAATCATCTGTGATTCAAGGAGGCCAGTCTTGGCAAAGTCCTCCACATAGTTTTGGTTTGAGAGGCATCAGTGATACAAGAGGGAGGAGATCCTGGATCCGTCCTCCAAAATTTCAAAAAATGACGGAAGCCAGGCAGCATGTGGCAGAAAGTCTGCAGTTTAGAGGCCCAAGAAAGGCAGTTTGTACTGTGGAATTAAAGCCTGGTTTGCCATTGAGAAGAAAAGATGTCAGAGATGCCAGAGACAATGTGGGCCATCTGCCAAGGAGAGCTGTATACCCTGGAAGGAGTAAGCCAAATAAAATGATGTTTTCTATGGGCAGCTGCATTGGAGGATAGGAAGGAAGCCCTTTGGAACTCAGATGACTTCAAAGAGAGGTTCACCTGTTGGATTTGGAGCTACAGGATTTGAAGTTTGTCCTGCTATTTTTTTATTATTAATACATTTTTAATATTATTTCAGCTCATACAAACTTAATAGGTACACAAGTTCCCTCCCTCCTCCTCCCCCCGTACCCCCTACTCCCCCTCCCCTCCCCCCTCCCTCCCTATCCCCCAGTGCCTCCCGCCCCAATTCCCAGAGAGTCCTTTCTTGTGCATGCCTGATTTTCCTCTGGGCCCTCCTCACGGATGACGTACAAGGATGCAGTGGCCTTTCCCTGAACCCTTTCCCGTGTTCCCCTTAAGTATAGGAACACTGCTGTGGCTGCCAATCCCTTGCCTCCAAGGATCTTGGTGCCTTTAACAGATGCTAGACTTTGTGAGGTCAATAGTGTGTTGGACATTGCGCAGGGCATGTAAAGTCCAATTATGATTGCTTCAGACCTAACTTGTGTGGAGTATCTTGCAAATCATTGCTCCTCCCATCCTTTTGCTCTTACACTCTTACCGCCCCTTCTTCCGCAAATTTCCCTGAGCTTCAGGATGGGGAGAGATTAGGCTGGCCTAGCTCTAGGCGGTTGATATAGAGTCTCTGAAGTTCTGGATTGTGGTTTGTTGATTTTCTTTTGCAGTTTTGCTACTCCTGCAATGCCCTTCACTCCATCCTGGTGAGCAATGTATGTCACCCCCTGGCCAGAGACAAAAAGCTGTTAAACTAGGATCTTATGATAAAAGCACATTCAAAGGTAGATGTAATAAAAGTGGGAAACCACAGTGAGGGAGGGGTCTATCACCCATTTGCAAAATGGTTACTTTTTATCTGCCAGACTATATGCTTTCCTCTTCTGGTGAGATCATACCCCCTCAGTAGTAAATGATCAGGAACAAAAGTATGTGAACTTAATCAGATGTCTCATTACTTATTTGAGTCCTTGATGGAGGCCTATTTTCTCGGCTGTAACATGGTCCCCTCTCTCCTTGTTTCTGGTGTGGCCCATCTACCCCATTCCTCCTGTTCATAATCCTTGCAATTACTGTATTACAGAGATTTTTCTTTGAGTGTCTCAAGTTGGGCTGGGTGGGTTTGGTACTAGGAGCCATCTATTAGGGAGTACATACGGCGCTTAATTTTCTGGGTCTGGGATACTTCACTTAATATAATTGTTTCTAATGACATCCATTTCCCGGCAAATTCCAGTAATTCATCATTTTTGATGGCTGAGTAGTAATCCATTATATAGATGTACCACCTTTTCCTTATCCACTCGTCAACTGTTGGACATTTGGGTTGATTCCATGACTTTGCTATTGTAAACAGTGCTGCTATGAACATGGTCGTGCTTGTGCTATCGAGTTGAACCTCTGCTGTATGGGGAGTTATTTCCAAAAGTGGAATAGCAGGGTCATATGGCATTTCCATCTTTAATTTCTTTAAGAATCTCCAGACGGCTCGCCAGAGCGGCTGTATGAGCCTGCATTCCCACCAGCAATGTAGGAGAGTTCCCCTCTCTCCACATCCTCTCCAGCATTTGTTGTTGTTTGTATTGTGGATTTTTGCCATCCTGACCAGGGTGAGATGATATCTCAGGGAAGTTTTCATTTGCATTTCCCTGATGGCTAAGGAAGTGGAACATTTTTTCAGATATTTGTTAGACATTTTAATTTCATCCTTGGTAAAGTTTCTTTTAAGTTCCAGGGCCCATTTCTTAATTGGGCCATTGGTTTCCTTGGTGTTTAATTTTCTAAGTTCTTTGTGCACTCTGGACAAAAGAGTTCTATCAGATGTGTGGTTAGTGAAGATTTTCTCCCATTCTGTGGGTTGCCTTTGAGCTCGCGTTACAATCTCTTTATCTGAACAGAAGCTCTTTAATTTCACAAGATCCCAACTGTTGAGAGTTGGTAGCAGTGACTGTGCCATTGGATGTCTGTTTAGGAAATGTTGGCTTAGCCCAATCAGCTCGAGGGAGTTCCCTATCCTTTCAACTATGGTTTTTATAGTCTCTGGCCTGATATCAAGGTCGTTGATCCATTTGGAATTAATTCTTGTACATGGTGACAAGTACGGGTCCAGCTTTAATCTTCTGCATGTGGAGATCCAGTTTTGCCAGCACCATTTGTTGAAGATGCTGTTCTTTTTCCATTGGATTCTTTGGGCCCCTTTGTCAAAGACCAAATGGCTGTAACTTTGTGGGCTTATATCTGGGTCTTCAATCCTTATCCATTGATCTGTGTGTCTATTTTGGAGCCAGTACCAGGCTGTCTTTATAACTATGGATTTGTAGTATAGACTTAGGTTTGGTATGGCAATACCTCCAGCAGTGTTTTTGTTACTCAGGATTGTTTTTGCTATCCTGGGTCTTTTGTGCCTACATATGAACTTTGAGATTGTTTGGTCAACTTCTTTGAAGAATTGCTTTGGGATTTTGATTGGTATAGCATTGAATCTGTATATTGCCTTTGGTAGGATGGTCATTTTTACGATGTTGATTCTGCCAATCCAGGAACAAGGGAGGTCTTTCCACCTTCTGGTGTCTTCTGCTATTTCTTTCTTGAGGGTTTTAAAGTTTTCATTGTAAAGTTCTTTTACCTCCTTGGTTAGGTTTATACCAAGGTATTTCATTTTTTTAGGGGCTATAGTAAATGGGATTGTTTCTCTCAAGGCTTTTTCACTTCTTTCATCCTGGGCATATAGGAAGGCCTCTGATTTTTGCACATTTATTTTGTATCCTGCCACCCTGCTGAACTTCTCAATTAGTTCCAGGAGCTTCCTGGTGGAGTTTTTGGAATCACTCAGGTAT
The DNA here is from genome assembly GCA_023101885.1 of Typhlomys cinereus. Taxonomy (NCBI): domain Eukaryota; kingdom Metazoa; phylum Chordata; class Mammalia; order Rodentia; family Platacanthomyidae; genus Typhlomys; species Typhlomys cinereus. Next base: position 267,404 of record JALPQD010000863.1, read on the forward strand.
AAGATCATGTCATCTGCAAATAGGGATAGCTTGACTTCTTCCTTGCCGATTTGAATCCCTCTTATGTCCCTTTCTTGTCTTATGGCTTCAGCTAAGACTTCAAGAACAATATTGAAGAGAAGTGGTGAGAGTAGACAGGCTTGTGTAGTTCCTGATCGAAGTGGGAATGCTTCCAATTGTTCCCCATTGAGCATAATCCTTGCTGTGGGCTTGTTGTATACAGCTTTTATTATATTGATAAAGGTTCCTTCCATTCCTACTGTCTCGGGGTTTTGATCATAAAAGGCTATTGGATCTTGTCAAAAGCTTTTTCTGCATCTATCGAGAGTATCATGTGGTCTTGGACTTTGGACTGGTTTACATGATGAATTACATTTATTGATTTCCATATGTTGAACCAACCTAGTGTGCCGGGGGTGAAGCTTACTTGGCCTCCGTGCATTATCTTTTTAATATGTTTTTTAATCCAAATTGCTAAGACTTTGTTGAGAATCTTTGCATCTGTGTTCATCAGAGAGATCGGCCTATAGTTTTCTTTTTTAAGTGAATCTTTATTAGGTTTTGGGATTAAAACGATATTAGCTTCATAGAATGAATTAGGTAGTGTTCCTTCCTTTGCTATTTGATGGAACAGTTTAAGAAGTATTGGTGTTATCAACTCCTTAAATGTCTGGTAGAACTCTGTGCTGAATCCATCTGGTCCAGGACATTTTTTGGTGGGAAGATTTGAGATTACTTCTTCAAGTCTCAACTTCCTGATTCAATTTAGGTAAGTTGTGTTTACTTAGGAATTCATCCATCTCTTTTGTGTTGTCAAACTTCACAGAGTATAAGTTTTTGAAATATGATGTTATAATTCTCTGGATTTCTTGGGTATCAGTAGTGAAAACTCCATGTTCATTTGTAATTTTGTTAATTTGGGTTTTCTCTCTCCTGCTTTTAGTTAATTTAACTAGAGGTGTATCAATCTTATTGATTTTTTCAAAGAACCAGCTTTTTGACTGGGTGATTTTTTCTATCATTTTCTTAATCTCGATTTCAGATATTTCTCCCCTTATTTTGCTAATCTCCTTTCTTCTACTACTTTTGGGATCAGATTGCTCTAGTTTCTCTAAAGCTTTAAGCTGCATTGTTAAGTTGTTTATTTCTGATGTTTCCATTTTTTTGATGTAGGCATTAAGAGCTATGAACTTACCTCTTAGAACAGCTTTCATTGTGTCCCAGAGATTTTGGTAAGTTGTATTTTCATTATCGGTCACTTTCAGGAAATCTTGAATTTCCTTTGTAATTTCTTCCTGAATCCAGTTCTCACTCAGCATCATATTGTTAATTTTCCAGGAGTTAGTGTATTTTCTCTTGTTTGTTGTATTGTGGATGTCCAGCTTTAGGCCGTGGTGGTCTGATAGCGCACAGGTTAGAATTTCAACGTTTTGTATATATGTAGATTCGTTTTGTGGCCCAATATGTGATCTATTTTGGAGAAAGTTCCATGTGCTGCTGAGAAAAATGTGTATTCTTTGGTGCATGGGTGAAAAGTTCAATAGAGATCTGTGAGGTCCATTTCTTTAAGGGTTTGATTAAGGTCCAAAGTTTCTCTTTTAAGCTTTTGACCTGTTGATCTATCCCATGTTGAGAGGGCGGTGTTGAAGTCCCCAAGAATTATCATTTGGGGGTTGATTTCTTGCTTTATACGCTGTAGGGTTTTCTTAATGAATGTGTAGGGGCCCGTATTGGGTGCATATGTGTTCAGTATTGTGAAGTCTTCCTGGTGAATTGTACCTGTGACTAAAATGTAGTATCCATCGTGTCTCTTATAATTTTCTTTGGTTTGAAGTCCATTTTGTCTAATATCATAATGGCTACCCCTGCCTGTTTTCTGCTTCCATTAGCTTGTAGAATTGTTGACCAGCCTTTTTTTTTAATGCATGCCTATCTTTTGTGGTGAGATGGGTTTCCTGCAGGCAGCAGATTGATGGATTGTGATTTTTAATCCAAGTTTGTAATCTGTGTCTCTTGATCGTTGAGTTAATTCCATTAGCATTTAGTGTTATAATGGAGAAACTATTTTTAATTCCAGACATTTATTATGTTTAGTAATTTTTATAAGTATTTTGCTTCGCTTTAATGGTGTTATACTTGCCTTCTGTTCTCCTGGCTATGCCTGTTTTTTTCTTCAAGCTTGAGTATCATTTCTAGCATTTTTTGAAGGCCTGGTTTGGTGGACATGTATCCCTTCAAGTTGTCTTTGTGCTGGAAGATTTTTCTTTCTCCCTAGATCATGACGGATAGTTTTGCAGGGTAAATCAGCCTGGGTTGACATCTTTGATCATTCAATACTTGAAATATGTCTCTCAAAGCTCTTCTTGCTTTTACTGTTTTGACTAAGAAATCATTTGTTATTTTAATAGGTTTACCTTTAAAAGTGACTTGTTTTTTCTCCCTTGAATCTCTCAGCACCAGTTCTTTATCTTGACTGTGGAGTGTTTTAACTATTATTTGCCGTGGCGAGCTTCTGTTTTGGTCATATCTGTTTGGGGTGCAGAATGCCTCTTGTATATTTGTGGGTCTCTCTTTTTTTAGATGAAGAAAGTTTTCCTTGATGATCATTTGAAAATTTCCTCAGGGGTGGTATTTTGAGATTCTTGCTCTGGTATTCCATGAATACGCATGTTAGGCTTCTTCAGGGTGGCCCATATCTCTTGGATATTTCTCTCAAGTATCCTTTTGGCTTTAACAACCTCTTCCATTGAGCTGGTTAATACTCCCACTTTATCTTCAAGGTCTGAAATTCTGTTTTCTACTTAGTTAGTTCTGCTGATAACACTCTCTGTGGAGTTCTGGGTTGAAGATAACTTGTCTTTTAGTTCAGTTTTAAACTCTGCCTGAGACTGTTTTAACTGCTGTATGCCAGTTTTTGTTTTTTGAACTGTTTTTCTCAACTCCTCCAATTATCTGTTGTGTTCCTCTTCAAAGCAATTGATTCGAATATGTAATTCCTCCCAGATTTCCTCTTTCATAGTATTGAACATGGTAATGATCATATTTTGAAAGTCGTTATCCTAGGTCAGGCTTTCTTGGCCCGTTTCTGTGGGTTTGTTCTGGTTGGAGTCTAACATTATAGGATTAATTCCTTCAGTGGGAGATTTGTTTACTTGAGTGTTGTTTCTCATGATTTGCACTTTGACTTTGGCATTGTCGTTTTAACTCTTAAGATCTTCTTTCAATTTCTGTGTGTTTTTCACTAAACTGAATTATTTGGCTGGGGTTCTCGGGTTGGGCAGGGACGGAGCTTACTTACATAGGTCGAGGTGAGTCCAGGCTGGACTGCACACGTCCTGGGTGGTGGAGTGGGAGAAGGGAGGACGGGGCGTTGGCGGGGCGCTATTTAACCTGGGGGAGGTTGGGGCGGGGTGCGACTCCCGCTGTATTGTGGGAGGAGCTGGGTCCCTTGGGCTGCCTGGGGTTCTGGGGGTCGGCGGGGGCAGAGCTTTCCTAGGTCGCGGTGAGGCCTGGCTAGACTGCGCACATCCCTGGCAGCGGAGTGCGGAAAGGGGAGTTTTTGTTATTTTTCTTATCATTCTCTAGTTTTACTCAATTATTATCTAATAAAATACAATAATTTTTATTAGTTTGCAAATATTTTCTGTATTGATTCTCTGGAGGATGGGAGAATGCAGGAAGCACCAAGAGAGGAGGAGAGAAGGAAAACGGGTGAGAGAGAGGGGGAAGGAGAAAGGGAGAAATTCAAAGGGGGACAACAGGAAAAGGGAAGGGGGAGGGACAAGAAGGAGTACCTATTGAGCTTGTATGATTAGGCAAAAAAATGAAATAAAATAAAAATATTTTCCATATTTATGTGTGAAAGAGACAAAAATGCACAAAAGAGATACATACAGCGAGAAAGCGAGAGGGAAAGAGAAAAAAAGAAAGAAAGAGGGGGAGAATCCAAGGTGCATGCTTACAGGACAGTGAACAACTGTCAAATATTGTTTTCTTCTTCCATGTAGGTTCTAAAGGTCAAATTGAGGCCACCACTTTTGTGCAAAGGCACCTATATTCACTAAGCCATCTCACCAAACATTTTATTTATATTTTATTATTTTATTTATTTTATTTTATTTATTTTTCTGCTCATACAAGCATAATAGTTACCCCTGTCCCCTCCCTCCCTCCACCCTTCCCTGGACCTCCCTGCTCCCCCCCATCTTTTCTCTTCCTTTCCAACCTCCTTCCCTTTCTTCCATGCCCTCTCCCCCCATCTATGAAGCATCCTTTAATGTGTATATCAAACTTTCCTCTGCTTCCTCCTCTCTGATGAGGTGAAAGGACTCAGTGACATTTCCTAGAACTCTTTCTTGTGTTCCCCTTAAGTATAGGAACACTATTGTGACTGTTAATCCTTTGCTTCTAAGGATCCTAGTGCCTTTAGTCCATGCTAGATTTTGAGAGGTCAATGATATGTTGGTCATTGCGCAGATCATGCCGAGTCCTATTATAATTGCTTCCGCCCTAACTTGTGTGGAGTATCTTGCATATCATGATTCCTCCCATTCTTTTGCTCTTACAATCTTACCGCCCCCTCTTCCACAAATTTCCCTGAGCTTCAGGACGGGGAGAGATTAGGCAGGCCTGATTCCAGGTGGGTGATATAGAGTCTCTGATATTCTGAATTTTGGTTTGTTGATTTTTTTTTTTCAGTTTTGCTGCTACTGCAATGCCCTTGGCTTAATCCTGATGGGTATTGGATGTCACCCCCTGGCCAGAGATAAAAACCTGTTAAAATAGAGTCTTATCATAAGGATAGATTCAAAGGTAGATGGAATAAGACTGCGGTGAGGGGTGGGTCAGTCCCCCATTTGCAAAATGGTTACTTTCTATCTGCCAGACTATATGCCCTCCCCTTCTGGTGAGATCATGCCCCATCAGTTGCAAATGATCAGGAAGGAAAGTCTGTGAACTTAACCAGATGTCTCATTACTTACTTGGAGACCTTGATAGTAGCCTATTTTCTCTGCTGTAACATGGTCCCCTTTCTCCTCATTTCTGGTGGGGCCCTCCTTCCCCATCCCTCCTGTTTATAATCTTTGCAATTACTGTAGGTATTACAGAGATTTATCTTTGAGTGTATCTAAGTGGGTTTGGTACTAGGATCCACCTATTAGGAAGTACATACAGCCTTTAATTTTCTGTGTCTGGGATACTTCATTCAAAATAATTGTTTCTAATTCCATCCATTTCCCAGCAAATTGCATTAATTCATCATTTTTGATGGCTTAGTAGTATTCCATTGTATAAATGTACCACATTTTACTTATCCACTTGTCAACTGTTGGACATTTGGGTTGATTCCATGACTTTGCTATTGTAAACAATGCTGCTATGCACATGGTCTTGCTTGAGCTATCAAGGTGAATTTTTGCTGTATCGAGGATTATTCCCAAAAGTGGAATAGCAGGGTCATATGGCATTTCAATCTTAATTTCTTTTATAATCGCCAGACAGCTTGCACGAGTGGTTGTATGAGCCTGCATTCCCACCAGCAATGTAGGAGAGTTCCCCTCTCTCCACATCCTCTCCAACATTTGGTGTTGTTTGTATTGTGGATTTTTGCCATCCTGATTAGGGTGAGATGATATCTCAGGGAGGTTTTGGCTAAGGATGCAGAGCATTTTTAAACATATTTGTTAGCCCTTTTAATTTTGTCCCTGGTAAAGTTTCTTTTAAGTTCCAAGGCCCATTTTTTAATTGGGGCATTAGTTTCCTTGGTGTTTAGTTTTCTAACTTCTTTGTGCACTCTGAATAATAGAGCTCTATCAGATGTGTGGTTAGTGAAGATTTTCTCCCATTCTGTGGGTTGCCTTTGAGCTCGTGTTATTATCTCTTTATCTGAACAGAAGCTCTTTAATTTCACCAGATCCCAACTGTTGAGAGTTGGTAGCAGTGACTGTGCCATTGGATGTCTGTTTAGGAAGTGTTGGCCTAGCCCAATCAGCTTGAGGGAGTTCCCTATCCTTTCAACTATGGTTTTCATAGTCTCTGGCCTTATATCGAGGTCCTTGATCCATTTGGAATTAATTCTTGTACATGGTGACAAGTACGGGTCCAGTTTTAATATTCTACATGTGGATATCCAGTTTTGCCAGCACCACTTGTTGAAGATGTTATTCCTCTTTCGTTGGATTTTTTTTGGGCCCTTTGTCAAAAATCAAATGGCTGTAGTTGTGTGGGCTTATATCTTGATCGTCAACCCTTATCCATTGATCTGTGTGTCTATTTTGGAGCCAGTACTAGACTGTTTTTACAACTACGGATTTATAGTATAGACTAAGGTTTGGTATGGTTATATCCCCAGGAGTTTGTTGTTACTCAGGATTGTGTTTGCTATCCTGGGTCTTTTGTGCCTCCATATGAATTTTGAGATTGTTTGGTCAACTTCTTTAAAGAATTGCTTTGGGATTTTGATTGGTATAGCATTGAATCTGTATATTGCCTTTGCTAGGATGGTCATTTTTACAATGTTGATTCTGCCAATCCAGGAACATGGAAGGTCTTTCCTCCTTCTGATGTCTTCTGCAATTTCTTTCTTCAGCGTTTTAAAGTTTTCATTATAAAAGTCTCTTACTGCCTTGGTTAGGTTTATACCAAGGAATTTCATTTTTTAGGGGCCATAGTAAATGAGACTGTTTCTCTCAGGGCTTTTTCACTTCTTTCATTCTGCGCATAGAGGAAGGCCACTGATTTTTGTACATTTATTTTGTATCCTGCAACCCTGCTGAACTTCTCAATTAGTTCCAGGAGCTTCTGGGTGGAGTTTTTGGGATCACTAAGGTATAGGATCACGTCATCTGCAAATAGAGATAACTTGACTTTTTCCTTGCTGAGTTGAATCCTTTTATCTCCCTTTCTTGTCTTATGGCTTCGGCTAAGATTTCAAGTACAATATTGAATAGAAGTGGTAAGAGTGGGCAGCCTTGTCTAGTTCCTGATCGAAGTGGGAATGCTTCAAGATTTTCCCCATTGTGTATAATCCTTGCTGTGGGCTTGTTGTGTATAGCTTTTATTATATTGATAAAGGTTCCTTTCATTCCTACTGTCTCTAGCGTTTTGATCATAAAAGGCTGTTGGATCTTGTCAAAGGCTTTTTCTGCATCTATCGAGAGTATCATGTGGTCTTGGACTTTGGACTGGTTTATATGATAAATTACATTTATTGATTTGCGTATGTTGAAACAATCTTGTGTACCTGTGATAAAGCCTACTTTATTCCTGTGAATGAACTTTCTGATATGTTTTTGAATCTTATTTGCTAAGACTTTGTTGAGAATCTCTCCATCTGTGTTTATCAGAGAGATTGGCCTATAGTTTTCTTTTTTAAGTGTATCTTTATTAGGTTTTGGGATTAAAATGATATTAGCTTCATAGAAGGAATTTGGTAGTGTTCTTTCATTTGCTATTTGATGGAACAGTTCAAGGAGTATTGGTGTTATTAGTTCCTTAAATGTCTTGTAGAACTATGTGCTGAATCCATCTGGTCTAGGACATTTCTTGGTGGGAAGATTTGAGATTACTCCATTGATTTCCTTATATGTTATAGGACTATTTAAATAATTCACAACTTACTGATTCGATTTCGGTAAGTTGTGCTTATTTAGGAATTCATCCATCTCTTTTGTGTTGTTAAATTTCATAGAGTATAAGTTTTTGAAATATGATGTTATAATTCTCTAGATTTCTTGGGTATCAGTAGTGATAACTCCATTTTCATTTCTAATTTTGTTAATTTGGGTTTTCTCTCTCCTGCTTTTGGTTAATTTAGCTAGGGGTGTATCAATCTTATTGATTTTTTCAAAAAACCAGCTTTTTTGACCGGTTGATTTTCTGTATCATTTTCCTAATCTCAATTTCAGATATTTCTTGCCTTATTTTGCTAATCTCCTCTCTTCTGCTGCTTTTGGGATCAGATTGCTCTAGTGTCTGTAAAGCTTTAAGCTGCATTGTTAAGTTGTTTATTTCTGATGTTTCCATTTTTTTTTTGATTTAGGCATTAAGAGCTATGAACTTACCTCTTAGGACAGCTTTCATTGTGTCCTAGAGATTTTGGTAAGTTGTATTTTCATTATCCTTCACTTTCAGGGAATCTTAACTTTCATTTTTAATTTCTTCCTGAATCCATTTCTCATTCAGCATCAGAGTGTTAAGTTTCCAGGAGTTAGTGTATTTTCTGCTGTTTATTGTGTTGTGGATGTCCAGCTTTAGGCCATGGTGGTCTGACAGGGTACAGGCTAGAATTTCAACTTTCCTGTATATGGGGAGATTCGTTTTGTGGCCCAATATGTGATCTATTTTGGAGAAAGTTCCATGTGCTGCTGAGAAAAATGTTTATTCTTTGGTGCGTGTATGAAAAGTTCAATAGAAATCTGTAAGGTCCATTTCAGTGTTTGATTAAGTTCCAAAGTGTCTCTGTTAAGTTTTTTACCTTTTGCTCTATCTCATGTTGAGAAGGCGGTATTGAAATCAAGAATTATCATTTTGGGGTTGATTTCTCACTTTAGACATTGTATGGTTTGCCTAATGAATGTGGGGGGGCCATATAAGGTGCATATATGTTTGGTATTGTGAAGTCTTCCTGGTGAATTGTACCTGTGACTAAAATGTAGTATCCATCTGTGTCTTTTATGATTTTTTTGGTTTGAAGTCCACTTTGTCTGATAGCATAATGGCTACCCCTGCCTGTTTCCTGGTTCCATTAGCTTGTAGAATTTTGGACCAGCCTTTTATTTTTAGGATGTGCCTATCTTTTGTGGTGAGATGGGTTTCCTGCAGGCAGCAGATTTATGGGTTGTGATTTTTAATCCCTGTTTGTAATCTGTGTCTCTTGATTGGTGAGTTAATTCCATTGAGATTCAATGTTATAATGGAGAAATTATTTTTAATTCCAGACATTTATTATGTTTTGTGGCTTTTGTAAGTGTATTGTTTTGCTTTAATCTTTTGGTGGTATTATACTTCCCTTCTGTCCTCCTGGATTCGCTTGTTTTTTTTCTTCAAGCTTGAATATCATTTCTAGCATTTTTCGAAAGCCTAGTTTGGTGGACATGTATCCTTTCAAGTTGTCTTTGTGCTGGAAGATTTTTCTTTCTCCTTCAATCATGACTGATTGTTTTGCAGGGTATATCAGCCTGGGTTGACATTTTTGCTCATTCAATACTTGAAGTACGTCTGTCCAAGATCTTCCTGCTTTTACTGTTTCCATTGAGAAGGCATTTGTTATTTTAATTGGTTTACCTTTAAAAGGTCTTTTTTTTTTTTTTCCCCTTGAAGCTCTCAGCAGCATTTCTTTATCTTGAATGTGGAGTGTTTTGACTATTATTTGCTGTGGCGAGTTTTTATTTTGGTCATATCTGTTTGGGGTGCAGAACGCCTCTTGTATATGGATGGGTCTCTCTTTTTTTAGATGAGGAAAGTTTTCCTTGATGATAGTTTGAAAAATTTCCTCAGGTGTGCTATTTTGTGATTCTTGCTCTTGTATTCCATGAATACGCATGTTAGGCTTCTTTGGGGTGTCCCATATCTCTTGAATATTTCTCTCGAGTATCTTTTTGGCTTTAACAACCTCTTCCATTGAGCTGGTTAATATTCCCACTTTGTCTTCAAGGTCTGAAATTCTGTTTTCTGTTTCATTTGTTCTGCTGATAAGACTCTCTGTTGAGTTTTTGGGTTGAAGATAACTTGTCTTTTAGTTCAGTTGTAAACTCTGTTTGAGGCTGTTTTAACTGCTCTATGCCTATTTTTGTTTCTTGAACTGTTTTTCTCAACTCCTCCAAGTGTCTGTTGTGTTCCTCTTTAAAGTGATTGATGTGGTTACTTAATTCCTCCCAGATTTCCTCTTTCATAGTATTGATCATGGTAATGATCATGTTTTGAAAGTCATTATCTTCGGGCTGGAGAGGTGGTTCAGGGGTTAAGCTTCTGCCTTGCAGGCAGAAGGTCCTGAGTTCGGATCCTAGACCCCAAGTATAGACGCCAGGCAGAAGAGGGGGCAGCCTGTGTTTCTGGTCCTGGTAGGGGGGAGCCTGTGAATCCCAGGACAGAATAAACAAGGAGGCAGTCCATGGTGGTTCCCGAATTCATCTGTGGTTCTACAAACACGCACACATACACACATACATACACATGCACAATTGAATAAAATAATAAAAAAATTTAAAAAAAAGAAAGTCGTTATCCTAGGTCATGTTTCTGTGAATTTGTTCTGGTTGGAGTCTATCATTATGGGGTTAATTTCCTTCAGTGGGATATTTGTTTTCTTAGGTTTTGTTTCTTATGAATTTGCACTTTGACTTGGGCATTATCATTTTAACTCTTAAGACCTTCTTTTAATTTCTGTGTGTTTTTCACTGAACTGAATTAGTTGTCCTGGACCAGTGCCTGCTCTGACTGCCTGGTGGGAGGAGCTAGGACTAGTGGGTTGCCTGTGATTTGGGGGTGAGCAGGGGGAGCTTACCTAGGGCACAGTGTATCCTGGCTGGACTGCAGGCATCCCGCACAGGTGGGGAAAGGGGGGAGGTGGTGGAGGTGGGCGCAATTAACTTGGGGAGCCAGGGCATGGCCCAGGGGTCTTCCCCAGCCCAGAGCAGTGCCTGCTTAGGCTGGCTGGTGGGAGGAGCTGGGAATAATGGGTTGCCTGGGGTTTGGGGGTGAGCAGGGAGAGCTTACCTAGGGCGCAATGTGTCCTGGCTAGACTGCACGTGGTCCCAGACAAGTGGGGAAAGGGACCCTCCCCTTTTTTACCCACAACTCCTTTGGAGCATCCTTCTCTGTCCCACTTGCCCCTTTCCTTCTGCATCTCCCAACTCTTTCAGCTTCCAGTACCAGTCTCCACACACAGAATCTAGCCAGAGCCCTCCACACTCTGAGTCCCTTCTCACCTGCACCCTGACATCTCCCGAGCATCATCTGTTAGGTTGGCAGGGGAAGGGGATGTGCTAGTCAAGTTCAAAAGCCTTACCCTGAAAAAACATCTGCTCTTGAAAACCATTAAAGAACAGATCACCCCACCTGGCTGTTCCTGTTACCTAACATGCTTACAGAACAACAGAGGGTACAGACCACACATCTACAAACTTCCGTGAAAATTTTCCAGAAACTAGCCCCTAACCCCTCATGTCTTATAAAACTTCTCTCCTGACCCCTGGCAGTGGGACTTCCTTGAGCCCACTTGAGAAAGGAGAACATCGCCCGGGAGTGTAGAATAAAGCCTGCCTGTTAAGCCTACTCTGTCTTTTCCCTTTTATTTCCACTTGATCAGTTAGCCTCCAACCCCCTCCGGTGTTTCTTGACCTCACACCATCCACTCCCACTAATTATATATGATGAATCCCAGGACTCAGATGACACAGATGTAAGACCGGCAATGAAGGTTGTGAAGCCTTTGTAGAAACCGGATTCAGAAAATGGGTAATATTCCTCCTATAAATGACTAAACTCTCATGGGCTGATGACCTTTGGGTGGCAGTACCCTTCTCTGCAATCCGGATGCCAGTGGCCCAAGACAGCCCTGTATTCTTGGAGATGTTTGCATCCCAGGATGACCTTAACCTCCCATCATGGCTATCCCCTTAGTTCAACTGATAAATGGTTTCTGGAGCCTTAATGGATCTCTTTGTTTTACACTGGAATGCCATCAACCACCATGCTTGCATCTGATGTTGACAAATTTTTCCAATTTTGACACAGAGGGCCTTGAGTTGTGCCTTGTTGGATTGCTGGCTCTTTTAATGCAGGGAATGCAGAATCATACTCAGCCATCATCCTGTCAGGGGGCATTTTTAGGCTTCCATGCAATGGCACCCACATACAATTCCTCTGCCACTCCCCAGAATAACTTTACCACCTATCAAGGACACCCCTTTTGCTTACAGAAACCCAAAAGGACTGAACTTATTCTCCCGCCTCGCTGGCTACAATGACAGGGCGATGGCTCTCCATCTCCTCTTTCTTCCCTCCTATGCTTTTCAAAATCTCTCCTGTATAATAACCTACACTATCAGAGGAGGAATTGTTCTTTTATTAATTATATTGCTTAAGTGTCTCCTTTAGCATATCTTGTGGCAGCGCTCCATCAACAAGATCACACTGCAGGTGCTTATGACCCTTGACCATCCAAGATGTGGCACCCCTAGAGACATGGTTCAAGCTTGGATTGTAGAGATTCGTGAGGCTTTGGTCTAATATGCTATCCACATACTTACCAGTTCCAGAGGTGAGGTCTTTTGAGGGCCAGTAGTCAATGACAGATAAGATCCTGTGAGACTGGACGACCTAAGACAGGCACGGTCTGTCATGCTGGACTCCCTCTAAGGTGGGGTCAACAAGGTCAGAGCAAAGAACTCTGGCTCCTGCTAAGCTGTCAAAATAAATAAAAAGGCCAGATATGTAGGAGGAACATGAACAGACAGGCCTGTATCATCTGAAATGTGCCACACATGTGCAAATGCAGCTTCCTCAAACTAGAACTTGCCACCGTGTCTGGTGCTGATGTTGAAACCGCCTGACTGAGAGGACCAACCCTGACAGGAAAACACAGCAAAATCTCCCACTAGAACTTATGGGATGTCGGGTGGGAGGTATATAGGCAAGCCCAATATCTGCAATAAAGAAGTCTGCTTTGCCACTTGCCTGACTCCTGGAATCTGTGTTGTTGACTCTGTACCCTCTTACCCCCACACCCAGGGTCTCTGTGGTGCCTGAACCACAACGTCCTCTATATCCATAACCTTAAGATTAGCATGCTTTCAGTCACAAATACCTAGAAAAAGCCTAAAATAGAAAGAACAGGAATATGGCCCAATTAGTTTCATCAAAGTGCCAGGTTATAAAATTAGTACATAGAAATCAGTGGATTTCCTATATACCAAGATTGATTATACTAAGAGAGAAATGAAAAAAATATAATTCACCATAACCTAAAGAAAAATACCTTGTGATCAACCTAACCAAAGAAGCAAAAGACCTGTATGATGAAAAATTTAGTGTACTTGGGAAAGAAATGGAAGAGAATATGTGAAGGTGAAAAGAACTCCCATGCTCATAGATCATTAGACGTGACATTGTGAATAGATCATCCTCCCAATAGTAACCTATAGATTCAATACAATCGCCATCATAATTTCACTGAAACTCTCCAGAGAAATCAGAAAAAAAGTCTTAAATTTATGTGGAAGTGCTTTCCAGATAGAAAAAAAACAATTCTGAGCAATAAAAACAATGCTGTAGATATCATCATATCTGTTTTCAAGTTGCAATATAGAGTCATGGTGAAACAAAGCAAAAGAAATAAAACAAACAATTTTAGTTCTACATAACAACACATTGATCAATAAAACAGAATCAAAGACGTAGAAATAAACCCATGTGCTTATAGCTACTTGATTTGGAAAAAAGGGTCAAAATGTACATTGACAAAAAACAGCATCTTTGCTTTTCTTCCTGGGACCCCAGAGCCCAGTAGACTCCCTGTACCTCAGGTAAGGACCCTAGACCACGCCTCAGGTCCCAGGACATCTGTGTGCCCCACTAGTAGCCAGTATGCCTTTCTGTTCCTGGGGAAGGCCCCAGGATATGCTCCAGGCGGCAGGTCATGTAAGCACCCCACTAGCCAATCTGACTTTCTGCCCTGGACCCTGTTGGGGTCCTTGGCAGACTCCCTGCTCCTCAAAATTCAACTGAGTCTAGAGAAAACCCAAGCAATGGGCTAGGGAATGAACACCATACATCTGAGTTCTTCTAAAATCGTCCCATCATATGGAAGAGAATCTTCATATCCAGCTCTAAAATAAGACAACTATTTTAACCATTCTGTTACTCTCAACTCTTAGTCACTGTACTTTAATATTTACATACAGCCCACCCTAAAATCCATACAACTTCAGAGACTATACCCTTCACCCTCACATATCACCAAGGATAACGTAAAAAGTACACTATCATAGTAATCATCAATCCCTGTCTACTAAATCTGCCTTAATTGATGTACCAACAGTCCTTATCTAGGAAATAACACCAACACCAAATGGCCATACCCAACTCCAAGGCAAACACTACTAATAACTGCACAAATGTAGTAACACTGTCTAATTCAGTTCAGCCAAAAACACAAAAAGGACATAAGAGATAAAACAAAAATAGCCAGGTCCTGGCACAAATCCATGAAAAACAAAAACCAAAACAACAAATCTCCTACAAAATAATGAATGCCATAATGATGTAATCCAACCAGAATAAACACGGGGAAAATAGCCAAGGAAGCCATACCCAAGATGATGATTTTCAAAGCCTGACTTTATTATGATCAATGACACAATGAAAGAGGAAATCCAGGAGGAGTTAAATAACTTCATCAACCACTTTGAACAGGAATCTAACAAGCACTTGGAGTAGATGAGAAAAGCAGTTGAAGAAACAAAAACAGGCATAGAGCATTCAATCTCAAGCAGAGTTTAAACTTGAACTAAAAGACAAGTTATCTTCAGTCCAGAACTCAGTAAGACTCTCATCAGCAACTAACAAAGCAAAAAATAGAATATCAGATCTTGAAGACAAAGTGGAAGAACAAACAAGTTCAATTGAAGAGGTTGTTAAACCAAAAAAGATACTTGAGAGTAATATTCAAAAGTTAGGGGACAACTTGAAGAAACCTAATGTGCACATTCATGGAATACCAGAACAAGAATTCCAAAATAAAACACCTGAGCAAATTTTTCAAATTTTCTTAAAGGAAAATTTTCCACATCTAAAGAAAGAGCAGCCCATCCAAATACAAGAGACGTTATGCACCCCTGACAGATATGAACAAAATAGAAACTTGACACAGCAAATAACAGTCACTACACTACACATACAAGACAAAGAAAATGTGCTCAGAGCTTAAAGAGAAAGAAAATGAGTCACTTTTAAAGGTAAACCTATTGAAATAACAAATGTTTTTCAATGGAAACAGTAAAAACCAGAAAAGCTTGGAGAGACATACTTCAAGTATTGAATGAGCACAAATGTCAACCCAGGATGATATACCCAGCAAAACTATCAGTCATGATCGAGAGTGAAAGAAAAACTTTCCGCAACAAAGATAACTTGAAAGCTTACATAACCACCAAATCAGGCCTACAAAAAATGCTAGAAAAGATACTTAAGCTTGAAGAAAATAACAAGCATATCCAGGAAGACAGAAAGGAAGTAAAATACCACCAAAATAATACACTCATGAAAGCCACAAAAAAAAAAAAATTGTCAGGAATTAAAAGTATTTTCTCCATTACAACACTAAATGTCCATGAAATTAACTCACCAATCAAAAGACACAGGTTACAAACATGAAATAAAAATTAAAACGCATCTATCTGCTGCCTTCGGGAAACACATCTGACCACAAAAGACAGGCACATTCTAAAAGTAAAAGGTTGTTCAAAAATTCTTCAAGCTAATGGAACCAGGAAATAAGCAGGGGTAGCAATTATGCTATCTGACAAAGTGAATTTCAAACCAAAGAAAATCATGAGAGATACAGAAGGATATTACATTTTAGTCAGGTAAAATTCACCAGGAAGACTTCACAATACTGAAATATATGCACCTAATATGGGATCCTCCACATTCATGAAGCAAATACTACAGTGCCTAAAACAAGAAATCAATCCCAAAATGATAATACTCAGGGATTTCAATACTACAAGCTCAACATGGGATACATCAACGGGCCAAGAACTTAACAGAGACACATTGGAAATAAATCAAACCCTTACTCAAATGGACTTTACAGATTTCTATCAAACTTTCCATGCAAGCACCAAGGAATACACATTCTTCCCAGTAGCCCATGGAACTTTCTCCAAAATAGACCATTTCTCCAAAATGGGCCACAAAACAAATCTGCACATATACAGGAAAGTTGAAATTCTATCCTGTACCCTATCAGACCACCATGGTCTAAAGCGTGACATCTGCAACATAGCAAACAGCATAAAATACACTACACTAACCCTGGGAAACTAAACACTATGATGCTGAATGAGAATTGGGTTCAAGAACAAATAAAAAAGAAAATTCAAAATTTCTTAGAAATAACAATAATGAAAATACAATACATCAAAATCTCAAAAGACACAATGAAAGCTGTCCTAAGAGGTAAGTTTATAGTTCTTAATGCCTATGGGAAAAAATGGAACTATTACAAGTAAGTAACAGCATTGCAGCTTAAAGCTTTAGAGACACAAGAACAATCCAATCACAAAAGCAGTAGAAGAGAGATTACCAAAATCAGGGGAGAAATATCCAATATTGAGATAAGGAAAACAATACAAAGAATCAATCAGTCAAAAAGCTGGTTATTAGAAAAAAAATAAGCTTGATACACCCCTAGCTAAATTAATCAAAATCAAGAGAGAGAAAACTCAAACCGACTAAATTAGAAATGAAAATGGAGTCATCACAACTGATATCCAAGAAATTCAAAGAATTATAATGTGACATTTCAAGAACTTATACTCCATGAAATTTGATAACACAAAAGAAATGGATGAATTCCTGAGTAAGCACAACTTACATAATTTGAATCAGGAAGTTTTGAATTATTTAAATAGTCCTCAAATCTTCCCACCAAAAAATGTCCTGGACCAGATGGATTCAGCACAGAATGCTACTGGACATTTAAAGAACAACTAACACTAATATTCCTTAAACTGTTCCATAACATTGTGAAGGAAGGAACACTGACAAATATTTTCTATGAAGCAAATATAATACTAACCTCAAACCTAATAAAGATACACATAAAAAAGAAAACTATAGACCAATCTCTTTGATGAACAAAGATGCAAAGATTCTCAACAAAATCTTAGCAAATCAGATCAAAAACATGAAAAAGATTATTCACGGGAATCAAGTAGGTTTTATCCCAAGCTCACAAGGTTGGTTCAACATGTGCAAATCAATAAATGTAATTCACCATATACCAATCCAAAGTCTAAGATGACATGATACTCTCCATAGATGCAAAAAAAGCTTTTGACAAGATCCAACATCCTTTTATGATCAAAACTCTAGAGGCAGTTGGAATGGAAGGAACCTTTAACAACATGATAAAAGCTGTATACAACAAGCCAACAACAAGGATTATACTCAATGGGGAAAAACTTGAAGCATTCTCACTTCAATCAGGACCTAGACAAGGCTGTGTACTCTCACCACTTCTATTCTATGTTGTACTTGAAGTCTTGGTAGTAGTCATAAGACAAGAGAGGGAAATAAAAGGGATTCAAATTGAAAAAGAGGAAGTCAACATATTTCTCTTTGCAGAAGAGATGATCATATACCTGAGAAATCCTAAAAACTCAACCAGGGAACTCCTGGAAATAATACATAAATTCAGAAGAGTGGCAGGTTAAAAAATAAATGTGCAAAAATCAGTGGCCTTCCTATATACCAAGGATGAAAAAAGTGAGAAAGTCCTAAGAGAAACAATCCCATTTACTATAGCTCCTAAAAAAATGAATCACCTTGGTAGAAATCTAACCAAAGAAGTGAGAGACCTCTGTAATGAAAACTTTAAACCCTAAAGAAAGAAATTATAGAAGACACCATAAGGTGGAAAGACCTCCCATGCTCCTGGAACAGCAGAATTAACATCATAAAAATGACCAAAAGCAATATACAAATTCAATGCTATAACAATCAAAATCCCCAAGCAATTCTTTAAAGAAATAATAATCTCAAAATTCATGTAGAAGCACAAAAGGCCCAGGATAGCAAAAACAATCCTGAGTAACAAAAACACTGATGGAGGCATCACCATACCAAACCTTAATCTACACTACAAATCCATAGTAAACCAAAAACAAAAAGCTTGGTACTGGCTCCAAAAGAGACAGGTAGATCAATGGATAAGGGTTGAAGATCCACATGTAAGCCCACACAATTACAGCCATTTCATCTTTGCCAAAGAGGCACAAAAAATTCAATGAAAGAACAGCATCTTCAACAAATGGTGCTGGCAAAGCTGGATATCCACATGCCTGGACCCATACTTGTCACCATGCACAAAAATTAACTCTGAATGGATCAAGGGCCTTAATATTAGGCCAGAGACTATAAAAACCCTAGTCAAAAAGGTAGGGAGCCTCCTCAAGCTGATTGGACTATGCCAACAGTTCCTAAACAGAAACCCAATAGCACAGTTCCTAGAACCAACAGTCAATTAATGGGTTCTTATGCAATTAAAGAGATTCTGTTCAGATAAATGAGATTGTAAACTCAGAAAAAGTCAACCCACAGAATGGAAGAAAGTCTTCACCAGCTACATATCTGATAGAGCTCTATTATCCAGAGTGTACAAATAACTTTAAAAAATAACTGCAAGGAGATAAATGACCCAATTAAAAAATGGGCCTGGGAACTCAAGAGAAACTTTTCCAGGGATGAAATTGAAATGTCTAACGAATATCTTTAAAAATGCTCTACATCCTTAGTCATCAGAGAAATGCAAATCAAAACCTCCCTGAGATATCATCTGACGCCGGTCAGGATGGCAAAAATCCACAACACAAACAATGCTAAATGCTGGAGAGGATATGGAGAGAAAAGATCTCTCACACATTGCTGGTGGGAATACAGGCTTATACAAACACTCTGAAGATCCATATCGGAATTTCTAAAAATGTTAAGGATTGAAATGCCATATACCTCTTCTATACCACTTCTGGCAGTAATCCCCCATAATGCAAAAATTCACTGCAATGACACAAGCACAACCGTGTTCACTGCAGCACTATTTACAATAGGAAAGTCATAGAATCAACACAATGCCCAATAGTTGATGAATGGATAAGTAAAATGTGGTGCATTTATACGTGGAATGCTACTCAGCCATCAAAAAAGATGAATTAATGAAATTTGTCAAGAAATGGATGGAAAAAATATGTCAAGTGAAGTATCCCAGACACAGAAAATTAGATACCATATGTACTCCCTAATACATGGATGCTAGTACCAAACCCACTTACTGACATATTCAAAGATAAATTTCTGTAATACCTACTGTAATCACAAAGATTATACACAGGAATGAAGGGGAAGGAGGGTTCTACCCCAGAAAAAAAGCTGATCATGCATCAGTAGAGAAAATAGGTCACTGTCAAATATTACATATAAGTAGCGAGACATCTGTTGAAGCTCACTCTTCCCTTCCTGGTCATCTGTGACTGATGAGGTTTGATCTCAACCATCAAGGAGGTTATAGGGACTGGCAGATAGATGGTAACCATCCTGCAAAAGGGATACAGACACCCCTCACTGCTGTGCCCTACTAATATTCCATCCACCTTTGAATCTCCTCTTATATTAAGATCTTCATTTAAACAGTCTTTTATCTTTGGTTAGGAAGTGACCTTCAATACCAATCAGGATGGAGCCAAAGACAGTGCAGGAAAAGCAAAATTGAAAGCAACAACAAGCCATAATCCAGAACATCAGAGACCCTACATTAATCATCTGGAACCAGACCAGGCAAATCTCTCCCCAAGATTGTAAGAACCTAAAGTTGGGGAGAACCAACGATATGCAAGATATTCCATATAAGATAGGGCTGCAGTCGTCATAATTGGACTTTCTATGATCTGCACAATGGCTGACATGTCAATGAACCCTCAAAGTCTAGCATGGATCACAGGGGAGAAGGCTCCAGGCAGTAGGATCCTTAGAGGCAAGGGATTAACAGTCAGAATAAAGTCCACATAATCATATGGAGCCCAAGAAAGGGCTCTGGGCTATTCCAGTTGAGTCCTTACTCCTCATTAGGGTGGAGAACTCAGAGGGAGGTTTGGCAATCACACAAAAGGATGCTCCATGGGATGGGAAGGAGAAAGGGGGAGGCACAGGGAAAAGAGGAGGGAGGGAATGGGATGAGAGGAAGAGGAAAAGGGGGAGGGTATAAAGGGGACTGGGGAGGGGAGGAGTGAGGGAGAGGACAGGAGTACCTATTGAGCTTGTATGATTGGGAAAAAAATAAAATGTGGGAGAAAGAAAAAAAAAGAAAAGAATATGGGATTGGAACTCAAAAGAAACTTTTCCAGAGATGTAATTGAAATGTCTAACAAATATCTTTTAATGCTCCACATCCCTAGCCATCAGGTAAATGCAAATCAAAACTACCCTGAGATATCATCTCACCCATCAGGATGGTGAAAATCCACAATAAAAACAATACCAAATGCTGGAGAGGATGTAGAGAGAAGGGAACTCTCATATACTGCTGGTGGGAATGCAGGTCTATAAAACCACTTTGGAGATCAGTATGGCTATTTCTAAAAAAGTTAAGGATTGAAATGCCATATGACCCTGCTATACCACTACTAGGAATAATCCCCCATAATGCATCAATTCACTACAATGACATGAGCACAACCATGTTCATTGCAGCATTATTTACAGTAGCAAAGTCATGGAATTAGCCCAAATGCCTAACAGTTGATGAAAATATGGTACATTTATACAATGGAGTACTACTCACCTATCAGAAAATATGAATTTATGAAATTTGGTGGGAAGTGGATGGAATTAGAAGAAAGTATGTTGAGGGAAGTATCCCAGATACAGAAAATTAGATACCATATATACTCCCTAATAAGTGGATCCAAGTTCCAAATCCAGTTAATAACATATTCAAAAGTAATCTCTGTAATACCTACTATAATCACAAAGGATTATAAATAGGAGGGAAGAGTAAGGAGGACCTCAAAAAAAGGAAATAAGAAAACACACATCAATAGAGAAAATAGGCCATGGTCATGTGTTGCATATAAGTAGGGAGACATCTGGTGCTGCTCATTCTCTTCCCTTCCTGGTTACTTGGAACTGAACAGGTTTGATCTCCCCAGTCAGAGAGGATATAGGGACTGGCAGATAGATGGTAACTAACTGGCAAATGGGAGACTGACCCCTCTCACTGCTGTGTCCTAGTTCTATTCTTTCATTTTTCTTTGAGTCTCTTCTTATATTAAAATCTTCATTTAAACAGTCTTTTGTCTTTGGTTAGGTGACCTTTGATGCCAATCAGGTTGAAGCCAAGAGTGGTGCAGAAAAAGCAAAACTGGAAACAACAACAATCCATAATTCAGAACACCAAATACTCTACATTAATCACCTGGAACCAGACCAGCCAAATCACTTCCCATCCTAAAGCTCAGGGAACCTTGGAGAAGAGGAGGCAGTAAGATGGTAAGAGACTAAAGATGGGGAATATCAACGATATGCAAGATATGCCACACAAGTTAGTAGTGAAGCAGCCAGGATACAGCCATTATGTGATTGGACTTTGCCTGATCTGGGCAATAGCTGACATGTCAACAGTCCCCCAAAGTCTAGCATGGATCACAAGTATCCTTAGAGGCAAGGGATTAAACACTCATAATAGAGCTCCCATGCTAACAGAGAACCCAAGAAGGGGCTCTGGGCTTTGCTACTCAGTCCTGAACCCTCACTTGGGTGGAGGACTCAGAGGGGGATTGAGTACCCACATAAACAGATGTTCTGAGGGATAGGAGGGAGGAAGCAAGAGATGTCAAGAAAGGATGAAGGAGAAAGGGGGTGAAAGGAAGGGGGTAAGGGAGAGAGAGTGCAATGGAGGGTAATTGGGGAGGGGAAGGGAGGATGTATTGTAAGGGGGTACCTGTTGAGCTTGTATGATTAGGCAAAAATAAAATGTGGAAAAAAACAGTTGTTTGGCTTGCTGACTTGAGTTTCATTAAAAAAAATTGTTCAATGATTTTTAGTTTGGGGTGAGAACATAATTTCCAGCAGCTTCTCAAATTATACTGTGCAGAGCAGCATTCTGAGCATTGACGATTATAAAATTAAGCCATTGATCATCTCTAAAACATTTTAAAGATACTCCATGTCTTGCAATATCAAATGGTCATTCAAGACTTAATTCTTCATATAAAAGTAAGAAAGCACACTCATCTCAATAGTCTGCAAACTTGCTTTCATCTTTACTAAATCATGAAATTATATTTATAGAAAATTGGTTTAAAATTCATTGATTTATAGTTTAAATCAATGATATTTTATTTGTATGCTATATTATACAATGAAATACCTGGAGTCACATAAAAATTTCTTAGGCAAAAAAGGACCATAGATGCCTTTTCTTTTCCTATCCATAAACAATTAGCATTTTCAAAGGACATCTATCTATCATTGTCCTCATTTTCACATCCCTCCAGCTCTGCTAGTCTCCTAATGGCACAAGCAGAGTTCTAGTCTCAGCTCCTCTGGCCTGAATAGTTTTGCTAGCTCTAGATGGATGTTTTCCTTTTAAAAAAGTAAATTTATTAAATTTGCATACATACATATATATATGCTCCTTGCCTTCTTCATTTCCCCCTCCCTTCCTCTCTCTTTCCTCCTGTTCTCATCTCATCCCACCCTCCCTCCCATCCCTACATGGGCCCAGTCTATTCCCTCCTACTCTGCTGTCCTTTGGTTCTGTGGCTCCCTGGGTTCCCTCTGTTTCATCTGTTGTCTTGAGGATTCAGGCTTCTGTGGCAGACAGAGAGTCTCTTTCTTTGGTGTCCCACTGATGTTGAGTGCTCCTCTATCTCTTTCTGACTCCTTGCCCTTAAGAATCCTACTTCAGAAAATTATTTCTCCTGAGATCTGCACCAATCCATGGGGACATGCTGACATGTCCCTCACTGTGCAGGTCTGATAAGATCAAGTCCTATTGTCATAAGTTCCTAGCTGTGACTGCCCTATCTTGAGTGGAGTGACTTTTCCAGCAAGGGAACTCTCTATCTTTGGGCTCTTACGATTTTACTGCCTCTTCTTTCACCAAGTTCCCTGACCCTCTAGATGGAGAGAGATTTGTCTGGCTTGGTTCCAGGTAACCTTTGTAGGGTTGATGGTTTTCTGTATTCAGGTTGGTTGTCATTGTCCATTTTGCTATTCTTGCACTGTGCAAGGCTGCATTCTATCTGACTGATAAGATACTCTCCTATCCAACAATACAGAAATTATTAAAGAGAGACCTTTATAAAAGGAAATGCATGAAGGGGAGGGAGTATCAGAAGTAGGGCACAATAGTGGGTGGGGTCAACCTTCAGGACATCATCTGACTGTCAACTAATCACTAACTCTCCCCCATGACAGGGAATACATGACCAGTGCTTCAAACCAATCCAAATACCAGTGGTTATAAAGGAGACTGAACGTGGATTGGATCAGATATCTCACTAATTATATGTCTTTCTTGATGGTGGCCTTATTTCTCTCTTGAACTTTGTTCCTTTGTCTTCATTCTCTTTCAGTCTTCTTTACCCTACCTTCCTATTTCAAATCCTTCATAGCTGTAACAGGTAATAAAAATATTTTCCCTTGAGTACATCATTATGAGAGCTTGAAAATTAGGTTCCACTTGTAAGGGAGAACATGAGATGTCTGTTTTGAGTACTTGGGATATTTTGTTGAGTATGATTTCTTCTAGCCCCATCCATTTATCAGCAAATTTCATTAATTCATTTTTTTAGCTGCATAATATTCTGTGATAGTTAATCCTGGGTGTCAGTCTTGTATTAACTACACACCTAGCAAGATCAGCTGATTCCACCTGAAGAGATTATCTGATAATATAACACCAGCCCTATATCCCATCTGAACCTGCATAGATCTCATAGGAACCTCCCTGTGGTGGACCATATAAAAGGAACCACAGAACAGAAGAGAGGGATTTCTCCAGGAATGCTAGAGCCATGTGGTCGTCTGCTGTGACTTAGCCTGCCTGCCAGCTTTAGCCAGCCAGCCATGCTGTTTCCACTGTGAAAGACTACTTTATCCCCCTCTGGAACTGCAAGTTGAATAAATCTCCATTTCTCCCTTAAGTTATTTGACTTCAGTTGTTCTCTCACAGCAATAATTAAGAGTAACCATTATATATCCCATCTGGTATATGTGCCAAATTTTCATTATCCATATGTCAACTGTCAGACATCTATATTGATTCCATGACTTTGCTATTGTGAATAGTGCTGAAATGAACATGAATGTACATTTGGCATTTGAATTTTTAACTTTTTTAGGAACTGTCATATTGATCACCATAGTGGTTATACAAGTCTGCATTCCCCAGCAATGTATGAAGGTTCCCTTCTCCCCACATCCTCTCCAGTATATGCTGGTGCATGTCTTTTGGATTTTTGGCATTCTGACCAGTATGAGATGATATCACAGGGTAGTTTTAATTTGCATTTCCCTGATGGCTAGGGAGTTGGAACATTTTTTATCAAAGACCTTAACAACAGACCAGAGACTATAAAATAGATAGGGAGGGAGGGGGGAAAGAACAGGGGGATATGGGGGAGGGAGCAAGGGGGTCCAGGAAAGGGTAGAGGGAAGGAGGAGACCAGTGTACCTATTAAGTTTGTATGAGTGGAAATAAATAAAAATTTTTAAAAATCTTTAAAAAAATCCTTGAAGAAAGAGTAAGTAATTCCTTTGAACTGCTTGGCTTAGGTCAACACTTTCTAAACAGGACCCCCCCCAATAGCTCAGCAAATAGAGCCAACTGTCATAGTTAATCCTGGATGTCAACTTGACATTCTTGGCATTAACTAAGATCAGCTGAAACCACTAGAAGAGATTATCTTGATAATACAAAGATCAGTTCTAGATCTGATTGGAATCTCCCTAGATCTCATTGGAACCTCCCAGTAGTGGACCAGCTGAAAGGAACCACAGAACAAAAGTCTGAGAAGAAGATTGACTCTCCAGCCTTCAGCCATCACTGATGGGAGTGACTTAGCCTGTCCACAGCCTCGGCCAGTCAGCCATGCCACTTCCACCATGAAAGACTGTTATCTCCTCTCTGGAACCATAAGCTAAATAAATCTTCCTTTTTCCCTTAAGTTGATTGACTTTGAATGTTCTTTCACAGCTATAGTTAAGAGTAACTGTTACGACAACTGTTAACAAATGGGATTTCATGAAATTAAGGAGCTTTTGTTCAGATAAAAATATTGTCAATCTAGCAAAAGGATGACCCACAGAATGGAAGAAAATCTTCACTAACCACTTATCACATAGGGAACTAATATCTTTATTGTAAAAAGAAGTCAAACATTAAACACCAAGGAGATTAAACAGCCCAAATAGAAAGTGAGCCTTGGAACTTAAAATAAATTTTTCCCAGGAAAAAATTGAAATGTCCAACAAATACCTTAAAGAATTTGTATCTTTTCTGACATTTTCTTTGTTGTGGATGTCTAGCTTTATTCCATGGTGGTCAGATATGGTACATGATATTATTTCCACTTTACTGTACATGTGGAGGTTTGCTTTAAGCCCAAAATGTGGTCTATTTTGGAGAGGGTTCTATGAGCTGTTGAAAAAAAAACTGTATTCTATTCTGTTGCGAAGAAAGGTTCAGTAGAGGTCAGTCAGGTCCATTTGGGCTATGGTTTGATGAGCCTCCAGTGTATCTCTATTCAGTTTTTGTTTTTTTTTATCTATCCAATGATGAGAATGGGGTGTTGACGTCCCCTACTCTTATCGATTTGGGTTGATTTGTCATTTTAAATGTTGTAACATGTGTTTAATAAATGTGGCTGAGCCAATATTAGGTGAGTGTACATTCAGTATTATGAAATCTTCCTGATGAATTATTCCTTTGACTAATATGTAGTATCCTTATGTGTCTCTTATGATTTCTTTTGGTTTGAAGTCTATTTTGTCAGATATCAGAATTGCTACTCCTGCTTCTTTCCTTTTTCCATTAGCTTGCAGTATTTTTGACCAGCCTTTTGCGCTGAGAATATGCCTATTTTTCATGGTGAGGTGTACTTCCTGAAGGCAGCAGATTGCTGGGTTGTGATATTTGATCCGTGTTTACAGTCTATGTCTTTTGATCGGAGGTTGATTCCATTAATGTTTAGGGTTATAACTGAGAAATACTTGGTTCCTCTCATTTTCTGTGTTTTGCAGTTTTATGTTTGTATTTCTTTGCTAGGAAGTTGTGTTGGTATTATTTTTCCCTTCTGTCCTCTCAGATATGTTTGTCCTTTTCTTTGAGCTTGAGTATCTTTTCTAGCATCTTTTTAGGTCTGGTTTGGTGTTCATGTAAGCCTTAAGCTTGTCCTTGTGGTAGAAGACTTTTCTTTCACCCTCCATCATGACCAATAATTTTGATGAGTATGTTAGTCTATATTGGCATTTGTGCTCATTCATGACTTGAAGTATATCTTTCCAAGCTCTTCTGACTTTTACTGTTTCCATTGAAAAATCAGCTGTTATTTTAATAGGTTTACCTTTAAATATGACTTGGCTTTTTTTGCTTGATGCTTTCAGCACATTGTCTTTGTCATGTATCTGTGCTGATTTGACTATAATTTGTCATAGCAAGCCTTTATTTTGGTCATATCTGAATGGTGTATAATATATGATTCTTATACTTGGATGCTTTAGATGTGGAAAAGTTTCATTAATGATAGTGTGAATAACTCTTCTGAATGAGTTTATGGGTTTCTTCTTCTGGTATTACATGAATGCACAGGTTTGGTTTCTTCAAGGAATCCCATAATTCTTGAATATTCCTCTCCATTATTTTTTTGACTTTTCAACCTCTTTAGTTGAACCAATTTATTCTGCCATCTTGTCTTCCGGTTCTGATATTCTATTTCCTACTTTGTTGGTTCTGCTAGTAAGATTTCCTGTTGAATTTTGGATTATAACTCATTTTTAATTTCAAGTTTAATCTCTTTTTTTGACATTTTTTATTATCTCCGCTCATACAAACTTAATAGGTACACTGGTTCCCTCCCTCTCTCCTCCTCCCCCTGAACCCCCAGCTCCCCCTCCCCTAACCCCTCCCTTCCCACTCCCCAGTGCCTCCCCTCCCCCAATTCCCAGAGAATCCTTTAATGTGCATGCCAAACTCTCCTCTGGCTCCTCCTCTCCAATGACGTACAAGGACCAAGTGGCATTTCCCTGAATCTTTTCCCGTGTTCCTCTTAAGCACAGGAGAACTACTGTGGCTGTCAATCCCTTGCCTCCAAGGATCTTGGTGCTTTTAGCAAATGCTAGACTTTGTGGGGTCAATAGTGTATTGGACATTGCGCAGGGCATGCGAAGTCCAATTATGATTGATTCGGTCCTAACTTGTGTGGAGTATCTTGCATATCATTGCTCCTCCTATCCTTGTGCTCTTACACTCTTACCGCCCCCTCTTCCGCAAATTTCCCTGAGCTTCAGGATGGGGAGAGATTAGGCTGGCCTAGTTCTAGGTGGTTGATATAGAATTTCTGAAGTTCTGGATTATGGTTTGTTGATTTTCTTTTGCGGTTTTGCTGCTCCTGCAATGCCCTTCACTCCATCCTGATGGGTATTGGATGTCACCTCCTGGCCAGAGACAAAAAGCTGTTAAATTAGAGTCTTGTTATAAGAGTATATTCAAAGGTAGATGTAATAAAAGTAGGAAACCACAGTGAGGGAGGGGTCAATCACCCATTTGCAAAATGGTTACTTATTATCTGCCAGACTACATGCCTCTCCTTCTGGTGAGATCACACCTCCTCAGTTGTAAATGATCAGGAAGGAAAAGTCTGTGAACTTTTCCAGATGTCTCATTGCTTACTTGCAGTCCTTGATGGAGGCCTATTTTCTCTGCTGTAACATGGTCCCCTCTCTCCTTGTTTCTGGTGTGGCCCTCCTATCCCATCCCTCCTGTTCATAATCCTTGCAATTACTGTATTACAGAGATTTATCATCAAGTGTCTCTAGGTGTGCTGGGTGGGTTTTGTACTAGGAGCCACCTATTAGGGAGTACATATGGCGCTTAAATTTCTGGGTCTGGGATACTTCACTCAATATAATTGTTTCTAATGACATCCATTTCCCGGCAAATTCCAGTAATTCATCATTTTTGATGGCTGAGTAGTTACTCCATTTTATAGATGTACCACAGTTTCCTTATCCACTCATCAACTGTTGGACATTTGGGTTGATTCCATGGCTTTGCTATTGTAAACAGTGCTGCTATGAACATGGTCGCACTAGTGCTATCAAGGTAAAACTTGGCTGCATGGGGGGTTATTCCCAAAAGTGGAATCACAGGGTCATATGGCATTTCAATCTTTAATTTCTTTAAGAATCTCCAGACTGGGGCTGGAGCGACAACTCAGGGGTTAAGCCTCTGCCTTGTAGGTGGAAGGTCCTGAGTTTGGATCCTAGACCCCATGTATGGACGCCAGGAAGAAGCGGGGGTGGCCTGGGCTTCTAGTCCTGGTAGGGCGGAGCCTGTGAATCCCGGGGCAGAATAAACAAGGAGGAGGTGGAGGCGTCCATGATGGTTCCCAAATTCGGCTGTGGTTCTACACACACGCACACACATACATACACACATACGCACATATATACACACATGCATACACGCACAATTGAATAAACAGTAATAAAGAAAAAATTAAAAAAAAAAAAAGAATCTCCAGTCGGCTCGCCAGAGGGCTGTATAAGCCTGCATTTCCACCAGCAATGTAGGAGCGTTCCCCTCTTTCCACATCCTCTCCAGCATTTGTTGTTTGTATTGTGGATTTTTGCCATCCTGACCAGGGTGAGATGATATCTCAGGGAAGTTTTGGTTTGCATTTTCCTGATGGCTAAGGAAGTGGAACATTTTTTAAGATATTTGTTAGACATTTTAATTTCATCTCTGGTAAAGTTTCTTTTAAGTTCCAGGGCCCATTTTTTTTAATTGGGCCATTAGTTTCCTTGGTGTTTAGTTTTCTAAGTTCTTTGTGCACTCTGGACAGTAGAGCTCTATCAGATATGTGGTTAGTGAAGATTTTCTCCCATTCTGTGGGTTGCCTTTGAGCTTGTGTTACAATCTCTCTATCTGAACAGAAGTTCAAATGCTCTATGCCTACTTTGTTTCTTCAACTGCCTTTTTCATTTCAATTAGGTGCCTGTTATGCAACTGCTCATATTGGTTTATATGGTTATTTAATTACTATTAGATTTCCTCTTTCATTGTTTTCATCATGGTAAAGATCATACTTTGAATATCCTTGTCTTAGTTATTGTATCAGTTATTCTGATAATGATCCATTGTTATTATGGTCAACATTTTTTGCAGGGAAGTTGTTGTTATGTATGACTTTTGCTGTTTCTTGTGGGTTTACAGTGTGATTTAGTCATTTTGTGTTTGATTTCTAGGATTTTTTTGGTATACGTTTATGACTATTATTATTCAGAGAGATTTGCTACACTTGGACTGTTATTGTTACTATTTACTTAAGTGTTTAAAGTCTCAGTATAGGGATCCTTGCTGTTATTTCATGGGTAGGGCAATATGCTACAAAAAAAAAAAAAAAAAAAAAACTGTGAAAGCCATATTCTGGTTCTGGGGGACAGAGTTTAGATTTGGATTTGCCTGGATGTTTGGGATTGTGAGTCAAGGATTATTATATGTTGTTTGGATTAAATATTAAATCAACTTTATATTATGAAATAAGGTGGATTTAGTAGTCAGAGGTTAGAGGTTAGAGTACTATGGAAACAATTAGTTCCTTCCAGGTTTATGAGAGTGAATAATTAATGTCCTAAGGGGTTGGTGTGTGAGGTTTTGGATGTGTTGTACAGAGGTCTGAAGCAGAGTTGACTGTCATCTGTACTGAAAAGTAAAGTAAAGAGGGATACTTATCTTATAGTTGGATGTGAAGATTCCCTTCTGTTAGTGGACTCTGTTAAAATTTTGAAGGTTCATTGGTCCCCAGAGAGAAAATCTGTAACAGTTATTCTTTACTATTGCTGTGAGAGAACACCCAAAGTCAATCAATTTAATGGAGAAAGGGAGGTTTATTCAGCTTACAGTTGCAGAGGGAAGGTACAGTCTCTCAAAGCATGGCATGGCTGCCTGGGCAAAGCTGGAGGAGGCTAAATCACTGCAGACATCTTGGAAGTTGAGAGCTGTAGACTGCTTGCTGCAAAGGCTGACTTCTCCTGGAGGTAGGGTGGGACTAATCCACCTCAAGGCCCAACCCTTGTGACTGCCTTCCTCCAGCAAGGCTCTACCTCTCAAGGTGCCATGACCTTGCCTAACACATGAGACTATGGGGAACACACTTCAAACCATGACAAAATCCAATCTGCCAATGTCTGCTGGTGTCCCAGAACCTAGAAGGGTGCCTTGTGCAGGTCCTGAGCCTAGAAGTTAGATGAATGTTTCCTAAAATGCTATTGTCCTACTCGGACAGCTGGCCTGTGAAATTAAAGGGTGTAATCTACAAACCTGGGGAGCATCAACTGATATGCACCTATAATTCCCAGCATGAGCATCAGAAAGGCAACACAGACAACAACTTGTTCATAGACAGAGAAGTAAGGGCTACAGAAAAGTTAGTCAGAGCTGAGACCTTGTCTGCTGTGGTGCTAAGATCTCTCAGAGCCCCACTTCTCTAACAGGTCCATGATCAGGTGAGGATGGGTCTCCTTCAGGGCTTGATAGAGTTTCTCTTTGCTGGCCACATTCCAGGAACAGTAGAAACTGAACAGTTTCTGCATGTTGTTTTGGTTAGTGGTTTCAGCTTGCACCATCTCATACTGCTGTTCACTGAGTACCTAACCATGCAGCTTGTCTAAGACAGGATCAACAAATGTGACTCGGGTCACCAGGTGTTCCCGAAACTGGTTCATAAGGCAGGAACATCTGGGGGAAAAGATGAGACTGGCAATGAGCACAGGCTCTGAATACTAAGCTCCACCACTTAGACTCTACTTTTTTGGGCTTATCTTCATCCCTGGGTTCTTTCTTCTTCCAGAAGGTCATTTGACCACAAGGAAAACACCTCTGCTTTTTCATGCCAGCATCTAGTCTGGAACTCAGCCTGAGCAGGAGAAGGGGATCATGATAGGACAATGAGGCTATGCGTTTGAGGTGTTAAAGCCCTATGGGCATCAGGAAGGTATCTTGAATTCTGCCTCTATACATCTATCTCTCCAACCTCATTAGGTAGGGTTCATTCCCTCCTTTCTCACTTCCCTTTCTGTCAGGGCAGATGGTGTACTGTAGCAATGCCACTGACTCCTGAGGCCTCTCGTAGCTATTACTCACCTTTGGGGGTTGAAGAAATCATGACAGGCATAGGTCTAAAGTTTCCTGGAAGACAGAAAGATGGAAAAACATCTGTAATGGAGCCAGTTATAAACAAACAGGACACACTTTGAAACTCCACACATTATGCAATTTGAAGAATAATCTATAGAAATTCTAACATAATCTTAATAAGAGCAGGAAGGTGAGTCTTTGCTTTACTCATACAAGGACACTTGGGTTCTGATCTCATGATCATAGAGACAGAAGACAGATAGATGAGGAAGAGAAATTTTTCCCACAGTATGACAGCCTCAACATTAGTCTGTCTTGGTCTGAACTGTTTCTGTTGGAAAACTATCCAAGTCCCTTGTTAGATGCCTTAAACTACTGACATCTTATTTTGGGCAGAAAGTGACTTTCTTGCCTTTGGTCTTCTACACTCTCTTAACACATCTCTGTTCTAGATTTGATGTCAGAGTCAAAGTGAAGCACAATTTTGCGCCCAGGAATTGTAAGTGAACTTTAGCAACAACAGGAATAGCATCAAGTAAAAGAATGTAATCAGTCGCAGTTTATGAGATCAAAGAACTAAGAGAGTTGACTCTACTGTGATGAAAGAGACAGAAAAACAGACATAAGGTCTCAGGTTGGAGTATGAGAACTCCATTCCTATTTGCATGGACACAGGATGATGTTTCATTATACTCTTTCTGAGTGGACAGTCTTGTTCTGTCTGACATATGCATAAATAGGAATATCTACTGAGGAAAATGACTAGGTTCCCATGAATTAAAAAACCCAGAAATATGTTTACCAAAGGAAGGAATTTGAGGAATTGAGCTTGTATAGATATGGACACAGGGAGGTTATGATCACAGTCTTCCAGTATCTGAAGACTTTTCTACAAGAAAGAAATAGACCTTGTTGGACTCACAAGAACAGAATTAAGAAAATTGATTGGATAATGTTGGTTTAACATAGGAAAGTAACAGCATATCTATCACCTCACTGCTTGAGACATGTATAAACATTTTACTTAAACTTTTCAAGAATCCTACAAGGGCTCCCGCGCCGCCTTGTCTGCCCGACCATGCGCATCCCAGTCCACAATCCTCAGGTCCCAGGTGAAGAATTCTGCCATCAACATCAGCCCCTCTGCCTCTCTGGCCCACTGGGGACCCAGCCACATGGTCTACAGAAGACACACTGCTACTCAGAATTCAATAGAGTCCAAAGAAAACTCAAGCAAAGTTCTAAGGGTCAAAGGCCATACATCTGAAAACCTCTACAATCATCCTATCACATGGTAGAGATCCTTCACATCCAGCCCAAATATAAATAAACCTCCTTTTTTTCACCTTACTGTTCCTTTCTAATATTAATTACTCTAGATTAACTTTTCCATACAGCCACCCGAAAAACATATACAACTACAGGGAGTACACCACTCACTCTCACATTTCACCAAGATACTACATCGTAAAAGTGCACTACCATACTAATATTCACACCCTGTCTACTTAACCTGACTTAACTGATGTACTTACAGCCTAATAGCCTCAACTAGGAAATAACAATAACAAAACACAAACATACCCAACTCCAAGGCAAGCACTAGTAGTAACTGCCCAAGTGTAGTAATACCAACTAAATCAGTTCAGTCAAAAACACACAGAAACTGAAAAGCCCTAGAAGACAAAACAACAATGTCCAAGTCAAAGTGCAGATACATGAGAAACAAAACCCAAGAAGACCAATCTCCCACCGAAAGAATTAACCACTAAATGATGGATTCCAACCAGAACAAATTCACAGAAAACAACCAAGAAAGCAAGACCCAAGGCAATGACTTTCAAAATATGATCATTACCATGATTAATACTATGAAAGAGGAAATCCAAGAGGAATTAAACAACCGCATCAACCACTTTGAACAAAAACAAAACAGGCATTTGGAGGAGTTGAAAAAACAGTTGAAGAAACAAAAATAAGCATAGAGCTGTTAAAACAGTCTCAGGCAGAATTTAAAATTGAACTAAAAGACAAGTTATCTTCAACCCAAAACTCAACAGAGAGTCTTATCAGCAGAACTAATGAAGCAGAAAATAGAATTTCAGATCTTGAAGACAAAGTGGGAGAATTAACCAGCTCAATGAAAGAGGTTGTTAAAGCCAAAAAGATACTTGAGAGGAACATTCAAGAGATATGGGACATCCTGAAGAAGCCTAACATGCGTATTCATGGAATACCAGAACAAGAATCCCAAAATACCACACCTGAGGAAAATTTTCAAACTATCATCAAGGAAAACTTCCCTCAACTGAAGAATGAGAGGCCCATCCAAATACAACAGGCATATCGCATTTCAAACAGATATGACCAAAATAGAAAATCGCCATGGCAAATAATAGTCAAAACACTCCACATTCAAGACAAAGAAAAGGTTCTGAGAGCTTCAAGAGAAAAAAAGCAAGTCACTTTTTTTTTTTTTTTTTTTTTAGGTCTTTTTTTTTTTTTAATTTTTTTTTTTTTTATTATTATTATTTATTCAACTGTGTGTATGTGCGAGCGCGCGTGTGTGTCTGTGTGCGTGTGTGTGTGTGTGTATGTGTGTGTAGAACCACGGACGAATTCGCGAACCACCATGGACGCCTCCACCTCCTTCTGCCCCGGGATTCACAGGCTCCGCCCTACCAGAACCAGAAGCGCAGGCCGCCCCCGCTTCCGCCTGGCGTCTATACGTGGGATCTGGGATCCGAACTCGGGACCTTCCGCCTGCAAGGCGGAGGCTTAACCCCTGAGCCACCTCTCCAGCCCGCAAGTCACTTTTAAAGGCAAACTTATTAAAATAACAAATGACTTCTCAATGGAAATAGTAAATGCAAGAAGAGCTTGGAGAGACATACTTCATGTATTAAATGAGCAAAAATGCCAACCCAGACTGATATACCCAGGAAAACTATCTGTCATAATCAAGGGAGAAAGAAAAATTTTCCAACACAAAGACTACTTGAAGTGATATATGTCTACCAAACCAGGCCTTCAAAAAATGCTAGAAATGATACGCAAACTTGAAGAAAAAAACAAGCATATTCAGGAGGACAGACGGGAAGTAAAGCTTACAAAATTCACCAACCATAAAAAATGTCCAGAATTAAAAATCATTTCTCCATTATAACATTAAATGTCAATGGTATTAACTCACTGATTAAGAGACACAGATTATGAATTTGGATTAAAAATCACAATCCAACAATCTGCTGCCTTCAGTAAACTCATCTCACCACAAAAGATAGGCACATCCTAAAAATGAAAGGCTGGTCCAAAATTCTGCAAGCTAATGGAACCAGGAAACAGGCAGGTGTAGCCATTATGCTGTTGGACAAAGTGGACTTCAAACCAAAAAAAAATCATAAGAGACACAGATGGATACTACATTTTAGTCACAGATACAATTCACCAGGAAGACTTCACAATACTGAACATATATGCACCCAATACGCCCCCCCACATTCATTAAGCAAACCCTACAACATCAAAAGCAAGAAATCAATCCCAAAACAATAATTCTTCGGGATTTCAACACCGCCCTCTCAACATGGGATAGATCAACAGGTCAAAAGCTTAACAGAGACACTTTGGAACTTAACCAAACCCTTAAAGAAATGGACCTTACAGATATCTATCAAACTTTTCATCCACACACCAAAGAATACACATTTTTCTCAGCAGCACACAGAACTTTCTCCAAAATAGATCATATATTGGGCCAAAAATGAATCTCCACATGTACAGGAAAGTTGAAATTCTAGCCTGTGCGTTATCAGACCACCACGGCCTAAAGCTGGACATCCACAATACAACAAACAAGAGAAAATACGCTAACTCCTGGAAACTTAACAATATGATGCTGAATGAGAACTGGATTCAGGGAGAAATTAAAAAGGAAATTCAACATTTCCTGAAAGTGAACGATAATGAAAATACAACTTACCAAAATCTCTGGGACACAATGAAAGCTGTCCTAAAAGGTAAGTTGATAGCTCTTAATGCCTACATGAAAAAAATGGAAACATCAGAAATAAATAACTTAACAATGCAGCTTAAAGCTTTAGAGACACTAGAGCAATCTCATCCCAAAAACAGTAGAAGAGAGATTAGCAAAATAAGGGGAGAAATATCTGAAATCGTGATTAGGAAAACGATAGAAAAAATCAACCAGTCAAAAACCTGATTCTTTGAAAAAAAATCAATAAGATTGATACACCCCTAGCTAAATTAACTAAAAGCAGGAGAGAGAAAACCCAAATTAACAAATTAGAAATGAAAATGGAGTCACTACTGATACCCAAGAAATCCAGAGAATTATAACATCATATTTCAAAAACTTGTACTCTGTGAAATTTGACAACACAAAAGAAATGGATGAATTCCTAGGTAAGCACAACTTACCTAAATTGAATCAGGAAGTTGTGAATTATTTAAATAGTCCTATAACATATAAGGAAATTGAGGAAGTAATCTTGAATCTTCTCACCAAAAATTGTCCTGGACCAGATGGATTCAGCACAGAGTTCTACCAGACATTTAACATTATGGAGTTAATAACACCAATACTCCTTAAACTGTTCCATCAAATAGCAAAGGAAGGAACACTACCAAATTCCTTCTATGAAGCTAATATCATCTTAATCCCAAAACCTAATAAATATACACTTATAAAAGAAAACTATAGGCCAATCTCTCTGATGAACACAGATGCAAAGATTCTCAACAGTCTTAGAAAATTGGATTCAAAAACATATTAAAAAGATCATCCGGGGCTGGAGAGGTGGCTCAGGGGTTAAGCCTCTGCCGTGTAGGTGGGAGGTCCTGAGTTCGGATACCAGATCCCACGTATAGACGCCAGGAGGAAGCAGGGGCGGCCTGTGTTTCTGGTCCTGGTAAGGCAGAGCCTGTGAATCCCGGGGCAGAGTAAACAAGGAGGAGGTGGAGGCATCCATGGTGGTTCCCGAATTCCTTGGTGGTTCTACACACACACAGACACACACACACGCATGCGCACATACATACGCACACAGGCACAAATGAATAAATAATAAAAAAATTAAAAAAAAATTTTTTTTAAAAAATAGATCATCCACGGGGACCAAGTAGGCTTTATCCCTGGCACACAAGGTTAGTTCAACATATGGAAATGAATAAATGTAATTCATCATATAAACCAGTCCAAAGTCCAAGAGCACATGATACTCTCGATAATGCAAAAAAGCTTTTGACAAGATCCAACAGCTTTTTATGATCAAAACGCTAGAAACAGTTGGAATGGAAGGAACCTTTATCAATATAATAAAAGCTGTGCACAACAAGACCACAGCAAGGATTATACTCAATGGGGAAAAACTTGAAGCATTCCCACTTCAATCAGGAACTAGACAAGGCTGTCCACTCTCACCACTTCTATTCAATATTGTTCTTGAAGTCTTACCTGAAGCCATAAGACAAGAAAGGTACATGAAAGTTATTCAAATCAGCAAAGAGGAAGTCAAGCTATCCCTATTTGCAGATGACATGATCTTATACCTGAGTGATCCCAAAAACTCCACCAGGAAGCTTCTGGAACTAATTGAGAAGTTCATTAGGGTCGTAGGATACAAAATAAATGTATAAAAATCAGTGGCTTTCCTATATGTCCAAAGTGAAAGAAGTGAAAAAGCCCTGAGAGAAACAATGCCATTTACTATAGCCCCTAAAAAAATGAAATACCTTGGTATAAACCTAACCAAGGAGGTAAAAGACCTTTACAATGAAAACTTTAAAACCCTAAAGAAAGAAATTGTAGAAGACACCAGAAGGTGGAAAGGCTTCCCATGTTTCTGGATTGGCAGAATCAACATCATAAAAATGACCATCCTACCAAAGGCAATATACAAATTCAATGCTATACCAATTAAAATCCCAAAGCAATTCTTTAAAGAGGTTGACCAAACAATCTCAAAATTCATATGGAGGCACAAAAGACCTAGGATAGCAAAGACAATCCTGAGTAACAAAAACACTGCTGGAGGTATCACCATATCAAATCTTAGTCTATACTACAAATCCATAGTTATAAAAACAGCCTGGTACTGGCTCCAAAATAAGACACACAGATCAATGGATAAGGGATGAAGACCCAGATATAAGCCCACAACATTACAGCCATTTGGTCTTTGACAAAGGAGCCCAAAACATCCAATGGAAAAAGAACAGCATCTTCAACAAATGGTGCTGGCAAAACTGGATCTTCACATGCAGAAGATTAAAGCTGGACCCGTACTTGTCACCATGTACAAGATTTAATTCCAAATGGATCAAGGACCTTGGTATAAGGCCAGAGACTATAAAAACCATATTTGAAAGGGTAGGGAACTCCCTTGAGCTGATTGGGCTAGGCCAACATTTCCTAAACAGACATCCAATAGCAGAGTCACTGCTACCAACTCTCAACAGTTGGGATCTTGTGAAATTAAAGAGCTTCTGTTCAGATAAAGAGACTGTAACACAAGCTCAAAGGCAACTCACAAAATGAAGAAAATCTTCACTAACCACATATCTGATAGAGCTCTATTATCCAGAGTACACAAAGAACTTAGAAAACTAAACACCAAGGAAACTAATGGCCTAATTAAAGAATGGGCCCTGGAACTTAAAAGAAACTTTACCAGGGATGAAATTAAAATGTCTAACAAATATCTTAAAAAATGCTCCACTTCCTTAGCCATCAGGGAAATGCAAATCAAAACTTCCCTGAGGTATCATCTCACCCTGGTCAGGACAGCAAAAATCCACAATACAAACACCACCAAATGCTGGAGAGGATGTGGAGAGAGGGGAACTCTCCTACATTGCTGGTGGGAATGCAGGCTTATACAACCACCCTGGCGAGCGGTCTGGAGATTCTTAAAGAAATTAAAGATTGAAATGCCATATGACCCTGCAATTGCACTTTTGGGAATAACCCCCCATGCAGCAAAAATTCACCTCGATAGCCCAAGCACGACCATGTTCATAGCAGCACTGTTTACAATAGCATAGTCATGGAATCAACCCAAATGTCCAACATTTGACCAGTGGATAAGGAAAATGTAGTACATTTATACAATGGAGTACTACTCAGCCATCAAAAATGAGGAATTAATAGAATTTGCCAGGAAGTGGATGAAATTAGAAACAATTATATTGAGTGAAGTATCCCAGACACAGAAAATTAGGCGCCGTATGTACTCCCTAATAGGTGGCTCCTAATACCAAACCCACTTTGAGACACTCAAAGATAAATCTCTGTAATACCTACAGTAATTGCAAAGATTATGAACAGGAGGGTGGAGATAGAGGGACACACCAGTAACAAGGAGAGAGGTGACCATGTTACGGCAGAGAAAATAGGCCACAATCAAGGACTCCATGTAAGTAGACATCTGGTTAAGTTCACAGACTTTCCTTCCTGATCATTTACAACTGATGGGGTATGATCTTACCAGAAGGGGAGGGGGTATAGTCTGGCAGATAGAAAGTAACCATTTCACGAATTAGTGATTGACCCCTCCCTCACCATGGTTTCCTACTTTTATTACATCTACCTTTGAATATACTCTTATAACAAGACTCTAATTTAACGGGCTTTTATCTCTGGCCAGGGGGTGATATCCAATACCCATCAGCATGGAGTGAAGGGCATTGCAGCACCAGCAAAACTGAAGAAAATAAATCAACAATCCATAGTCTAGAACATCAAAGACTCTATATCAACCACCTGGAACTAGGCCAGACTAACCTCTCCCCATCCTGAAACTCAAGGACATTTGCGGAAGAGGGGGTGGTAAGAGTATAAGAGCAAAAGGATGGGAGGAGCAATGATATGCAAGATACTCCACACATGTTAGGGCCGAAGCAATCATAATTGGACTTTGCAAGCCCTGCTCAATGTCCAACACACTATTGACCCCACAAAGTCTAGCGTTTGCTGAAGGCACTAGGATCCTTGGAGGCAAGGGATTGACAGCCACAGTAGTGTTCCTATGCTTAAGGGGAACACAGGAAAGAGTTCTGGGAAATGTCACTGCGTCCTTGCACCTCATCAGAGAGGACCCAGGGGAGGGTTTAGCATGCTCATTAAAGGATGCTCTGGGGATCGAAGGGGAAGGCACTGGGGGATGGGGACAGAAGGGGGTGGGGGGCACAGGGGATGGGAGGTTGGAGGGAGGTGGGGAACAATATACCTGTTAAGTTTGTATGAGTAGAAATAAAAAAAAAAACCAGAATCCTACAAGGTATTATGATTCTCATATTCTAGGACATCAGCTCAAATGGATTAAGTAATTTTCCCAAGATCACTCATGAGTAAGTGTTGGAAAGGGATTCAGATCCAGGTCTCATACTGGGGCGGGTCAGTTCCCCATCTGTGACTTATTTGCCTTAAGACTAACCAAAGCCTATACACTGGCCACACATGAAGCCAGTTTGCAACAACTCAGGAGGAACTATCACCACTGTTTGACAGAAGGCAAGGGTTGATTGGCAATGGAAATATTTACTTGAACAGCTTGTTTGGGGATGTGGAAAAAAATTCACTATCTTATCTCTTCTTGTCTACCTTCACTTGAAAATGAGGACAAATCCCTTGGAGAGTATCTGATGTTATCAAAACTGGCTTACTTCACCAACCAAAGAAATATCAAGGTCTTGTGCATTTATTTTAAAGATGAGATATAAACTCATGTTGGAGGCTTTGTGAGTGTCAAATATTGTTAATTGAAAGGCAGAGTTGGAGAGACAGCAGTACTAAAGAGTTGGAGAGACTGAGTCTGCAGTTGTTCAGATTGAATGTGCCCCCTCTACAAGCTCATTGGTAGTTGATCACTAGTCCTTAAATTGTGCTCTGAAGATTTTTCATCATGAGGACCCTGACTTCACAAATGGATACATAGACTGATAAGATTATAAATAACCATTACAATGATAAAAAAAAAAAAACTACAGTAGGGCACCCCAGTTAGAAGTAGGGACTTCCCCATAAAGTATCTTTGTTATCCTCTTTCAAGTTCATCCCTCTCAGTCATTATATAGAGATGGTGTGGCCAGTTCCCTCAGCCCTGGTGTTGGTGCATGTTCTCCTGGCAAGCTGGACTGAGAACTGTAACCAGATAAATCGTAAGCCATTTTATGGTCATTTATCAGCAACCATGCAGGTGAACTGCAACACATATATTTGAGTGTTTGCATACAATCATGGGTTTAAATGTGGGTGTATGCATTTCATGGTGGGCATGTATAGGTCAAAGGAACATTTTTGGTATCAATCCCCACCTTCCATATTGTTTCAAGAGAGTCTACTTTTGTTTATTGCTGCATACACCAGTCTGGCTGGCTGCAAGAACTGTGGAGTTTCTCTACTTTTTGCTTCTCATCATGCTGTAGAATGTGTAATGGGGTTACAGATGCATGTTATCACTTTTGGTTTTATGTGTATCTGGGGGGAACTCTCACAGCAAATACTTTACCCATTGAAAAATCAATCCAAGCTCAACGTTTTAAAAAGTGTTCAATATCCATTACCATCCGGAAAATGCAAAGTAAAACTACTTTACAATTCCACTTCACAAGTGCTAGACTAGATATAATCAAGAAAACTGCAAGTGCTTTTCACAGAGCTGTAGAGACAAAGGAACACTTATTGACCATTGGTAGTATGTAAGCTTGAACAGTCACT
This sequence comes from Typhlomys cinereus, assembly GCA_023101885.1. Lineage (NCBI taxonomy): Eukaryota > Metazoa > Chordata > Mammalia > Rodentia > Platacanthomyidae > Typhlomys > Typhlomys cinereus. The sequence continues at coordinate 308,284 of JALPQD010000863.1, forward strand.
ATAGGAATCGTTATGAATGCATTTTTAAAAAATATCATTAAACAGATCAATCACTATGATCCAGGTATATTGATATTATGCATATGCCAAAGGATTCTAGGTGAGCCTACCACAGAGATAGTTCACCCATATTTATTGTTGCTCTATTAGTGATAACCATGAACTGGAACCAGCTCAGATGGTTCCATATTAATGAATAATGAAAATGCAGTAATACTCAACCACAAAGAAAAAACTGAAAGTATAAACGAAAGAAAGTGGATGGAATTTAAAAATATATTTAGTGAAGTAATCCAGGCATAGAAAGACAAATTCCACATGTTCTTTCTCACTTATGGGTCCTAACTTCTAATTTTCAATATAGGTAGTTATGTGGGAATAACTATAGACACAGGTCATAAGACTAGAAAGGAGACCATCAAGAAAAAAAGGTTTCAAGAAATGATGTGTGGTAATAAAAACTATACTGGAGGAATCACCATGCCATATGATAGTGGCTCCAAATCAGATACATAGATCAATGGATCTGACCCAAAAAATAAGCTCCTATACATATAGTCATCTGATTTTCATCATAAGGGCTCAGAAAGCTCAATGGCAAAAGAACAGTATCTTCAACAAATGGTGCTGACAAAATTGTATATCCACATGCAGAAGATTGAAACTTGACTCTTACTTGTCACCATGCACAAAAATCAACTCCAAATAGAACAAAGACCTTAACATTATTCCAGAGATTATAAAAATTCTAGAAGAAAGAGTAGGCAATTCCCTTGAACTTATTGGCCTAGGCCAAAACTTTCTAAACAAAACCACAATAGCTCAGGAAATAGAAACTTCTTTAGCATGCACAAACTATAAAGGAACACAAGTCAGTGGGAATGAAGATCCCAAAAGGGTAGAGGCAAAAGAACACAGGTAAATAGATGAATAAGGCAATTATGGAAGAAAAGTCTTAAAGGGAAGAGAAAATAGATGGTAGAATTTAGTAAAAGGTAAAGGAGCAAAGAGAAAAAAAAGGCAATTGGCTTGGGAATAAAGTGATCAATAGCCTCACTGAGCTATAAATACTGCAAGCTTCAACAATTGTGCTAAGAATACAGTGAAGCAATAGTGGTATGGAAGTACCATGGATAACCGATTACACTCTGATAAGTTCTAAACCTCCTATTATTGGCAGGAAATACATGTCTGTTTTTGTAAACCTGTCCAAATAGTAGAAGGAAAGAAGATAGTAGGAAGGAACAGATGTATTAGTGTTAACTTGAAAAACGTGATAGTAAACTACAACCTAAACATTTCTATTATACCCTTAAGGTAGCAAAAGCTCTCAGCATTCAATCAAGAGACATCCTACTGCAATGGAATATGAGTAAGACAGAAAATCAAAACTGGCCAGGATGCAGAATGTTGGTGACATTGGGCTGCTCACCTATAATGAGGCCACCAAATCTCCCATTCTCAAAGCTCATGAAACTTCATAGAAGAGGGGGGACAGTAAGATTATAAGAATTTAAAGGTGTGCTGATAGCCAAGACATTCCAGTCACAACAGGGATGCTGCATCCAGGAGTTGAGCATAATGAGATCTACCTCCCCCAGATCTACACAATGGCTGACATATCAACATCCCCCATAAACTAGCAAGGCTCTCAGGAGAAATAACTACACTCAGAAAGAATCTCCGAGTCACTTACTAGATAACAAAAAGGAGAACCTCTCCCCTTGTGAGTTTGCCTACTGAAAGGCCACATATACTACCAAAGAGACCTGGTTCCTCACAAAAATAGATATCTCAAAGGGAATCCCGGGATCCATACATGCAGAGGGACAGGAGAGCAAGAAGGACATGGCTGGATTGGTGAATGTAGGAGAGAGGGTGAGAGGAAGGTTATGGAAGGGAGGCAGATGGGGCAAGGATATAAACTAATTTCATATGTATATACAAAATTCTCAATGAAAATGTCAAAAAAGAAGTTAAAAATTAAAAATAATGCTGGAAGTATCATCATACTAAACCTTAATCTACTACAACTCCGGAGTAATAAAACAGTATGGTACTGACTTCAAAATAGACAAATAAATCAATGGATAAGGGTTGAAAACCCAGACATAAGCCCATAAAATTACAGTAATCTAAGTTTTGACATAGGGGCCCAAAAAACTGAATGGGAAAAGAACAGCATCTTCAACAAGTGGTGCTGGCAAAACTGGATATTCTCATGCAGAAGACCAAAACTGGACTCATACTTGTCACCATGCATTAAATCAACTTCAAATGGATCAGAACCTTAATATTATCGTATAGACAATAAAAAATTTAGTAGAAAGATATAGCCCATAAAAAAATGAAATACCTTGGTATAAACCTAACCAAGGAAGTAAGTGAACTTTACAATGAAAACTTTAAAATCCTAGAAGACACTAGACATTAGAAGGTGGAAAGACCTGCCATGTCCCTGGATTGGCAGAATCAGCATCATAAAAATGACCATGCTGCCAAAGGCAACATACAGATTCAATGGTATACCAATTAAAATCCCAAAGCAATTCTTTAAAGAAGTTGATCAAACAATCTCAACATTTATACGGAGGCACAAAAGACCCAGGATACCAAAAACAATCCTGAGTAACAAAAGCACTGCTGGAGGTATCACCATACCAAACCTTAATCTATACTACAAATCCACAGTGATAAAAACAGCCTTGTACTGGCTCTAAAATAGACACACAGATCAATGGATAAGGGTTGAACACCCAGATATAAGCCCACACAACTACAGCCATTCGGTCTTTGACAAAGGGGCCCAAAAAATCCAATGGAAAAACAGCATCTTCAATAAATGGTGCTGGCAAAACTGGATATCCACATGCACAAGATTAAAACTGGACCCATACTTGTCACCATGTACAAGACTTAATTCCAAATGAATCAAGGACCTTGATATAAGGCCAAAGACTATAAAAACCTTATGTGAAAGGATAAGGAACTCCCTGGAGCTGATTGGACTAGGCCAACAGTTCCTAATCGGAAATCCAATAGCACAGTCACTATAACCAACACTCAACAGATGGGATCTTACAAAATTAAAGGGCTTCTGTTCAGATAAAGAGACTGTAACACAAGCTCAAAGGCAACCCACAGAATGAGAGAAAATCTTCACTAACCACATATCTGATAGAGCTCTATTATCCAGAGTGCACAAAGACCTTAGAAAACTAAACACCAAGGAAACTAATGGCCCAATTAAAAAATGGGCCTTAGAAGTTAAAAGAAACTTTACCAAGGACGAAATTAAAATGTCTAACAATCATCTTTAAAAATGCTCCACTTCCTTAGACATCAGGGAAATGCAAATTAAAACCTCCCTGAAATATCATCTCATCCCGGTCAGGATGGCAAAAATCCACAATACAAACAACACTGAATTCTGGAGAGGATGTGGAAAGAGGGGAACTCTCTTACATTGCTGGTGGCAATGCAGGCTCATACAGCCACTCTGGCGAGCAGTCTGGCGATTCTTAAAGAAGTTAAAGATTGAAATACCGGGGCTGGAGAAGTGGCTCAGGGGTTAAGCCTCTGCCTTGCAGGCGGAAGGTCCTGAGTTCGGATCCTAGACCCCACCTATAGACGCCAGGAGGAAGCGGGGGCGGCCTGCGTTTCTAATCCTGGTAGGGCGGAGCCTGTGAATCCCGGGGCAGAGTAAACAAGGAGGAGGTAGTCTGTGGTGATTCCCGAGTTCGTCCGTGGTTCTACACACATATATGCATACACGCACATATACACGTGCACAATTGAATAAATAAAAAAAAGATTGAAATGCCATATGACCCAGCTATTCCACTTTTGAGAATAACCCCCCATATAGCAAAAATTCATCTCGATAGCACAAGCACAACCATGTTCATAGCAGCACTGTTTACAATAACAAAGTCATGGAATCTACCCAAATATCCAACAGTTGATGAGTGGATAAGTAAAATGTGGTACATTTATACAATGAATACTACTCAGCCATCAAAAATGATGAATTAATGCAGTTTGCCAGGAAATGGATGGAATTAGAAACAATTATATTGAGTGAAGTATCCCAGACACAGAAAATTAAGTGCATATGTACTCCCTAATAAGTGGATCCTAGTACCAAACCCACTTAGAGACACACTCAAAGATAAATCTCTGTAATACCTACAGTAATTGCAAAGATTATAGACAGGAGAGAAGGGGAAGGAGGGGCACACCAGAAACAAAGAGAGAGGGGATCATGCTACAGCAGAGATAATAGGCCACTATCAAGGACTGCAAGTAAGAAATGAGACATCTGGTTAAGCTCACAGACTGTCCTTCCTGGTCACTTGCAACTGATGGGGTATGATCTTACCAGAAAGGGAGGGCATACAGTCTGGCAGATAGAAGGTAACCATTTTGCTATGGGAGACTGACCCAACCCTCACTGCAGTCTCCTACTCTTTTTCCATCTATCTTTGAACCTATCCTTATAATAAGACTCTATTTTAATAGCTTTTTATCTTTGGCCAGGGGGTGACATCCAATACCCATTAGGATGGAGCCAAGGGCATTGCAGGAGCAACAAAACTGAAAAAAAAAATCAACAAACCATAACTCAGAACATCAGAAAGTCTATATCAACCACCTGGAATCAGGCCTGCCTAATCTCTCCCCATCCTGAAGCTCAGGGAATTTTGTGGAAGAGGGGATGGTAAGATTGTAAGAGCACAAGGATGGGAGGAGTAATGATATGCAAGATACTCCACACAAGTTAGTCCCGAAGCAATTATAATAGGATTCTGCATGATCTGCACAATGACCAACATATTATTGACCCCTCAAAGTCTAGCATGGACTAAAAGCACTAGGTTCCTTAGAAACAAGGGATTAACAGTCACAATACTGTTCCTATAGTTAAGGGGAACACAAGAAAGAGTTCTAGGAAATGCCACTGACTCCTTACACCTCATCAGAGAGGAGGACCCAGAGGAAAGTTTGATATACACACTAAAGCATGCTTCAGAGATGGAGGAAGGGGCACTGGGAGAAAGGGAGGGAAGGGGGAAAAGAAGGGGAAATGGGGGAGGTAGCAGAGAGGTCCAGGGAGGAGTGGTGGGAGGGAGGGGACAGGGTTATCTATTACGTTTGTATGAGCAGAAAAATAAATAACTTAAAAAAATTAGTAGAAAGAGTCAGGAATTCTCTCTAGCTGATTGGGCTAGGGCAAAATTTTCTAGAGAGAACCTCAATAGCACAGGCACTAGAACCAACATTCAGCAAATGGGATCTCATGAAATTAAAGAGCTTTGGTTCAGCTAAAGAGATTGTAATCCAACCATAAAAACAACCCACAGAATGGGAGAAAATCTTCACTAACCACACATCTGGTAAAGATCTAATATCCATTGTGCATAAATAACTTAAAAAATTAAACACCAAGGAGATAAACAGCCCAGTTAGAAAATGGGCTGGGAAACGGAAACTTAAAAGAAACTTTTCCAGAAATGAAATTGAAATGTCCAACAAATACCTTAAAAAAATGTTCCACCTCCCTAGCCATCAGGGAATTGCAAATCAAAATGACCCAAAATCCAAAATATATACAGCAACAAATTCTGGAGAGGATGTGGGGAGAAAGGGATACTTATACATTGCTGGTGGGAATACAGGCTAGTACAACCACTCTGGAGATCCATATAGCAGTTTCTAAAAAAGTTAAGGATGCCATATGACCCTGATATACCACTACTGGGAATAATCCCCCAAAATGCATCATTTCACTATAGTGACTTGAATATACTCATGTTCATGTGCATATCCTCAACTGTTGATGAATGGATAATGAAAATGTGGTACATTTATACAATGGAATAATACTGAGCCATCAAAAATAAAATGGGTTAATGAAATGTGTCAATAAATAGATGAAATTAGAAGAAATTATATTAAGCAAAGTATCCTAGGCACAGAAAGAAAGATAGATGCCACATGTTTTCCCTTATATGTGGATCTTAGTTCCAAACTCTCTTAATGACATACTTAAAGGTAAATCTCTATAACACCCATTATAACCACAAAGTATTATAACTAGGAGGACAAGGGAAAGAGGACCTCAAGAGAAAGGAGACTAAAAAAGCAGCTATTTTTCCACTTTTATTTTTTTCTACTTTTATAATCATATTGAGTATTTATCCCAGTTTACCTCTTTCCCCACTCCCTCAAATCCCCTCTCTTCCCTTCATCATTTCTTCCCACTCCCACACACCCTTCTGCCTAATATGCTCCTATGAACTCCAGAGTTCGTTCTGCATTGTTTACTCCTTCCTTTGGGGACTTAAGTCTCCAAAGAGCAGTTTAATAGAGAAATTAGATGATGGTCATGAACAGTGAGAAATCTGACAAACCTTGTTGCCAAATCCCCACCCGGCCAGGCAGGTAAAGGAGGGGGAATTCAGCAGAAGCCAAGGCGAGGGGGTGAGAGGCAAGGGGTGACCACATAGACCCTGGGAGTCAGGTGAGGAACAGGCAGTAGATGAGTTTGCTGCAGACTCATTTAATTAAGGAAGTAATTGAGCTTATATAGAGTCAGGGATCCAATCAGGTGTTGCCATCTCTCTACTCCAGGGGACAGCCACCAATCATTTGTCTGTTTACTAGATGTCCATTGCAGGGGCAGATTAGATAGCCACTTCCCATTGGTTGTTCATCCCTCCACCTGTATGGTTCTTCTGTTGGGACATTGGGACATGTCTGGGGCATGTCTGTACTTGTTCAGGCTTGTCTGTAGCTTGGGTTCGAGAGCCCAGGCTAGGGCCTTTCTGAATCGATAGTGCCACATGTAAGTAGTAAGAACTCTGACAAACCTCACTCTCAATTCCCTTCCTGTTCACTCAGGAGTGGATAAGTTTAAAGAGCTGGGCCTATCTCCCCAGTCTTGGAGGGGATAGGGGCTGACAGATGGCAGCTAACTGGCAACTGGGAGACTGACCCCACTCACTACAGTTTTTTAATCCCATTCTGCCCTCTACCTTTAAGCCTCTTTTTATATTAAAATTTTCATTTTAACAGCATTTTATCTATGGTAAGGAGATGATCTCAACACCCAATCAGGATGCAGCCAAGGGCAGTACAGGAACAGCAAAACTGAAAACAACAACCAGCCATAATTCAGAACACCAAGGACCCTACAGTGTTCATCTAGAACTAGACCAGCCAAATTTCTCCCCATCCTAAAGCTCAGGGAACCCTGTGGAAGAGGGGGCATCAAAACTGTAAGAGCCTAAAGATGGGGAGAACCACCAATGGACAAGATATTCCACTTAAGTCTAGGCTGCAGCTGCCAAGATATTGCACCAATGTGATTTGACCTTGCCCGACCTGCACAATAGCTGACATGTCAACAGGCCCCCCAAAACTAGCAAGGATCTCAGGGGAGAAGGCTTCAGGCAGTAAGATCCTTAAAGGCAAGAGGTTAGACAGATATAACAGAGTTCCTTATTAGTGGGTGGTGCAAGAAGGAGCCCAAGGTATGCCAAAGAGTCCTGAATTCTCACTAGAGTAGATGACTGAGAGGGAATTCAGCACCCATATAAACAAATGTTCTGGAGGGTGGAAGGGAGAAGAAGGGAAACACCAAGAGAGGAGAGGGAGGGAGGAAAGAGAGGAATAAGGGGAAAATATGAAGAGTAGTATGGGGGGACAATAATGAGATCTAGACCCGAGTTTGGTTTTCTTTTAGTTCTTATATATAGCTTTCATAATGTGGCCCAGTCAGAGCGCAGCCATTAGCTCTAACTAGAGACAGGCTGAGAGCTTGGAATCCTTGGAATGTGGCCCCACATGCCTAGCTAAGTATCTGAAAAGAACATTTCAGCACATTGGAGTTACCCACCCCTATTTCTCCCCTTACCATAAAAGTCTATGGGCTGCCCTGGGGCTGGGCATAGGCCAATCAGAGGCCAGCAACCATTTGTCAGTAACAGAAGAGAAAATCTCAGATGTTGTGGGTAGTAAGATTGCAATTCAAACTTATTACAGACAAGGGGGGGGACCAATCCCTGCATGCCAAAACTGTTGGCTATTAGCCAATCATGTAACTGCTAAGTTGGAAGCCCCCTCCCCTTGCCAGTAAGTCATAAAACTTCACCTGGACAAAGGACCACACTCTTCCCGGCTCGACACAGCTGTTGGCCAATTGTGAACCCAGGTTCAAATCTGCTAATAAAGAACCTCATGCGATTTGCAGCTGATGTTGGCTCCTTGTTGATTTTTGGGAAGAGGAGGAAAGGGAAGGAAAGGGGTGAGGATACCTACTCATTGACCTTGTTTAAGTAAAAATTTAAAAAACTAAAAATTAATTAAAAATAAAAAGTTATAAGGATTAGCCAGAACTATAAACTAAAGCAAATAAATGTTTTAAGATTTTTAATATTTTTACTTATTTTTTTCTTACAGTCAGATATTGTATGTATATTTCTCCCCACTACTATATTTCCCACTCCCCTTTTCACCGCTTTGCTTCCCAATGTTTCTCTGAAAAACTTACCTTCAGTATTAATTATATGTGTACATACATGATTCACTCGATTATATAGAATTTATGAACCAAAAATGAAAAAAAGATGGTATTTATCTTTTTTATACATTTTTATTATTTCTGCTCATACAAACTTAATAGGTAGACCAGTTCCCTCCCTCCCTCCTCCTCCCCCTGAACCCCCTGCTCCCCCTCCCCTCACCCCTCCCACCCCACTCCCCAGTGCCTCCCCCCCAATTCCCAGAGAGTCCTTTATTGTGTATGCCTGACTCTCCTCTGGGTCCTCCTCTCTGATGACGTACAAGGATCCAGTAGCATTTCCCTGAACCCTTTCCCGTGTTCCCCTTAAGCATAGGAACACTACTGTGGCTGTCAATCCCTTGCCTCCAAGGATCTTGGTGCCTTTAGCAGATGCTAGACTTTGTGAAGTCAATAGTGTGTTGGACATTGCGCAGGGCATGCAAAGTCCTATTATGATTGCTTCGGCCCTATCTAATGTGGAGAATCTTGCAAATCATTGCTCCTCCCATCCTTTTGCTCTTACAATCTTACCACCCCCTCTTCCACAAATTTCCCTGAGCTTCAGGATGGGGAGAGATTAGGCTGGCCTAGTTCTATGTAGTTGATATAGAATCTCTGAAGTTCTGGATTGTGGTTTGTTGATTTTCTTTTGCAGTTTTGCTACTCCTGCAATGCCCTTCACTCCATCCTGCTGGGCACTGTATGTCACCCCCTGGCCAGAGACAAAAAGCTGTTAAACTGGAGTCTTATTATAAGAGCACATTCAAGGGTAGATGTAATAAAAGTAGGAAACCTCAGTGAGGGAGGGGTCAATCACCCATTTGCAAAATGATTACTTTTTATCTGCCAGACTATATGCCCTCCCCTTCTGTTGAGATCATACCCCTTCAGTTGTAAATGATCAGGAACGAACGTCTGTGAACTTATAGCTTTATTCCAATTAATGTAGTTGTTTCGAAATGCAACCATTTTTCACAAATGACTTCATTTCATTTTTCTGTGTGCCTGAAAAATACCAGTGTGTATAAAATTCTTATCTTTTTGGTTTCATAAATCATTGTGAATAATGCTGCAATAAAATTGATATGCAAATGTCTCTTTGATTTGTCAATTTCAAGTCCTTGGGAAAATACCCCCAAGTGTTACAGCTGGGTCATATGGGGATTATTGTCTTTACCTCCTAGCAATTCAGTACTATTCAGAAAGTTTGTGAATACATATATGTTTGTGTGTGTGTGTGTGTGTGTGTGTGTGTGTGTGTATTCTTGAAGTGTTTTCCTTACTTCTTTATCAATTTCAGTTTCAGGTCTTACATTATGGCCTTGATACACTTGAGTTGACTTTTGTGCAAGGTGAGAGATAATGATGTAATTTCATTCTGTTATATTTATCCATTCAGAATCTTTTGTAAGGGAATTTTTTCCAATGTGTAATTTGATATCTTTACCAAAAATCATGTGGTTAGGTTTGCATAGATTTTATATGTTTTTATTGTATTCTGTTTTAATATTATAAACCAGTACTATGCATTTTTGTTATTACTTTAATAAAGTTGAAACCAGGTATGGTGATATCTTTGGCTTTTTGTGGTCTTTTAAGCATTTTTTCTTTTTTTATTAGTTTCATAGATGAGTACAATGAATGGAAGTCATTTTTCACCCATACATCTAATCCTATCCTTCCTCATTCCAGCCTTCTTCATCTTCTCCAGTCAGGCTTTCCCTTGCTTTGAACTCATTTCGAATGTGTGACTTACTGATTGGAAGATGTTTTATTCAGCGATCCATAGCAGGTCAAACTATAAAAAGTAAAAGACTGCAGATTGTTTGGTATTATTATTATTATTCCAAATTTGTTTGATTATCCTGATATTTTTATTCCAAATGACTCCAAGGTTTTTTTTCTATTTCTGTGGTGAATACTTGTAGGAACTTTAACACTGAATCTGTAGCTTTGTTTTTGCTGATATAACTATTTTCACAAAATTAATTCTTATGACTTATGAGCATGGGAAGTCTTAAATTTCTTTCTTGAGAACGTTAAAACTTTCATTGCAGAGACCTTTTGCTTCCTTGTTTAGATTTATTCCAAAGATTTTTTTATTGTGAATGGAATTGTTTCCTTGGTTTCCTTTTTAGTATGTTTGTCATTGATATATAGGAAAGATGCTGATTTTTACATGCTAATTTTGTATACTACCATTTTTCTGAAAGTGTTTGAAGAGTTTTCTGATAGAGTTTTCATGACCTCTTTATATATAGAATCATATCATATACAAATAAAGATACTTGAACTTCTTCCTTTCTTATTTGTATCCATTTACATGGTCTCCTTGTCTTATAGCTGCACCTTCTCCATTACATTAAATAAGTGGAGAAATAACTGTATTTTTAAGTAAACACTAATTCTTAATATTTAACTGTTTTAAATGATGAACGATCTATCAAAGACAACAGAAAGCATGAAAAATTATCTTGACAAGCATATAAAAAGTTGGGAGGGTGAGGAGAAAAATTTAGAAAGAAGACTATGGAGAAGGAGATATAGGATACCATGGATTTCAGTGAGAGAGAGAATAATGGAACTAAACACTTAGAGTATGAGAAGATGAGGTGTAGGAGGGGCTGAGGGACTAATAGAGAAACGCTAAGAATGTGGGATACAATCAAGTAGAAACTTTCCATGATATTAATATTTCAAAAACATTTTAGCTTAAAAAAAGAAAAGAACAAGAATGGACAGTCCATATACAGAGGTATACAGAGAAAAGAAGATGGGGAAAACCAAAAAAAAATACCCTGGGATATTCCACATAGAAACCAGAGGCAATTAAACAATATTAGAAGTAACAGGTATTTTATATTTTCTAATAAATTGTTAGTTGCAGGCTTCTCATCCCCAAAACAGTATAGGCTTTTTCTACTGCTCTTTGTTTCCCTCCAGAAACTGACAGTAAGACCCTATTACTGAAAGTATCATATATCTGGATCACAGGACATGGACCCAAAAAAAACCCCAAACAGCTATAACTGGTCTGTAAGCTTCTTTCTTGTTGTATAGCTTACACAGTGTCAGAGAGTTTAATGGAAGCTACTGGGAGAGAAAGACAATCAAAAGTCTCATTAATCTATAAAATCTGAAAGTTGCAATAGCAATTACCATGACAAAAAGTAAACACTGATATAATAGTGGCATGAATATCAAAGAGGCAACTAACAGCTTTCTGATAGATTTAAGGTCTCTTTGTCAGAAAAGAATGCATTCCTTGTACTTTAAACTAGAACAAGAGCCTATGAAAGAAGGGGACTTAGGTTATAGAGGAACAACAGCCTATGAATGTTTAACTATGAAGAAATTACATCACACTGCCTTTTAGATATCTGTTATATTCATAAATTGAAAGAACACTCAGCACTCAACCTCGAAGCTTCCTTCTGCAACAGAAAGTGTTTAATGTAGAAAAGCACAAATCACAAAAATGCAGAAAATAGTAACTTTGGACTTTTTTGGACGTAAACAGGCCATATAAGGCACCCCCAGTCCACCCTAAGACTCAGGAAACATTGTGGAAGAGAGTGTGGTAAGATTGCAAGAATCTGAAGTGGGGCAGTGGCAGGCCAAACATTATCTCCTGGACATGACAGTTCTGACCTATACATAATTTCACACAGATAGATTATTTCCACAAGAATTGCACAACAATTATCCTATCATCATCTCATCACAAAAGGGGAAAAATCCCAAGAAGCTTCACACCTTGCCCCGGCCCGCGGGACACTCTGAGAACTGGGTAACCTAGGAGGGGGGAGGACAAATGAAGGACAGGAGACACAAAGAACGAGAGCAAGTCGAGAGTTTCGATCAAGATCTAACTTTATTGAACCAGGGAAGGGTTTATATAGTTCTTGGGGGAAGGGGCTTCTTAGGGCAGGGGTTTAGGGGGGAAAACCATTTGGCCAGTCAGGAAACGTTGCTAGGAGACTGAGGTATTTATGGCAGATAAGATAAACCACAGATGGTCGCTTGCTTCTCTGACAAAGGGGCTCAGCTATGGGGGAAACAGAGACAGAGACAGGCAGGCGCCCAAGATGGTCACTTGGGCAAAAGGTCATTTTTTATGGCTCTCTGCAACACCTCCCTGAGAGACTGATGATGGCTAATGTTGATAGGAAAGAAAAAAAGATGCTTTCCACAATGGTACCCATTGATATATGACATTTGCTGGAGCATGAATCACATCAGGCATATATCATCAAAAACAAACTAGATGAAACAAAGTGGACCACACAAGTGAAAAGACTTGAAAATAGGAGAGATTCTGGCAGGAGAGATGAATAGTTGTAAGGGGAAAAGGAGGGGAAATATGATTCAGGATTAAGGAGTGAAAATAACATAAATTCACTATATTCGTGTATATAACACTAAAAAATGAATTAATTAAAAACATGAAATCATTTTAAAAGTGTATTTACCTCATTAGCTTTATTCTTTGATAGTACTGTACATGAATACAATACAATGAAATTATATCATTTTCATCCATGATAACCTGATACCATCCACTTTCTTTCTCTCATTGAAAACTTTCTTTTTTTTTTCTTGCATCCTTCATACTTTAATGTCTGTTTATGTGTAAGGGAAAGTGATAGCAAAAATAGCCTTGAGATACTCCTTCCAAAAGCCATAGGAAACTTAACAAAATTTCCAGTATCAGATATATGGCAATTCCTAATGGGTCAGGCAGGTCCCAAAGCCTACTCCCATCCCCCAACAATATAAACTTTTTCATTGCTCGTAGTTGCCCACCAGAACTTAATGTTACAGGTTCAATACAGTCCTCATCAAAAAAGACCTTGTTGTTGACCATATCATATACTTGTCATGAAGAAAGCAATATAGCTTGATTTATCCAGCAATGGTGAAGAGACCCTTTTAAAACAATGTGGAACTGTGAGGAACAACACCAAAGGATTTTTTCTCTCCTTCATATGCACACTGTGGTGCATGACCATATTCACGAAGTTCTCATAATCACATATTACACATACACTGAACCATCACTCATGCACATAGCACACTCTCATACATCATACACACACTTATAAATCACATACATACACATACACACGGGATATGTAATAAACTCTTTTTTTTTTATTATTTATTCAATTGTGTGTGTGTGCATATGTATGTGTGCGCGCATGTGTGTATGTGTGTGTGTAGAACCACGGACGAATCGGGAACCACCATGGAGGCCTCCACCTCCTTCTGCCCCAGGATTCACAGGCTCCGCCCTACCAGGACCAGAAGCACAGGCCGCCCCCGCTTCCACCTGGCGTCTATACGTGGGATCTGGGATCCGAACTCAGGACCTTCTGCCTGCAAGGCAGAGGCTTAACCCCTGAGCCACCTCTCCAGCCCATGTAATAAACTCTTATCCTAACAACTTATTGTTCCGTTTTTACAAGTATGTATTATCTTTCTTTTTAATGATTGTTAATATTAAAAGGCATAACCATGTAATAAATTTAATTATTTTCATTGTTTGTAGTCTATTTCTCTCAAATTTTTAGAGTATAAAAATATACTCTAACTAGTTTTTGCTTCTAAATGTCTATGGTTCTAGAATAGTTGGTAGATTTATTAAAAGCTAGATATCTCTCGGCAGTTCAACACAATATATTCTTATTTCAAAATTACAGTAAGTATGTAATAGGTTACATGAGCAACACCTTGTCATATCTGCTAAGTCAACAAGAAAAAGGAATAGAGAGTGACTACAAGCATATGTGGGCCCCACAAATAAAGAGAAACTGACAAGAAGGAAAGATTGTAAAAAGAGTTTATTTAAAATTCAGGGTGTAGTAGCCAAGCGAGACACAGTTTAGCATTAAGATTAGAGAACATTAAAATAGAAGTGATGGCTTAGAGAAGACAGAGAGAACTGTGCTGATAGCATAGAGGTGGAGAACCAGAAAAGAAAAAGGAATCTCCTTGGAGAACAGGGTTAAGAGTAATTCTACCCTGGGTAGAATTACTATCTTTTATACTCTCAGGCTTACAAAGGTGTCTCCTGGGAATTACTAAGGAAGGAGGGCAGTGAGCGAGGACTGCAGGTGTGGTATTTACAAAAAGACTACCATGCTAATATGGAGGCTTTACAAAGTGCCAACTGTGGCCAAAAATATCTAATACAGAAAATTATCATGAAATATTTTAAGGCACAATTTTAAAAAGTGCTATTAAATATTTTAAGACAATTATTTCTCAGAAGAAAAATAATACTAAGAAAATTATGTATTTTCTCAGTGAATGTGTTGCTACCTGACTCAAGCAACAATGTCCCTGTCATACACTCTGAAAGAGCAAAGTTGAGAGCTTTGATTATGAATACCGCTTCAGTGTGAAAAAGTTGATTTCCATGCTCAGGAAGTCTGTTGCATCGAAGCTTATTTCTGAGGTTATTTTAACCTCATGAGTAAGGATGCACACTTTAAGGCCCATGTTAACTTAATCATTCAATAACCTTACATTGCAGTAAAGATCCAGAAAAAAAGAAATTTGAAATTATTTTTATATATCAGCAACATTTAAGAAGCCAAACTAAATTGAATACATGGAGGCTATCCCTGGGAGGCCATTCATGTTGTATGTGACAGGAGCTCATTGGTTCTAGCTGACCATTGACCAAATAGATTCATTGCAGGGTTAGTGTCAGCAGCTCTCTATATTGGGTGGTTGTGGTTCATACTTGCTATAACTGTTTTCTTAATATAATGGCATATCTTAAATATTTTCTTGTTCTCTGACTCTTACATTCTATCCACAATCTCTTCCACAAACATTGTTTTGACTTTAGAAGTAGTATGCATGCCATTATCAGACTGACCCACTCATTCTCAAGCTCTGGTGCTTTCATGGTTCTTTGCATCCAAATCTGATCACTGCAGTGGGAGACTTCTCTGCTGAAGTATGAATGTAGTCTCTGTATATTTTACACTCTATCTTTTGTGATGTTTCTTAATCTTTGATGGGGAGAGGGTTATGGGCTACTGTTTGTGGCTGAGTGTTCTGTGAGAATATTTGATTTTACAAGTTACTATTTGAGCAACTGACAGAATTTTTAACAGTTTCTGATGTGGTCCTAAACTTTTGATATATAATGCATAGATATGATAAGACATATGTATGAAAAATATCACCTTCAACTTTAATGATTATAAAGTCAAAATATCAATCATCTCTAAAAAATGTCTTGAAATACCTATGGGTAGTTGAGATTTAATTTGTTAGGTGAAAATAAATACTTATAGCCCTTTCATTATCTTCAAATTTTGTTTCATGTTTAAAACATGGTAAATTTATATGTATACCAAAAATTGTTTAAGAATAAATGTTTTTATGATCTATTTTCAAAAAACATTGGATCTCTGTATTATTTTAAATATTATATACTGAGGACACATAAAATTTCATAGATGAAAAGGATGACAAGTAGAAAGAGTTTAAGAAGCTCTTTTCCTCTGCTATCCAGAAATCATTTTTACTTTCCAAAGAAATCTGTCCATTTCCATGTTGTCCCTCCCTCTACCCTACTTATGTCCTAGCAGGGCAGGCAGGGCTTTAGGCTTGGCTGCTCTGCCCTGTAGTCTTGTTTGTTCTAGGTGAGTATTTTCTGAGATGCTGCTCACTATCCTGGACAGCTGGCTTGTGAAAACAAATGGGGTTGTCTGAATTACTGTGAGTCATCCCTAGGAAAGGACATTTAATTCCCAGCAAGAGCATCAGGAAGGCAATTTAGATAGAAAATTGTTCATAAATGGAGAAATAGAGGCCTTAAACAAATTAGGCAGAGCCAGGACACAAAGACAAGTGCTTAGGTATACGCTGTAAAGGTGTTAATTTTCCCCAGATCCTCTTCCCCACTTCTGCATGAGATCTATGATCAGGTGAATATGAGTTTCCATAAGGGCTTGAAGGAACTTATTTTTGGCTGTCCAGTTCCAGGAGCGGCTAAAGCTGTACAGCTTCCGCATCTTGTCTGAAGTGGTGGTCTTAGCCCGGATCTCCTCATATTCCTCATCATTTAACACGTGACCATACAGCTTGTCCAAGACAGAGTCCACAGATGTCACACGAGCCACCAACTGTTCCCGATGTCTGTCTATGAAGTGTTCTGAGACAAAGGAATCTGGATGTGAAGATGAGACTGGCAATAAGTAAAGTAAAGTTCTATCACAGGCTTTACCTCTTAGCTTCCATTTTTGGCTTTCTTCACTTATTTGCATACCTGGCTTCTTGCTCTCTCAGAAAGTCCATTTGACCATAAGAGAAGCACCTCTGTTCTTCTTCATATCAAAGTCTACTCTGACATTCTACCTGGCCACAAGGAGGGATTATAATAGGAAATCTAGACTTCAGGTAGACAGTGTTAGGGCCTCTATGAGCAATAGCAAGGAGCAGAAGGAAGAATTTTGCTTTGGACATTTACTTCTCCAACCCCATCCATGTGAGATTTGAAATTAGAGTGCCCTCTTTTTCTCACCTCCCTGCCATCCAGGATCAGATCATATACCCCAGGAATATCACTGATTCTGTGGTCTCTCACAACTATAACTGACCTGTGATGGGTGGAGTAATCAAGGACTGTGCGTGACTGAGATCTCCTGAAAAGGAAGATAAAGACACATTAGTAGTGGTGCCATTCATAAAGAAACAAGATGTGCCTTGTAACTCTAACTCATTTCTCTGATTCTGCCAATAAACTACAGAAAATCTGACATAGACTGAGTATGAGTTTGGAGGAGAATCATTTCTTATTCATGTGAGATATGGAAGCCCTGGGTCTATAATCATAGTGAGAGAATGTAGATAAACAAGCAATAGAAACTTCTTCCACAGCATTACAGCCTCATGTTTATCCTATGTTGGCTGAACTGAATCCCTTGTGGAGATCTATTTGACAACTTATTCCGGGCAGAAATCTACTTTTTTGTCCTTGTTTAGTGTTACATATTCACATAACACATGTGTTCCCTGGATTTGCCATCAGAGTCAAGGCAAAACAGACTCAACACATGGAAGTATAAGTAAATTTTAGTAAGAGGAGCAACAAACAAGTACAGGAGTGTGGCCAGTAAAATGCACCTCATATAAACAAGGCCTGAGACTATGAGAAGACTGAATCCTCCAAGATTCTCAGCTAAAATGAAGCTTTTTCTTTCCAGTTTCTTTGCTAAGGTATTTTGACGCAGTGGTGAAAAGCTAACATGGGTAAATAGAAGAGTTTAAATTTTAGTCACACGAACTAGAATTTGTCTTATCACCTCTTTGAGCTACAGCTTAACACCATGAAATTGTGATAATGTACTTCTTCCAATACACTATTTTTCTTTCTTTCATCTTTGAGCTTTCTGGACTTCCCCTCTTACCTGGTTTCAACAAAGTCTCCCATATTATAGCCAGATCCTTCTTGTTTCTCATTTGAAGCACAATTCCTGAACCAAAGTGGTCAACATTGATCTCAGAGAAGAGCTGGCATTCTCCAGGACTCCGGTAGCACAGCTCTAGCTCCTGGAGAGAAAAGGAACCACCATGTGAAAAGACACTGTTAATTCTGCAAGTGAGGTTGTTCCCCCTATCTTATATCATCTTGACCCTAGTCACAACATAAGAATAGTGATTATCTTTTTTACTGAAGTCATTTACTACTTTTGGTGTCATATCCTGAAAAGGAAGCATGTACAGATGGGCTCCCCATTATGTTAGTTTCTTTTACTGTTGCTGTGACCAAATAGCTGACAACAAACAACTAAAGAGGAAGGATTTATTTTTGTCTTATAAGTTCAAGGAGGAGAATGTATGGAGGCTGGGATACTAGACCCATTGTCTACTTTCTCTGAGATCTTGAATCAATCCCTCAATTCTCTGCCACTAACCCTCATTCCTGTTAAGTCCTAAACTTAACCTATCTCCAATCAACAGAAAATTTACATTCATTTTTCTCTCCATAATGAAATTTAAGAAAAAATTCTTGACTCCAAACTGTCATCGAAGCATGCTCCTTCCCATTTCCTCAAACTCAGTAAATGGCACTGCCATAGCTTCAAAATTTAGATTTCAAATCCAGGGTCCAACTTCAAACCCCTCCTTTCCCTATTCACAGACAATCCAAAAAGACCCATTGCTTCTATTCCAAAATTGTTTTGGAGACCTGAAAAAAACTGATAGTATTTTTGATTTTGGTGATTGCCTGTGCAGCATCTTACCAGAATCTATCAACTGCTCATCTCCTTTTCTGCTTCCCTTGTCATCACTGTGAACTCTTAGGCTGGGGTATAGCTTCGTGTTAAAGTAATTGCCTAGTGCTCTATTTCAGAGATTAAAAATCTAGGTAGCCACTTACTTCCACCCTTAATTTAATAAGACCTCTCACCTGCAGTCTTTGACTGGTGGCTGCTTTGGCTACTACTTATTATCATCCAGTCTAATGCAAAGCCAGATCTCTCTCTCTCTCTCTCTTTCTCTCTCTTTTTCTGTGTATGTGTGTGTGTGTGTGTGTGTGTGTGTGTGTGTGTGTGTGTGTGTGTGATGTGTGTAGAATATGTGGAGGTCAGAAGTCAATATTGGCTGTCTTCCTCAATTGCTCTAAACTGTATTTATGGGTGCATTCACTTTGTTTCCTGTATCTTGAGATCATCAATTCAGCTATACTATGGGATATTAACCTCCAAGGATTCTTCTGCAACACTGCCTGTTCAGTCTTGGTATTATTGGTGCACAATACTGCAACTGATTTTTAAATGAGGATTGGAAATCTGAACTTAGGTCCAAAGGGGTTCAGAAAGTCTACTGCTCAGGATCTGAAGCTCATGGCTACACTTCAGTGTCATTATAAACTGATCAGACAGCAAATGATCTTTTTGTCCCCTGAATGTACACAGGACACCCACTTAATGAAGGTCAGAAGGTAGCAAATAGAATCCTGATCAGATATTGCAAGAGACTACTGTGTTTTCAAAATTCTAGTTTTCTGCTTGCTTCAGTTTCCCCTCCCCAGGGGTAAGATTTTTGACATTCTCAGTCATACATTCCCTGCTTTCTAACAGCACTCCATCCAGAACAGATCTTTCATGGGCCTTCCTCCGAATTGTCCCAGGATGACATCCTGCAGTAATTTCTTTGTATCAGTCTTTTACCATAGTTCTCCATGGTATATAAGCATTCTGCACAGCAATAAGCTAGCATTTTCAACTGCATAGATACCTCCAGTAACACCCTGTATTTTAAATATTTCACAGCAATCCTAGGTCAAACTCACCATCCTCTCCATTCTCCCCATATTCCATTCACTAAATCCCTATCTGCTAGTCATTGAAGCATTCTTGCTCACCCCACATACTACTTGCTTTCTACCTAACAACATTTGATAGTCCTTGGTAAAATCTTTTGACTTACCTGAAAGCTCCATTAAGTCTGACATAATCCTAGAGCACAGAAAGAACCTGGATGCTCACCTTTGGGTGTATTTCCAGCATCTCAGAACCAGACACAGTATAGCGGGAGCCCAGGTAAAGGGGTTCCAGTGGGGGTGGTTTGCGAATGCGCACATATCTGTCATTGGTTTCTTCATCATCTATAGCCTAGAGAACATCATATACAGTAATTAGAAGATTTATGTGCTTTAGCATCTGGTCTGAGTTAGATGGGTCAGTTCACTTATGTGGCTAAGGGTGGTGATACACCCTCTGCACCTCTTTTCCGTATGTTCTGCTACATAGTCAACTACTCACATGACCCCTTCCAAGATCATTTTGGGAATAGGATCATTGCCAGAGAAGGGAGAACATTACAGACTGGGCATGGAGCCTTCCCATCCTTCTGACTCCTGGAAAGGAGATGCCAAAAATCTTTTGCAGACATCAGTGAAAAAGTAGCAAACTAGTTGGAGGAGACTTAGGAATGAGAGAACCAGACCAAGGTAGAGCAGAAGGCAGGACATACATCCTGGTCCTGCTCAAAGAGGTTCATCCTCACTTTCAGAATGAGGAGCTCTGTGATTATATTGCATGCTTTCTGTCAGCCCATCCTGACCCGGACTTCTTTGTTCTCAGTGTCACCTTGCGAATAGTGCAATCATTGGGGATGAGGTAGAGGTGGAAGCGGATTTCTTCTTCCCAGATATGATGGTAGAGCAATGTGGTGCAGGTGATGGGGATAAAGCACCAGGCAGCAGGAATCATTCTCAATAGGATTCCCATTGGGGAAAAGCTGGGGTTTTCCAGTACTGTGTAATGTTGTTCCACCAAGGCTGGCTTCTCCAGAATCATCCCCTCTTCTTTAAAGTGAGCCACTTCGAACAGTGAAATATCTATGATCTCCTCTGTCAAAAAAAAAAAAAAAAACAGATTCAGGAGGTGTGAATTTAGTATCTTCACTGAGCCAGGCTCAGTTTCCTCTTGCCTACCCAGGAGCAATCCATCACAACACTGTCTTTTTCTCTCCACCAGTAGGTATCATACTTAGACCCCATTTCTGGTCAAGTGAATATAGAATAGAAATTCAGCATTTAACATAAGGCATAGTATTTTTAATTGAATTAAAGTCAGCTCTACCATTAGTTTCCTTCTGAAGCATATGAAGTCTTTTAACATACTTATTTGTTATTTACATTTATTTAATTCCCTCTCTTAGTAATTTTACTGCCCCATGTCTTATTATATAATTCATTAAGAGTTTTGGATATAGCTCAGAGGTGAAGAATGAACTTAGTATATACAGGATTCTGGGATCAATCCCTTAACACCACAAAAAAATATATAAACAAGCAAAAAGATGAAGTCTAATAGTTTCTCTAAGTGGCATATCATCAGGTAAGAAGAACAAAAGCAATAAAAGTGTTTTATACTAGTTTAATGAAGTTTAGCACATATGAAAACAATGCTGATTATTGATCATCTGCCATTTAGTTGACAACATCTGTTTTCTGTTAATTCTCCTTAATGCAGAGATGTAGCTAAACAGTAACAAATCTTAATATAACAGTTCTTGGGATTTTTGGCCCTAATTGCTTATCCCCACATGGATTCGCTTTACTTTTCCTTGAAAATTTGCTATAATACTGTGATAGTTAAGCCTGGATGTCAACTTGACACACCTAGTATTAACTAAGTTAGGCTGAGACTACACCTGGAAGGATCAACTGAGACCACCTGGAAGGATTATATAGGAATTGCTCTTCCTTCCAGCTGCCCAGTTTCTTTGACCCTTTAGCCTTCCAACCCTCCAAGTCTTCCACTAGATGAAAGACTCTAGGAATTCTCCAGCCTTCAGCCATTACCGACTTTACTACTGAACTGAGCAGCTACTGGCAGCCATTGTTGGACTACTTCAGCTTTATCTGCAAACCAACTCAATACATTCCCAATATATTCATTGTGTGGATTCTGCATCTCTAAAGAACCTGACTAATACAGATTGTGGTACCAGGAGTGATTCAAGAGAAACAGAAATGTAAGGATGAATTTTGCTAGCAGATTTGATAACATCTTGAGTTGGCTCTCCAACACAATCAAACCACCAGCTACCAAAGACTGCCCTAGCAGCACGGAGAACATAAAAAATGTTTGGAATGAACTGTTTCAAGAACTGGTAAAGATAGGTATGTTAGACAGTCCAGATTCACCTCTTATGAGGAATGAGGAGCTTAGTGATTCAGTATATAAAACTTGACAATATGAGTAAAAATAAGGAAAGCAATGATGCTGGTTGGTTGCTACAAACATCTCTTGATAAAATGCAAAATGAGAAGGAAGACCTCAGACATGAAAATATCCAACTCAGAAAGCATGTGAGCAATCTGGAGGCCTCTAAGTATGACCTAGAAGCAACTCTTGATAACGTAAGAATGGAAAGAAAAGACTTTAGAGGTGAAATTGCTCAGCTCCAAATGCACATAAACAACTTAGAAGTTTCTAAGTATGCCCTAGAAGAGAATCTTCTCTTCAGTAGGAATAGGGCTTGAATTGCAGAAAATCAAACCCAAACTCTGATTAGTAGATTGGCTGAGTTACAAGGTAAATTAAAACCCCAGCCTCAAAAGGTGTCAGCAGTTAAAATAAAAGCGCTGATTGGCAAAGAGTGGGATCCTGAAAAGTGGGATGCTGATGTGGAGGAAGACCAAATTGATGATGAGGATGTTGAACCCTCCAATTCTTTTTTTTTAATTTATTATTATTATTTTATTCAACTGTGTGTGTGTGTGTGTGCGCGTGTGTGTATGTAGAACCACGGACGAACTCGGGAACCACCATGGACCGCCTCCACCTCCTTGTTTACTCTGCCCTGGGATTCACGGGCTCCGCCCTACCAGGACCAGAAGCGCAGGCCGCCCCCGTTTCTGCCTGGCATCTATATGTGGGGTCTAGGATACGAACTCAGGACCTTCCGCCTGCAAGGCAGAGACTTAACCCCTGAGCCACCTCTCCAGCCCCCTGAACCCTCCAATTCTGATGTGTTTATTCTGCCAGAGGAAACGGCCTCACCACCCTTAGCAGAGAATGAATCCCCAACCCCACCCTCTACAGAATTGCTATCTCCATCTTTGCCTGAGGGAATTACTCATGATTTATCTGAAGAAAGAGCAAAAACTTTGCCTCAAGAAAATGCTGATGTTATGGCATGACCACCTGTGATTGCTTCCAGGCCTATAACTAGCCTCAAGGCTAAACAGTCTCCTAAAGGTGAAATAGAAAGTATGTTCCATCAAGAGGTGCGCTATACCCCTAAAGAACTTTTCTAATACGTTTAAGCAGCAGTCTGGGGAATACCCCAGGAATGGATTGTAAGGCTGTGGCAAACTGGTGGAAGGAGTATAAAACTGGATCAAAGTGAGTTCACAGAAATGGACCCATTGAGCAGAGATTCTAGGTTTAATGCTGCTACTTGTAGAGTTAAAAATGGTGTCAAGAGTTTATTTGAATGGATGGCTGAAATATTTATTAAAGTTTGGCCTTCTGACAAAGAATTGGAGATTCCAGATATTCCGTGGTTTACTGTGGATGATGGAATTAAAAGGCTCAGCAAAATTGGTACGCTTGACTGGATTCGTTCTTTAAAATCTGATTCTCAATGGCAGAATCCAGATGACATACCTTTTACCTTTTAAGAAATGTACTTAATAAATTGGTGAAAGGGGCACCACCAAATATGAGGGATCCTACCATTTCTCTTCTCGTTGTGCCAGCATTAACAATGGGAGATGCAGCTGCCCAGTTGGAAGAATTAAATTCAATGGGCCTAGGTGGATCCAGGAGTAGTAGGGACCAAGTGGCAGCATTGAATTGTCAGTGGCAGAGTAAGCATACTAACTGTAATGTACAGCATAGACAGAACAGTATTTATGAAGGTCTGACTCACTTAGACCTTTGGCACTGGCTGATTAATAATGGTGTCTCCAAAAGTAAAATAGATAAGAAGCCTACAAAGTTCTTATTTGATCTGTACAAGCATTAAAATTCTAAAATAAATGAAGGAAAAGCTGCCTTGAATCATCATGGCAGCAGAGAATCATGGCCTGTCAACCAATTTCCAGACTCAAGGCAGTTTACAGATCCAGAACCCCTTGAATGAAGGGGAAGCCAGGTCCCTTTAAGGAAGGACCTTGGCACCATAGCAAAAAGCTTTAATAGCCTTTCTCCTGTCCTTCCACAAAGAGACCTAAGGCCTTTCACTATAGTTACTGTACATTGGGGGAAAGGAAATAATCAGACATTTCTAAGTCTACTAGATACTGGTTATGAGTTGACATTAATTTCAGGAAACCCTAAAAACCATTATTAAAGTAGGACATATGGAGGTCAGGTGATTGATGGAGGTTTGGCTAATGTTCGACTCACAGTAGGTCCCCAAATTCATCCTGTGGTTATTTCTCCAGTCCCAGAGTGCATAATTAGTATTGATATACTTGGAAGTTGGAAAATTCCTCACATAGGTTCCTTAAAATGTGGAGTAAAAGCTATTATGGTTGGGAAGGCCACATGGAAGTCTTTAGAGTTGCCTCTACAAAGGAAAATAGTGAATCAGAAACAATATCATGTCCCTGGAGGAATTATAGAAATTAGTGCCACCATTAAGGACTTGAAGGATGCAGGGGTGGTGGTTCCTACCTCCTCTTCTTTTAATTCTCCCATGTGTCCTGTACAGAAGACAGATGGGTCATGGAGAATGACAGTCGATTATCGGAAACTTAATCAAGTCATGACTCCAACTGGAGCTGCTGTACGAGATGTGGTTTCATTGCTTGAGCAGATCAATACATCTCCTGGTACTTGGTATGCAGCCATTGATCTTGCAAATGCTTTTTTCTCCATACCTATTCATAAAGATCATCAGAAGCAATTTTCTTTCAGTTGGCAAGGCCAGCAATATACATTTACAGTGTTGCCTCAAGGGTATATTAATTCTCCAGCCCTTTGCCATTACTTGGTTTGCAAAGGTCTTGATCACCTGTTTCTTCCATAAGATATCACACTGGTCCATTTTATAGATGATACTATGCTGAATGGACCAAGTGAACAGGAAGTAGCAAGCATTTTGGATCTGTTGGTGAGGCATATGAGCATCAGAGGATGGGAAATAAATCTAACCAAAATCCAAGGACCTTCTACTTCAGTAAAATTTCTAGGAGTTCAGTGCTGTGGGGGCATGCCGAGATATCCCCTCTAAGGTAAAGAGTAAGTTGTTGCACCTGGCCCTTCTCACCACTAAGAAAGAAGCACAATGTTTAGTGGGCCTGTTTGGATTTTGGAGGCAGCACATTCCTCATTTGGGTGTGTTACTCAGGCCTATATACCAAGTAACTTGGAAAGCTGCTAGCTTTGAGTGGGGCCTAGAACAAGAGAAGGCCCTTCAGCAGGTTCAAGCTGCTGTACAGGCTGCCTTGCCATTTGTGCCATATGATCCAGCAGACCCAATGGTACTGGAAGTGTCTGTCACAGATAGAGGTACTGGAGTCTCTGGCAGGCTCTCATAGGTGAATCACAGAGGAGACCCTTGGGATTTTGGAGCAAGGCCCTGCCATCATCTATAGACAATTACTCTCCTTTTGAGAGACAACTCGTGGCCTGTTACTGGGCCTTAGTGGAAACTGAACATCTGACAATGAGTCACCAAGTTACCATATAACCTGAGTAGCCCATCATGAGTTGGGTGTTATCTGACCCAGCAAGCCATAAAGTTGGACGGGCACAGCAGCAATCTATTATCAAATGGAAATGGTATATACAAGACAGGGCCAGAGCAAGTCCTGAAGGCACAAGTAAGCTGCATGAAGAAGTTGCCCAAGTGCTTATGGATCCTCAGCCTGTTGCAGTGCCTGTTTCCAAGCATGCACCTAGGGCCTCCTGGAGTGCGTCCTATGATCGGCTAACTGAAGAAGAGAGGACTAGGGCCTGGTTCACAGATGGTTCTGCTTGCTATTCAGGTGCCACCCAGAAGTGGACAGCTGCAGCATTACAACCCCTTTCTGCAACTACCCTAAAGGACACTGGAGTAGGGAAAATCTTCACAGTAGGCAGAACTTCAGTCGGTGCACGTAGTTGTACACTTTGCCTGGAAGGAAAAATGGCTAGATATGTGACTGTATACTGATTCATGGGCTGTAGCCAATGGTTTGGCAGGATGGTCAGGGATTTGGAAGGAACATAATTGGAAAATTGATGAGAAAGACATCTGGAGAAGAAACATATAGATAGATTCCTCCCCATGGGCAAAGGATACAAAGATATTTGTGTCCCACATAAATGCTCATTGAAAGATGACATCAACAGAAGAAACATTCAATAATCAGGTGAATAAGATGACCCATTCTGTGGATAGTCAGAGTCTTTCCCCAGCTATTCCTGTCATTGCCCGATGGGCTCATGAACAAAATAGACGTAATGGCAGAGATGGAGGTCATACAGGGGCTCAACAACATGCTCAACAACATGGACTTCCACTCACCAAGGCTGACCTGGCTACAGCTGCAGCTGAGTGCCAAATCTGCCAGCAGCAGAGACCAATGCTGAGTCTCTGATATGGAGCCATTCCTCAGCGTGACCAGCCACAAACGTCCTGGCAGGTTGACTACATTAGACAATGTCCAAGATGGAAAGGGAAGCACTTTGTTCTTACTGGGATAGATACTTATTCTGGCTATGGATTTGCCTTTCCTTCATGTAATGCTTCTGCCAAGACTACCATCCAGAGACTTACAGAATGCCTTATCCACCATCATGGAATTCCACATAGCATTGCTTCTGACCTGGGAACTCATTTCACAGCTAAAGAAGTATGGCACTGGGCCCATGACCATGGAATTCACTGGTCTTACCATGTTCCCCATCATCCTGAAGTAGATGGCTTGACAGAATGGTAGAATACCTTTTAAAGGCACAATTACAGCATCAATTAGGTGGTAATAGTTTGGAAGGATGGGACAGGATTCTCCAGAAAACAGTATATGCCTTGAACTACTGTGTCTCCTATAGCCAGGATTCATGGGTCCAGGAATCAAGGGACGGAAACAGGAATAGCTCTTCTTACTATCACCCTTAGTGACCCATTAGGAAAATTTTTGCTTCCTGTTCCCAAGAGTCTGTGTTCTACTGTCCTAGAAGTTTTGGATCCAGAGCAGGGAATGCTTCTGCCAGGAGACACAACAACTATTCCTTTGAACTGGAAGCTAAGCTTCCTCCTGGTTATTTTGGACTTCTGATGCCCTTGAGTCAACAGGCTAAGAAAGGAATAATGGTGTTAAGAGGGGTGATTGACTCAGATCACCAAAGATAAATTGGACTGATTCTCCATAATGGTGGTAAGGAAGAGTATGTCTAGAGTGTGGGAGATACACTAGAGTGTCTCTTGGTGTTACCATGTCCTGTGATTAAGGTCAATGGGAAATTACAACAACCCAACACAGGCAGGACAATAAATGGTCCAGATCCTCCAGGAATGAAGGTATGGGTAACCCCTCTAGGTAAAGAACCAAGACCTGTGGAAGTGCTTGCTGAAGGTGGAGGAAATACAGAATGGGTAGTAGAAGAAGGTAGTTATAAATACCACCTAAGGCCATGTAACCAGTTACAGAAATGAGGATTATAATTGCCATGAGTGCTCCTGGTTAAGAATAGGCTTGTGGATGTACACATACTCAAAGAAGATATTTATGTAATATAAGGTTAATCTGTAGTTATGGGATGAAATGAAATGTTGTAATCTACATTACGATATTGTGTTATGGGACTATAAAGACTAAGCATTTCTCAAGGAGCATTGTCATTTATCTTGGAAAAAATAATGCATGTGCCATTGTACATGAATAGCTAGCTGTATTATGTTAGGCGAAACTATGAATCTTACTATTTTTATTTGGAGATTTTTAATGGCCTAAGGAAATGTGATCTGGTGTCAAGTTGACAAGGGGTGGACTTGTGATAGTTAACCCTGGGTGTCAACTTGACACACCTGGTATTAACTAAGTTGGGCTGAAATCACACCTGGAAGGATCAATTGAGACCACCTGGAAGGATTATACCTGCTCTAGATCCCATCAGAAACTCCAAAGATCTCATAGGATCCTCCCAGTACTGCATCATATAAAATGGAGCCATAAAAGAGAAGAGATGCTTATTGCAGCTGTGCTAGGAATTGCTCTTCCTTCCGGCCGCCTGGTTTCTTTGACCCTCTAGCCTTCCAATCCTTCAAGTCGTCAACTAAAGACTAAGAATTCTCAGCCATCACCCACTTGACTACAAGTAGTCAAGTAGTCCATATGTCTTGGAAAAATAATGTTCATATTTAATAAAAAGGTATAAAAAGAAGATATCAAATGAAGAAGAAGTCAATAAGTAGTATTGAAAAGAATACACAAACACCAATCAATCTACATTACAATATTGTGTTATGGGACTATAAAGACTAAGCATTTCTCAAGGAGCATTGTCATTTATCTTGGAAAAAATAATGCATGTGCCATTGACTACTAAACAGAGCAGCTACTGGCAGCCATTGTTGGACTACTTCGGTTACAGGCAGCCATTGTTGGACTACCTCAGCCATTTCTGTAAGCCAACTCAATACATATGTATATTCATTGTGCCAATTCTGCATTTCTAGAGAACCTGACTAATACAAGTATCTACTACATTTCATTTCTGGGCTCTGTGTGTGTGTGTGTGTGTGTGTGTGTGTGTGTGTATGTGTGTGTGACACACCAGTGCCATGGTACACATTCAGAGGTCAGAAGACAACTTTAAGGAGTTGGCTTTCTTCTTTCACCTTATAGATTCTGGGGAATGAATTCAGGTTGTTGGACTCATGTGACAAGTGCCTTTACCAACTAGCCATCTTTGATGGCCTTGTATTTACTATGTTTCTGATAAAACAAAAACATATACAGGTATTTAAATACCAATAACTTCCCAAACTATGAAATATGTACAGTGTTTTTGGTAAGTAATATTTTTAACTATAGAAAATCTTTTAAAGTCCTCTATTTTAAAAAGTTCCCACTTTTTTGGGAACAAGGTCTTAAGTAGCTGAGGTGGGGCTTGAGATCTTTAGCCTTCTGTTTCAGTCTTTCAAATGCTGAAAATACAGGCATGAGTCCCCACACCCAGATTAGCATCTGCATATTCTTTTCCTGTTATTTCTTTCCTCACATTTAGTTAGCACCTTGAAAACAGAGACCTTGTTGGAAATCCTTCATGAATCTCTCTTTGCTTTAAATCCTCACATGTTAGACATTAATATTGTTACCTAATGTAGTCAATGTTTTGCTAAAATTACCCCTATGTGACTTACTACTTAACTCATAATTCCACATTATACTTTAGAGGTTATTTCTGTGGATTGTGGTATATCCCATAAAGCCTCCTTAAGGAAACCTTGTTTGTAGTAAGCTTTCCTGTTTAATTTGTTTTGCAATTATTTTCTCTATTAATAATACTTGATGATAAGTTACTTTCTCAGGACAAAAAAGTTATCATTCCAGTAATTTCTGCCTTCCAGTGTTGTGAAGTCAGCTGCCAGGACTTTTCTAGGAGATCTTCTTTCTCCTGCTGTGAAGACCTTCCCTTAAGTTTTGTGATTACATTGTTTCACTATAATGGGACTACAATTGATTTGTCTTTCCCATTTTCTCTTTCTTGCTTTGGAACTTTAAGATGTCTCATTTTGGAAGTCTTGTATCTCCCAGCAAGTTCAGAAATTCCCTGTAATTACATAACTCTTTGAATAGTCAATATTTTCCTTTATCCTTATCATGTTGTTGTGGAATACCAGTTAGATGTATATGAGATACTTCCAAGTTATATGAAACTTTTTATGATACTTTCTATATTACTGACTCTTTTTAGTGATTTTTTAATGTTTTCTGCTAATCTCATTTGTTCCCAGTTTATCATTAATAATTTCTTGAATATTTTAGACATATTTTAGGATCACTATTTAAGAATGCTTTGCACATTTATTTTTTATTTTAATTTTGATTATTTCTCAGAGTGAAATGTATGGATATGGGGGCTGATTTTCTGGTGCCTAAGATTTCTACTTGTTCTCACATAAGGAACTTTGTTTATAATTTGAGGTCATTTGTTGTGCTCTTTGTTTTATGTTTAAAGTACAAGATGTATGAATGGATACATGGTAACTAACAAAATATTAATAGTAATCAAATTCCATAAAGTTGCCATTTCCAGTCTGAGAGGTAAAGATATATGCACCATTTTTTCCATTTGTAGGAATGCTAATAGCTTCACAAAATCAACAGTTTTTTTTTTCTGGATGTAAAATTTTTGTATAATAGACTTGTAGTTCAATATGAAAAAGTTACCATAAAAAACACAGAAAATTTTTTCTTTTAAAATATACCTCTTACACTTTCAAAAGAGACTCTGTCCAACATGTTTTCAGTTGCTCATCTCCACTGTCATTGTCAAATCAAGAAGGCTCCTTGTTTTGATTGGTGTTTGTGTATTCTTTTCAATACTACTTATTGACTTCTTCTTCATTTGATATCTTCTTTTTATACCTTTTTATTAAATATGAACATTATTTTTCCAAGAGATATGGATACTTAATTTGTTTTCAACACATGGTCCTTCCACCAGCAGGACCTTGTCCATCTGCTCTGTAAGTCTATCTTTCCCCCTCTGATCTTCATGATTTCTTCAGCTATTAGGTCTCTGCTCTTGAAAAACAATTCATGGAGTTGTTCACCACTTCATTACTGTGGATGTCATCCTTACCTGGAGCTCAGCTTGATTCTCTTGGATTCTATAGTTAGCTTTTTCTGGTGCTCAATGAAGTAGTTAAGGAGTTTGGCTCCCACTAGCCCCCTGAAAAATGCCTGGCTTTTTTTTCAAATGTTGGATATGTAGTCAAGGTTGGATTTGCACTTACAACTCCCTTACCACAGCCTCAGCCTCCAGAGTACTGGAATTACAGGTCTGTGGTAATTGTAATGGCTTTCTTTGTGAGATTTTTGTGAATGAGAACTTTTTCTGAGAGAAACTTTGGAGGTAACCAAAGCCAGGATACTTTATGCTCAAACTTTCTCTAAGAAGCCACTGTTCAAAAACTCAGTTCTCAAATGGAATCTAATGATGTCATCTTTTCTATAACTGCAGGGATGGTAATGTCTTCCCAATGTTGATAGACCCTGGGTGCTAAAAGTTCTTGTTAGATCACTTAGCATTACTTTGTCCATAGTCTGTAAAATCTCTTCAAATAACTCAGTTTATCATCCGTTTTCTGGGTGAGCCCCAAAAGTTAGAGTTTGGGTCAAAAGCACTAAATCATAGTTAATGATGCTACTGAGGAGGTCACTGTCTGTTTAGAAGAACCTTCAGGTGAACTCAATAAATGATCATAAGGCCAGTAAATGTGCTTCAAAGAAAACATGTTCAGACAAAAGTGGAATGAAGAAATGTCTTCGTGGTACTCTCTGCTTTTCTAAGGAAGACATGAGTTCTTTCCCCATTACCCACCATCCTGCACCACCCTACACAACCTGTAGGCCCTTCACTACCACCACCTTCCTCCCTATTCTTCCCTGGGTTACCTTGGAGGGCCACAAAGTGAGGCAGGTGCACAGCAGCCACAGCTCCCTCCTCGGCCCTGATGTCAAACAGAGGCCCGGCCACTGTGTGGCTGTGCTGCAGGAGAATCTTGTCCAGGAACTGACACCAGGCACAGAATTTAATCTGGATGGTCACTTCCCTTCTCACCACAAAGCAGAGACCCGTGTTGGGCCAGTGATAGGAGCCAGCCATGGGGAAGTGAACTCTAGGAAGAAGGAGAGGCACTGTTTACAGAAGTTCTGCTTCCCTGTTGGATGCATAGCTGGTACAGGGCTGGGGCACACCCGACCTCAGTCAGAAGGCTCTGAGTCCTGCTTCCTCTTTCATTTATGTGTGGATCTCTGGAATCCCAGTTTTCTCCTCTGTAAATAGGCAGAATAACAACACCCATCTCATAATATTATG
Source organism: Typhlomys cinereus (assembly GCA_023101885.1). Taxonomy (NCBI): domain Eukaryota; kingdom Metazoa; phylum Chordata; class Mammalia; order Rodentia; family Platacanthomyidae; genus Typhlomys; species Typhlomys cinereus. The sequence goes on from JALPQD010000863.1 coordinate 340,378, forward strand.
GGCATTGAGTGAGGTAATCCAAACCTATAGGTCAACATACATCAGGAAGTAGCTAGCTATTCCTTATAGGATGACATAATGAAGAAATAGGCAACTCTGTGTGTGTGTGTGTGTGTGTGTGTGTGTGTGTGTTCATTTGGGAGTGGGACTCAAATTTTGTGGATATTAGGTAAGACTTCTACACTGAACTATATCTATAGTCCATGGTGATCTGTTTCACAGAGTATATTTCCTGATCCTAAGAATCTGTATATTAACATTAGTGATAAACTTTTGAATGTGATGCCTTACAAGGTCCATAAATTATTTTCTCAAGTGATTCTCAGTTAATAAATAGTTGCTGGACACATTCCAGTTTCTCTAGGAAGAAGTGAAGAGTGATAGGATCTCAGTTAAAAACTGAGATAGTGTACTAAGCATGTAGTGGTTAAAAGCAAAGCAGGAACATAGTGACTTCATAGATGAAATCTATGACATGGCAAACCAAACAACAGAGTTTGGCATTAAGATTATAACAACCATTGCAAGAACACATTTCAGATAATTGAATACATTTGAACAGGCTGGTTTGCTTAGATGATGTAAAGGACTCTTGTCTGCTTCAGTAGTGGAGGTAAAGGTGAACTGGTTATGGAAGATAAAGTCTTGTTTTAATTTGGGGACAGTCATAGTAAAGTATGTGAAAATGAAATCAGATAATGCCTTGGACTAAAACATTGTAAGAGAAGTGAAGAAGGTAGGAAAACAGTTGAAGGGAGCTTGGCAGAACAGTTGCTGGAGCTAGGAATACTGGCTCTCTCTGCCTTTCAAGCATTTTGAAAACTTTAGCATAAAAGCCTCTATCTCCATAATAAAAAATCACAACACTCAGTTACTTGATCTATTTGTCTCTGACTTCACAAGAGCGGAAGACATATCAGATGCTCTATGAGTAATATATGGGACCAATTGTGGGGATTTGAGTGGGGATTGCCAGGCTAGGGCCCACTGACTCCTTACTCACCTGTGCAGATTACTCTCTTTGTCAAGCATCTCAATAGCCACAGGTCCCATGGAGCCCTGAAAGTTGTCTTCAGTCTCCAAAAGCTCTGTGTGCGTACCTTCCAGAGATGCAGGAGGAGACAGGTGGAGTGAGTCCAACTGTGTTATTTTGGGGGATTCTGCATCTAAAGGAAGCATGGCAGTGGTTAGTCTTTATTGCCCTGTTTAATCTCTGAAGTTATCTTCTTCTGGACCATGACTAGGCTTTTCCCAAGGCTGGTCTGCCTGAGTCAGGGCATCAAGTGTGGGTTCAGTCTAGGTTTGCAGTAGATACCCTCTCCTTCCTTACTTGTCTTCCTTATAATTTTGGATACAATTCATAGTAAAATATGTGAGGATGAAATCAACCAATATCTTGAACTAAAATGCTGTAAGAGAAGTGCTAAAAGAAGGAGAGCAGTTTTGAGGGGAATTAGGAAGAGCACTTCCTAAAGCTGAGAGTGCTTGATCTCTCTACTTTTGAAAATGTTTTGAAAATTTTGTCATAAAAAAACACATTTTCCCTAATAAAAAGATCACAATGCTCAATACACAACTGATTCCTGTGGACCAATATCTTAAACTAAAATGCTGTAAGAGAAGTGCTGAAAGAAGAGCAGTTTTGAAGGGAACTAGGCAGAGCACTTCCTAAAGCTTGGAGTACTTGATGGCTCTACTTTTGAAAAATTTTTGAAAATTTTGTCATAAAAAAACACATTTTCTCTAATAAAAAGATCACAACACTCAATACTACATTGTATACCCTAAGAACACAACTGATTCCTGTGGACTTTTGTAGTGTTACTGACCTTTGGGTGTTCTGAGTTTGATAACTGGCATAAGTCTGAGGTCTCCTGGAAGAAAGAGATAGAGAAGCATATGTAGTGGAGTCAGTAATAAACAGACACACTTTGAAACTCCATCTACTTCTGCCATTCTGAAAATAATCAATATTAATATTAACACAATCTGAGTAAGAGCTGGAATGTGAGTGTTTCATTTACTCATATGGAGACACTCAGGTCCTGAGCCTGTGATCAGAAAGAGAGAAGGCATATGGATGAGCGAAAGAAATTTCTTCCACATCATTATAGACTCAGTATTATCCTGTCTTGCCCTGGACTTCTTACAGTTAGAAAACTATCTAAGTCCTTTGCTAGGTGGCTTAAACTATTGACACCTTATTCTGGGCAGAAAACAATTTTCTTGCCTTTGGTCTTCTACATTTACTTAACACATTTATGCATTCTGGATTTCATGAAAAAGTCAAGATGAAGCACAACTTAGCATGTGGAAATTATAAGTAAGCTTTAGCAACAAGAACAGCAACAATAAAGGAATATATTCACTTGAAGTTTATGTGAACAAAGCCTGAGGGAATAAGAGAATCCACTTTACTGTGCTGTAAGAAATAGGAAAGCAGATACAAGGACATAGATGGAGTATGAGGAACTCTAGTTTCCTTTGCATGGACACAGGATGATAGTTCCTCTTCATATTCCATGCTGATGGACAGTTTTGATCAATCTTAATTATGCATAATTGGAATATCTACTAGAGAAAGTGACTAAGTCTCTGTGTATTTCAAAATCCCAAATACATGTGCAACGATGGAAGGAACTTGAGGAATTGATCTTGTATAGATACAGACACAGGGAGGCCATGATCACAGTCTTTGAATATCTGAAGATCTCCCTACAGGAAAGAAATAGACCTTGGTAATCTCCCAGGGACAGAATTAAGAAAATCAGTTGAAAGACCTTGGTTTAACATAATGAGAAATAGCAACATATCCACCTCCTAACTTCTTGAGACATGTATATATATTTTGTTTAATCTTTGCAAGAATAAGTGCTAGAAAAAGATTCAAATCTGGGTCTTATGCTTGGGCAGGTGACTTCCTTACCTGTGGCTCATTGAAACCAAAGCTGAGCAAAACCTATGCACTGAATACACATGAATCCAATTTGTAGCTACTCAGTTGTTTTGAGGATGTGATTGAAAGTACACTGTCTCTTCTAGTGAAGTATCTGATGTTGGCAAATGTCTTTGTCAGATATGGAAACATCATCAAGTGCTTGCTTTTTTATTTTAAAGATGATTTGTCATGGAAAACCATGATGAAGGCTTTGTGGATATCAAAATTTGTTATATAAAGCACAGAGTTAAGGAGACTAGTGTACAAAAGGGACTAAGAGTCTGTAATTGTTTGAATAGGAAGTTCCTTCTCTACATGTCCCTGTGTTAATGACTGGTTCTCAGTTGTGTCCGGATGTGCCTACACCATGAGAGCTCTGAATTCATGAAAGAATCAATACAATGATGAGTTCAGAAATGAATGTCATACTGACAGCAATGGAAAACTGTAGAATGGGAGCACAACTGGAGGAAGTGGGTCACTGGGAGAACCCCTAGGAAGTAAATTTATTACCACAATTTCTCTCTCTCACTCTCTCTCTCTCTCTCTTTCTCTCTCTCACTGGCACACTTTTTCTCTGTTTGGGGCTACCATGAGGTGATCTGATCCTATTGCTGATATTCTGCTTTTGTTTTATTCAGATCCAAAAGACAGTTTCACCTTGGACAGAAACGCTTAATATTTCCAGCCAAAATAAACCTTCCTCTTTAAAGTTGTTTTTCTCAGGAATTTTGTCAGTGTTGAAAAGTTGACTAGCACAAGGTCAGTTTTGACTAGAGTTTAAATTGTGGTTATAGCACCTGATAAGGAACTTGTAGCAGCCATAACTTTACTGGGCAACAAATATACATCCTCCCACTCACTGACTTTCTTTTGTTTCTTTTCTTGACCTCATTTTACCTGGTTTTAACAAAGCCTCCCATACTAGAATCATTCTCTTCTTATCTGTTATTCTCAGCTTAATCTCTGAACCCAAGTCACGAACATGGATCTCAGAAAAGGTCTGGGTTTGTTTGGGGCTCCGATAGCACAGCTCTAGTTCCTGAAAAGAGAAAGAATTAATGTGGAGTACCACTTGATGGAAAGTCATGTATAGGATAGCTATTGTGTGGCTGGTGAAAATCAAATATCTGAGAAAAACATCATAAGGTTGAGACAGTTAAAATTATGAACACTTCATGAATGCAAAAGTACAGAACATTCTAGTTAGTCTACTGATATTTTAAAAACCTTTCTGGTGCTAGGGAGAGTCTACAACAAACATGTTCATGTGTTGAACTGATCTGAGGCCAGAGATACAAATCTCAGAATGTAGACTTTCACTCTTAATACCAGAAGCTGATCATCTAGGCATGTGCTGGAAACTAAGAGGACTTTATCACTTCCTTACCTTTTCCAGGAAACCATATGTCTCGTGCTCCAAATCCTCCTAATGTGGTTTATCAGTAAATATGTGGACTGACCCTACTCAAATTTTGTGGAAAGAGGAAAGTAAAGTCCTCACTGTTCTCTCACCAGGAAACTTTGAACTCTACTTGCCCAGTCAGCTTTGGTTTTTTGTAATCCTATGTTTGTGTTATCCTTTCTTTTCTGCCTGTTCTTTTCTCAGCCCTAAGGCAGCTTCACAGATCTCTGAGCTGGACAAAGTTTACCTACTTAGAGGTAAATGAGTGAGTTACTGTTTTGTTTGTTAAGTTCATGTATGAGAAGTCAACATTGAAGCAGCAAGTGAAGTCTTCCCTTAGACCTCAGTACCTATTTGACCCTGCTCACCCCATGAGGACACCGGCTATCTTCTATACTGAGGTTAGTAACTACACTTTGGGCTATACTTCCTGACTTAGAATGAGAAACACACAGCTGGGAAACCCATCATGCTAGTTTGTTTTCTGATCACTGTGGCATGTTACTTGACAAGTAGCTATTTAAGAAGTCAGGATTTACTTTGCCTCGAAGTATCATGGAAAGGACATGGAAGTGATATCCATTGGTGGTAGTAACAGTTTTGCTCATTCCACTATGGAACTCTCTGAAACATGAGCATAAACTCTGTAACTTTCACCTTGTTCTTTGTCATTCCCCATGTTTCCCTTTTCCTATTTAAAAGGAAATAACATTCAGATGTATATTTCCCAGACTGAAACTACTGCTCTGCAACTAACTGGCAGACCTTTCCTTCTCCACCTTTTGTTGCACACTAAAATCGAGTAAGTATTCAGGTAGGAGTTTCACCATAGTCAATATCTCTCATGTATTTATTATACTTGTAGTGACTGAGAAAAACCTCAACTGTGAAGTTGTGATGGTTAGTCTTGATTGCCAACTTTACTGGATTTAGAGTACTTAAAAGAAACACTTATGCATGTATCTGTGAAGAGAGCTCCAGAGAGGTTTACCTAAAAAAAAAAGACCTGTCCTGAGTGTGAATGATACCATCCCACGGGTCACAACAAATGGTAACAAAATCAACTGAGTAACAGCACTCCCCACACACTGTCTCCCAAGTCTTCGCAATGTGAGGAGTCCAGGTCACATGCTTCTTTTGACATGACCTCTGTCATACCTTCCCTATGATGGACTGCTGCCTTCTAACTTGGGAGCCAAAATTAACTTTTCCCTTAGGTTATCTCTTTCATATATTTTATCACAAAAATGAAAAATATAATGAAGATGGGAGAAAGAAAGGCCACACTGTTTTCTTCCACAGACCTGGATGGAGGATGATGTACTATCATTGATTAGTTGTCATAATCTAAGTCTTGGTTTGGAGGTCTATTCCAAAGACTAGCTGGTTCTTTTGGATTGCCTCTATTACAGACATGTGATGTGTCTTGTGTTGGGTCTCACATGCTGCTTCCATTATTGGCTCAAAGGGGCTGAGACTAAGCTTACGCTCTTGTAACCAAGGTTGCAAAATGTGCACAAGATCATGTTATTCAACCTTTCACTAAAGCTGTGAAGAATACCTAATGAAAATAACCTAGAAGATGAAAAATTTATTTTGGTTCATATTTTTGCAGATTTTGGCCCATGGTCACTTTGCACATTCTTTCTCTGCTTGTGGCAAGTCAGGACACCACAGTGAGGAGGATCTAGCAGGGAAATACCTTCTTACCTCATGGGGAAAATGAAGGGGAAAGATCATGACAGAAAGGGCTGTATACTAAAACAGACACATCAAAGACATGCCCATGGTAAGCTACTTTCTCTGGCCAGGTCACATAACCTAATCTCCAAGTCAGTATTGACTAATCAATGAATGACCCTTGATCCAATATTTTAACAGTGTCACCAGTTACTTTCCAAGCCTTTAATACATGAACCTCTGAATACATGTTATATCTAAACTACAACAATGATGAAGAGTTGAATATTTTGGACTGATGAACATCTGCTGGTGTAGCCTGAAAAATGTCAGGTAAACTGAGAAAAAGCAGTCCCTCCAGGGACTGATCTGACCTCACACTAGGTTTCATAGTCATTTTAAAATGATGAGATTTCAGCTGAGTCATGGCTGTCCCCTGTTGGACATACAAAGAACATCTACTTCAGGAAGTTCACCAAGCAGTCTATAAATACCATGTGCCCTGATCACACATTATACCAACCCTGACCACCACGCTGTCTTCAACAATTCTAGCTTTTCACTTGTATTAGTCTGTTTAACCAAGAGATAAGATTATGGACATTCTAGTCATAGAGCACCTCTCTTCTGACAGCACTCAATGAAGATCAGATCTATTTCTTAAAGTGTTCCCCAAATTACCCAATTAAGACTGAATTCCTGAAATAGTTTTTTTTGAACAGTCTTTTACTGAGAAGTCCATAGCTCCCCATGATGTGTGTTTTGCATAGCAGTAAATGTAGTGTGTTGAAAAATACATGTGCTCCACTCATTTTTTTTTCCTAGAAAGCACTGATACCTGTAACCTAAACATTTCCTGATTGTGACAGTTAACCTTGATTGCCAACTTGACCAGACCTGGGAATCAGTAACAGATCAACCATCAAACTACCTGAAAAGATTATTTGGAGTTAGATATTTAAAATGCAAAGACCAATCTTAAATATAAAGCAAAATGTGGCACCCTCTAGTAGCAGACAAGATAAACGAAGTACAAGAAAGAAAAGTTCTCTCTTTCTCTCTCTCTCTCTTTTTCTCTCCCTGTGCTTGTAAACTAACCTTCCCTGTGGCTGTCATTCCTCAATGACATCAGAACCCAGTTTCTTTGATTCTCCAATGTGAATGAAGTCCAGAGACTCTCCAAGAATCTTATACCTTTCAGCACCAGACTGGGACTGCTGAGATATTCAGCTCCTGAACTGAGAAGCTACAGGCAGCCATTGTTGTACTACTTAATCCCTATCTTGTGAGCCAATCCAATGTTCTTCTATAGAACCCTGACTAATATAGACTGTGGTACCAGAAGTGAGGTGTTACTATGAGGCTAATAAGATCTGGTACCAGAAATTGAAGAGATGCTGAGAACCCAAGAGAAATTGGCATGTAGAAGCATGCTCATTTTTGTGATGCAACTGGGGTGCATTTGGAACTATTTTGTGGGAAAAATGTGAAGAATTTTGGAAGTCTGGTTCAGGAAATCCTTTTCACCTTAGAGACAGAACCCACAGGGCCATTTTATGAGAGTTTGGGAAGAGAGTAATGCTGAGAGAAAAGAGGACAGTGAGATGCTAGCATATTAGAGATACCAGAGTCAATGTGAGAAATCTGGCCACCTTATGATGGTTCAGAGTGGAATAACTGTTTTGGGAATTGGACTAGAGGCATTTGGAGTGGTTTTTTATCAGAGAGTTTAGCCAACTTTTATTCTTGCTCTGAAAACTTGCCAAAAGTAAAATTTAAGTGTTAAGTGGATGAAGTTTCAAAACAACATAGCATGGATACTGTGGCATGGATACTTTTAGTACTCTTAATCAGATTGATGATGAAAAAGAGCAAGGAATCAGGCAAAAGAAAATAAAAACTATGAAGTTTTATGATGAGAAATGTGAAGGCAAACTGTTAAACAAGGATATATTTGTTATTGATAGAGAGATAAGCATTAGTGAGTCAGAGTCTGCTTTTCATTCAAACTATAGTAAAGGCTGCACTCTGAGGGCAAAACTCTCAGGGAAGACTCCGAGCTATAAAAATGAAGATTTTTAGAAGCAAAGACTCAAAAATCAGAGCCCCAAGGAAGTTATTGTTCATCCTTTAAAACAACTACCAAAGGGAGATTCTTCCCAGTGTCAGTACAAAGAAACTAAGCCAGCTATGATCTAAGGGAATCCAGCTAGTGACTATAGAAGAACATGGCATTGTCATCCAAGTAGTACTGATTTTAGAAGGATTTTAGAGGAATTAAAAATGAAAATATGAAGAGGTCATGGATTCTTCCTCCACTGTTTGAGAGAACAGTGAGATTGGGCAGTATGTGACAGAAATAGAGAACCTGTGAACAGTTCCAGGGAGGTCACTATGAGATGTGGATTTGAAGCTTGGATTATCAGTGAGATGCTAGCATGTAGAGATGCTAGCATGTGAGAAATCTGCCAAGGATAGTTATATACCATAGGAAGAGCCAGGCCAGACTCAAGTGTTTGAATCCTTAGCCGTGTGAATGTCATGGTACCTTTAGGAAGTGGAGCCTTGATAGAGAAAGGCATTTTACAGCATGAGTGTGCCTTGCAGTTTGGCAACTCAGCCTTGCTTCCTCAGTTTTCCTCTTATTTCCTCTGCCTCCATGATGAGAACAGTGATGACTTCAGGTCACTGTAGTCCTGGAACAACCACCTCCAGGTTTCGCTACCTGCCATGTCTTTTCTACCATAATGAATATATTTCACCTCTGGTAGCATAAGCTAAATAAACCTCCCTTTTTTCTCATAGCTGGTTGTGGAAGAATATTGCTTCACAACAGCAAAAAGGAAACTGCGACATCAGTGCTTCCAAGTTAAACCCAGCAACTTCCCATCTTGACCATGCTCTTCTCTTCCCTTAATTTCCTTTCTGTCAATATCTAAAATATTTTGGGGCATCTCATATCCTTTCTCTTCAACATGAATTTGTGGGTCTCTGATAAAGTCCTTAGACTTGAATGTTAGATTCCCTGAGCCTCATGATTTATCCTGAAGTACAGAAAATACCTTAATGCTCACCTTGAGAAAGATCTTAATGCTCACCTCAGGAATGATTTCCACATTCTTGGAACCAGACACAGCATAGCAGGAGCCAAAGTAAAGTGGATCCACAGGGCTTGGCTTGTGTATTCGCACAAATTGGTACTTCATTTCTTCCTCATCTATGGCCTAGGGAACATCACAGATAGAGATTTAAGGAGATTTCTAGACTGTAGCATCTGGTCTGAATAAAATCAAATGGTGGGGCAGTTCAGTTTTATATGTGTATGGAGAAACATCTTCTCTGCATTCTACTCTCCTACTTTTCTGCTAAACAGATGGCTTCATATTTGGCCTATACAATATTCAGGGTGATAATGAAGTTAAGTCCACAGATGAATTGAGAAGAAGAAAGGCTACAGGAGCCCTTCCATCATTCTGACTCCTGGGAAGCAGTTGAAGAAGGTTGAGCAGAGTTCAATGAAGGAACAGCAAACATAGTTGGGGGAGAGATGAAGTGTGAAAGGGTCAAACTGAGGTTGAGAAGAGGACAGGATCATTAAACCACATCATGAGTGGACCACTTTCACTGACAGGTGGAGATTCCACTGAAGGAGAAGGGCTTTGTGGCTACATTGCATGTTTTCTGTCAGTATACCCTTGCCCTGCCTTTGTGGTCCTCAATATCACCTTTTGAACAGTGCAGTCATTGGGGATGAGGTAGAGGTGAAAGGTGACTTCTTTGTCATGGAGATGATAGTAGAGCAATATGGTGCAGGAGATAGGGATGACATTTCCCGCGGCAGGGCTCATTCTCAGAAGAATTCCCATTGGTGAGAAACTGGGGTTTTCCAGGATTGTATAATGTTGCTCCACACTGACTGGCTTCTCCAGTACCATCCCCTCCTTCTTAAAGTGGGCCACGTTGAACAAGGAGGTGTCTACAATTCCTTCTGTAAAGAACATATATAAGAGTATGTATTTAGTATCCCCACTGAGCCAGGCTTGGCTGGGGTAGCAGGAACCCAGGGCTTAGAGCAAAAGACCTTTCTGGGGGAGTCCAGAGTTGTATCTAAATGATATATTCCTATCAACATTCATATGTTGAAATCCAAACTCTGGGGTGATGGTTCTAGGAAATGGAGACTTTTCAGAATTGAAGTGGCCACAGAGGTAAAACCCACATGAATTAGAGTATTGACCTTATGACAGATGCAAGGCACCATTCTACCCTGTGAGGATACAGCTAGTTTGAGCTTTTATGAGGAAAAGGGCTCTTGTCAGACACTATTGGTACTTTGGTCTTAGATTCTGCCTCCAGAACTGAAAGAAACAAACTTGCTGTTAATAAATAACTAATGAGGTACTTAGTATGTGATATTTTGTTACAGTGATGCCAATGGATTAAGACTTCCAATAGAGGGATTGAGTGACCTTCACATGTTGAGGACAAAACTACATCTATGATAGGAGCACAACAGGATATCTTTGCCTTGGTCTAAAATCAGACACAACCCTATTCTTGGAGCTGGGAAAGAGGCAGTGTTCATGGTCACCCATATTGCTGTGGATTTTCTAACTGAGGCCTAATGAGTTATGCTGACTGATTTCAACTTAGGCAGGCAGAGAAGAGAACAAGGAAAAGTAACAATGGGGAAACTTGGTAACCATGGGCAACCTGCATGGCTCAAGCTTTGGCTCCCAAACATATTCTCCATGTGGTAAGAATCCCTGGCTCTAGCAGTGTGGGCTTGGCAAGCTCAACCTCCCTCTCAGGAAACTGCTCCTTGGCAGCTGTGACACAGGTGTGTGAGCAAGACTCCATGAAGTTGGTGCTTCTCCAGAACCTTGGGTCTACAGAGCTGAAGCTCAGATGAAGAAACAGTTGGAGATCACTGTGTCAGTAATTAGTTTCAAGAGTCTAGTAGTCCCCGTGGAACGACATTGGTTGTGCCTGCAGCAGAGAAAACTGTATATTTTTCTTGTGGGACCATTCCCATGTACCTCTTTTTTCATCAGCATTAGGTCACTGACTTTTTGTCCTTAGATTTAATTTATTGAAATTTTTGTTGAGGGAATTTTTAGAAGTAACTGATGCAAAACTACATTATTATTTCTCAAGTCCATGCCTGCCAGAGTCTTCTAATACATTTCCCCTTCCCCCTACTCTCCTCAAGAATCACTCTTTTTCTTCTCCTCTACTCTACTTTGCTGTTCTCTCCATTTTTCCCTGCCTTTCTTTTATCTTTTCTTTTATTTTCTTAAAGTACTGGATATCAAATCTACCATTGTATTTCTTAATTTTCTCTGGTGGACTTCACTATAAGTGGAAAATTGTTATTTAAAAAATACAGTAAAATGATATTTTAAAGTGTAACTTCTGGTGCCAAAGAGATGACTTAAGGGTTAAGTCTCTGCCTTGCAAGTGAAAAGTCCTGAGTTTGGATACTAGAGCCTGCGTAAAAACACCAGGCAGAAATGCTGAAAGCCTGTACTTCTGAGCCTGGAAAGCCAAGCCTGGGAAACTCCAGAGCAAAACAAATAAGAGATAGAGCCATCCAGGGTGATTTGTGAAGTAACTCTTGGGTCTCCACAGGCACACATAGTGCCTTCTAATACACACACACACACACACAAGAAAAGGAAGAAAAGAAGAAAAGAAAAGAGAAAAGAACATCAAATGTCCAACACACTATTGACCCCCACAAAGTCTAGCATTTGCTAAAAGCACCAAGATCCTTGGAGGAAAGGGATTGACAGCCAAAATAGTGTTCCTATGCTTAAGGGGAACACAGGAAAGGGTTCAGGGAAATGCCACTAAGTCCTTCTACGTCATCAGAGAGGAGGACCCAGAGGAGAGTTTGGCATGCCCATTAAAGGATTCTCCAGGGATTGGGGGAGGGGAGGCACTGGGGGATGGGGAGGGAGGAGTGAGGGGAGGGTGAGCAGAGGGGTCGGAGGGAGGAGGAGGGAGGGAGGGAACCGGTGTAACCTATTAAGTTTTGTATGAGCAGAGATAATAAAAAAATGTTTAAAAAAAAGAGAAAAGAACAGAAAAGAGGAGAGGAGAGGAGAGGAGAGAAAAGAAGGAAAAGAAGGAGAGAAAAGAAAAGAAAGAAAAGAAAAATAGAAAATAGAGAAGAGAAAAGAAAGAGAAGAGAAGAGAAGAGAAGAGAAGAGAAGAGAAGAAGGAGATAGAAAGAAAAGAAAAGAAAAGAAAAGAAAAGAAAAGAAAAGAAAAGAAAAGAAAAAAGAAAAGAAAAGAAAAGAGGGGAGGGGACGGGAGGCAAAGGGAAGAGAAAAAAAAGAAAAGAAAAAAGGTAATCTCTAGCTGGAGAGATAGCTCAGAAAATGAAAGCACTTGCCACCCAAGCTGGTGATCTGAGTTGAAACCCCACATCAATGTGGATTGAAAGAATAGATTCCACAGAGCTGTCCTTTGACCTTCAAATGTGCATGGTGGCATGTATGTGCCCATACATACACATCACACACACACAAACATAATAATAAGTATAACAAAATTAAAATGTATCTCCTGTACTCTCAAAAATGATTCAGTTAAAAAGGCTTTCATTTAGTCATTTCTGTCATCACCATCATAGACAATGACTCCCCATTTTGAGTGGTGCTCATGAATTCTTTTCCACTAAGTACTGGTTCTTTACTTCATTTGTTTTCTTCTCTACTGGGCTTGGTTTTAAAAATGAGTATTTTCATCCATGGGATGGCCATCTTGTGATCAACATAGGGCTCTCCCATCAGTAGGAGCTGGTTGTCCATCGAATTTGCAGCCTGTCTTTCTGCTCCACGCATCATGGCTTTGGAAAAACACCTTTGGGGCTGCTCATCATCTTTGTTACTGTGAATGCCATGTTCACCTGGAGCTCAGCTGGACTCCCTTGATTGATGTGATATGCCTTTCCCTGAGATCCTCAAAATAGAAGAACTAGGTCTACAGTAGTCATATCTACAATTGGTTCCATTTGTTTCTTTGTGGCAGATTTGGGGTATGTGGCCCAGGCTGACCTTGAACTTGTAATCCTCCACAGTGCTAGCATTACAAATGTATGGAATTATTTTCTGTGAGATTTTTTGACTGTAAGCTTTCATTTATTGGAATTTTTGCTGAGGGAATTTTTAGAAGTGACTGATGTAGACCCACATTTTTACTCATCTCTTCCTTTACGAAGCCATTCTTCCACAGCTCCAATACTCAAATGAAATCTGATGACACTGAAGTCTCCCTAATTGTAGGGGTGGTAATGACTTCTCAGTGTTGAAAAACCTTGGGTAGTAAGGGATCATTGACAGTTTGCGTGCATATATATACATATATATATCTTCAATGTCATCAAATATCTTATTTAATCATGTTTCATGCACTGGAGCTAAATGATACAGTATGTGTAACAAGCATGTTATTCTAAATAATGTTACCTTTTGTTTGGAGAATATTCAGGTAAGTTCAAAAGTAAAATTACAAGACTGGGATATAATTTGCTTCAAAGAAAATATGTGCAGACAAGAGTAGAATAAGGAAATATCTGTCTCTACTTCACAACACTCTCTGCCTAGCTAAGAAAGCCATGAGTTCCTTCACCATCACCTACCACCTTTCGAACCCAGTCAGAACCTTCCTTACCACCACCTTACCCCCATCCTTTCCTCAGTTACCTTGGAGAGCCACAAAGTGAGGCAGGTGCACAGCTGCCACAGCTCCCTCTTCGGCCCTGATGTCAAACAGAGGCCCGGCCACTGTGTGGCTGTGCTGCAAAGGAGTCTTGTCCAGGAACTGGCACCAGGCACAGAATTCAATCTCGATGGTCACTGCACTTCTCACCACAAAGCGGAGTCCTGTATATGGCCAGTAATAGGAGCCAGCCATGGGGAAGCGAACTCTAGGAAGAAGGAGAGGCAGACACTATTCACCTGAGATCTACTTGACTGCTGGATACAGACCTGGTACAGGACCCAGAACACACCCGGCTTCAGTCAGGAAGTTCTCCACTCTGTTTCCATTTTTCAATGTGTGTGGATCCAGGACAAAGTCAGTTGACCTCCTTAATCCCAAGTTCTTCCTCTGTAAATAGGTAGAATGATAACACCCAACTCATAGAGTTGTGAGCATTGAGTGAGGTAATGCAAACCTACTGGTCAGCATACATCTGGGAGCAGTTAGCAATTTCTTATAGGATGACATAGTAAATAAATCAGTAAGGGCTCTGTGTGTGTGTGTGTGTGTGTGTGTGTGTGTGTGTGTGTATGTGTTCAGCAGAGAGTGGAACTCATGATTTTGTACATGCTAGGCAACAACTCTATCACTGAGCAACATCTATAGCCTTTAGTATTCTGTTTAACAAAGTATATTTTCTGATCCTCATTTTAGCACTTGCATGTTAATATCAGTGATAAATCTTTGAGCTGAACACAATGCTTTGCAAGGGCCATAAATGATTTCTCAAAGAATTCTCACTTGGTAAATAGTGGGTTGAATACATGCCAGTTTTTGTAGGAGGAAGTCAAGAGAGATAATATCTCCAGCTAGTGAGTGACATAGTGTATTTAGCATGCAGTGCTTATTTACCAAGCACTAAAAGAGCAACTGCAAAGACATAACCAAAATTTAAAACATGGCAAATGAGTTATAATGATACAGATTTTCATTATAATTGCAATCATTATAAGAACACATTTCAGATAATTGAGTAAATTTGAGCAAACTAGACTTGCTTAGATGATCTGGACCACGGTCCTCTGCTTCCCTAGTTATAGTAAGGGTGAACTGGTGAAGGGAACTTGGCAGAACAGTTAATGAGGCTGGAAGTGCTTGATCGCTCCACTTTTGCAAAGGTTTTTGAAAACTTTTCCATAAGAACCTCCATTTCCATAGTAAAAAGATCACAACACTCAGTAGGTTGGTCCTGTTACTGCCTCCTGGCTGAGCAAGAGGAACAGAACTAGATGACACTGGGTGGGTACTACATGGAGGAAAAATTAGTGTGGAATGCCAAAGTAGAACAGGAAAAGCCCTCACTTACCTGTATAGGTTAATCTCTTTATCAACTACCTCAGTAGCCACAGGTCCCTTGGAGCCCTGGAAGCCATCTTCTGTCCCCAGAATCTCTTTGTGTGCAGTTCCCAAAGATTTAGGAGACAGGTGAAGGGATTCCAACTTTGAAATTTTGGGGGATCTTTCATCTGGAGGGGGAAGGACAGTGATCAGTCTTTCTTGGTGTGTCTAGTATCCACAGATCTCTATTTGTGTTCCCAAGGCCACCTAAGTCAGAGCAGCAAGCGTGAATTAAGACTCTGACTCTGATCCTAGGGATAGCTACAGGGATTTTCTGATATTCACTCCCTCACTCTCCCCCAACTCCTTGTGTACTCATACCCTTCCTTCCTTCCTCTCTCCCTCCCTCCCTCCCTCCCTCCCTCCCTCCCTCCCTCCTTCCCTTCCTTCCTTCCTTCCTTCCTTCCTTCCTTCCTTCCTTCCTTCCTTCCTTCCTTCTTTCCTTCCTTCCTTTCTCCCTCCCTCCCTTCCTTCCTCCCTCCCTCCCTCCCTCCCTTCCTCCCTTCCTTCCTCCCTTTTTTTCTTTTCGTGCATATATACACACAAAGATACACACACAAAAATAAATTTTAAAAATGGAAATGGTCAGGGAGGTGAATTCCAGATATTGGAAATTTGGAATGAAATGCAGGACCTTCCCATATTGCTGGAAGTGGCTCATAGACAGTAGTGAGGCAATACCAAACACTAAGGTTTAAGAGAAAGAAAGGCGAAATGATTCTAGGTTTTAAGAGTTAATTGCTTTACAAAGGGCAGGATTCTCTTTTGGAAGAAGGCATGATTTCCCAAAGCTCTACATCTCCTGTCTCCTCTATGATGCTGAGAATCTGGTCTCTTTGACATACCTGATTGAAGTTTTAGTTGCTTGAATATGCTATGCAATTCTCCAGTCAGTTTCTTAGTAGGAGACATCATACTTGGCTTCCTAGACACAGAGATGTTCATTCTCTCAGGTTCAGGGGAATCTACAGCTGTATTTATGACCTCTAAAATCCACCCATCAAAAATTTGAACTCATCTCCAGGCTTCTTCTCTATGAACTGCCACTCTGACTATATCGCATAACCCAGGATTTGTACCAGAACTGGGGAACAATTTTGATCTCTCCTTCATTTCTGTGGCTTGAAGGTTACCTATGAAGTCTACTCATTGGAAATAATCCCCAATGGAAAAGTGCTTGCAGAGTAAAAGGCAGTTATATCTTGAAGAATCTGTCTTTGTGGTCAGTTTATTGATATTATCAAAGGAGTAAGATTCCTTTCACCAGAGTGGGTTTGTCACAAAAAGGAATTTTCTTGTGTGCTCTGCCGCTCTTCATAGGTGGCACAGCAGTAAGGTCCTATTCAGATGCAAGGCCCATGAACATGCATTTTCCATTCCCAAGTACTATTGTATATAAAGTACCAAGTCTCCACTGTTGTGATACAGTGCCACAAGATTGAAAAGACAGCACCAACCTGGTCACTAAACACCTCCACAATACCTGGGTTTTTTTCCCCTCTAGTTTTTCAACTTCCATAGTCTCTGTTAAGCCCAAGACTGAGTGGACTTTGCTCTGAACCATTTCAGCATCCTCTGAGTTTCCCTGTTGCTGTGTAGGTCCTGCTATAGTCTGTTTTTGACAAAGCAATTGATCACAAAATAGGAATGGAGGTCATTTCAGTATTAGAGACCCATAATGTTTCTTCCCTGCAGAAAGTATTTACATGATCCAAAAGCCAGCTATACTCTCTGACCCTCATGGAACCCTTCCTTGCCTCCTTTTCCTTGTCAGCAATCTTTACCTGCTTCAGATTAGGACAAACAGCACAATGCCCTCATACATTTTCACAAACTTCTTGAAGACTCATGCCTGTCTCACAGCTGGACTGAACTTCTGCTACTTAGGCCTTGTCTCTCTTGCAAACTACAATGTCTTCCAAAAACTAAATGATGCACAAAGGATCTATGGGAATTTCTAGTACAAATGGAAGGCTGTACTAAACCCATGATTTTCTCTTATATATCCTAGAGCATAAAGCCAGGATTTCATGGTAATGACCTGAAATATGTCAACTGGGAGAATTTTAGGCTACAGCATATTCTTTTTTGGTGAAAAGACTTTTGTGTTGAGCTCCTCAAATTCATGCGACAGGGTGTGTGTGTGTGTGTGTGTGTGTGTGTGTGTGTGTGTGTGTGTGCGCATTCAGGTATGTATTCAGCTGAGAGTAGAACTCATAATTTTGTGCATACTAGGCAAGATCTCTATGACCAAGGAAAATCTTTAACCCCTTGTGCTCTCAGTTTCAAAGAATATATTCCCTGGTCCTAAAATTTGCATGTGAAAATTAATGATAAAATTTGAGCTGAAGCCAATGCTTTTCAAGGCTATAAATGATTTCTCAGAGGATTTTCCTTTGGCAAATAGTGGGGTGAATACATATCAGTTTCTATAGGAGGAGGTCAAGAGAAACAGCATCTCCTGCTGGTGACTGATATAGTGTACTCATCATGCAGGCTATTTGTAAAGCTGGAACAGGCCAACTCCAGGGATGTAAGCAAAATTTAAGACATGGAAAACTGGCCACAATAATACACAATTGTAATCATTGTTATAGCACATTTCAAATAATTGAGTAAATTTGAATTAGCTAGGCTTGCTTAGATAATGTGGACTACTCTCCTCTGCTTCCCTAGTTATAGGAGGTATGAACTGATTACAAAACACAAATTCTTGTTTTAATTTAGGGGACATGCATAATAAAATATATAACTTTGCCATAAGAACCTCTATTTCTATAATAAAAAATCATAATACTCAGTAACTTGGTCCTGTTGTTGCCGCTTGGTTGAGTAACTGGTGCAAACAATGGGGATACTGGGCAAGTCCTAAATTAAAGAACAATTTTAGGGAAAGGTCAGGGTACAGCAGAGTGCTTACTTACCTGTACAAGTTCCTCTCTTGGTCAACTACCTTAGTAGATTCAGGTCCCTTGGAGCCCCGGGAGTCCTCTTCAGGCCCTAGAAGTTTTTTGTGCACAGATCCTATAGATGCAGGAGAAGATAAGTGGAAGCATTCCAACTGTGCTATTTGTGGGGATCCATCTAGAGGAGGCAGGGCAGTGATCAGTCTTCCTTGTTGTGTTTGTTCTTCACAGTCCTCTACTGTTGCATCATTACCAGACACTTGTTTAAGGCTGGGCTGCTTTTATTATAGCTGCAGGTGTGTATTAAGTTTTTGCCTCTGATCCTAGGAACACCTATTGCTGTTTTCCTTTATTCCCTCACTCCCTACCTTCTTTTTCCCCCCATTCCTCTTACTCCCTTCTGTTCTTCCCTCTTATTCCCTTTTCCTTTCTTCTTTCTGTTCCTCCTCTCCACTTCTTTTCCTTCTCTTACCACAATCCAAACCAAGTTTCTGTGTTCATTTCCTTCCCTACAAGTACGGAAGCATTGCATTCCCCAGCACATTTATAGTCAACAGGTTAAGATAGCAACTTAGTTCAAAAGGTGGGTGTGTTGCCTCAACTTCTGATCCAGGATCCCATGTAAAAAAACACCAGGACTTCTGGCCCTAGAAAACAAAGCCTAGGACACTCCATAGGAAAGCAAAGAAGAGTTAGCACAATCCAGGAATATTCAACAAATTGCCATTGTATCTTCTCAAGCACACAGAATATCCTCGGATAGAAGCAGACACACACACATAGAAACTTACAGACATACTGTCATAAGCATTCACAAACTCACGGATACATGCGTACAAAACTTTAAAAGACAATATGGAAGGTTAAGGAGGTGATTTTTCAGATGTTAGCTGTCAAGAATGGAATGCAGGACGGTTGTATATTGTCTGAAGTGGACATTTGATAAAAGCAAGGAAATCCCAGTCACCAAGACTGAAAGAAAGGACAAAATAAAAAAAAGACTCAAGTTTGTAAGAGTTGCATACTTAGAAAAGGGCCTGATTCTATATCATTTCGGGAACCTTCCCTCTCATATATCTGAGAGAGAGAACACAAGGCATGCCAAAAAGCTCTGCTCTCCTCCCTAAACACCCCTACCCTGGTTCCTTCTCATGATACTAAGAGTCTGGCTCCTTGACATACCTGATCGCAGTTTTAGTTGCTTGAATATCCTATGCAAAACTTCTCCAGTCAGTTTCTTAGAGGCAAAAATCTCACGTGGCTTCCTAGAAAGGAAGATGTTCTTTCTCTCAGGTGGCAGAGGAATCTATGTGTCTAGTTGACACCTAAAATTCACCTCATCAAAAGTTTCAACTCGTCCCCATGCATCTTCTCTATGAATTGCCACTCTGAAAATGCCCCATAACCCAAGCATCTGTACAAGAACTGGGGAACAATTTCGATCTCTCCTTCATTTCTGTGGCTGGAAGGTTAGCTATGAAGTCCACTCATTGGAAAATTAAATGCTTAAGAGATGTGCGTAACGACTAAGAAGCAGTTATGCCCCAAAGGATCTGCCTTCATGATCAGTTTAATGATATTATCAAAGGATTCCTTTCACCAAAGTAGGTTTCCCACAAAAAGAGTTTTCTTGTGTGCTCTGTCTCTTTTCCCTGTTCTGTCATAAGTGGCACAGCAGGAAGGTCCTCTCCAAATGCAAGGCAGGTCCATGATCATGCACATTCTAGTCTCAAGCACTGTAAGAAATAATCTCCATTGGATAGAAATACCTAGTCTTCAGGATTACATTACAGCAGCTCATGATGGACAATACCCAGTCTGCTCACTGATCACCTGCACAACATCTCTTTTCTTTATGCTTCTTGTAGTTCAAAATCCACAGACTCCATCTAGCCCAACTCACTGACCTGTGCCCTGTACCATTAAAATATTCTTCAAAAAGTTCCGTGTAGGTTCTGTGACAGTCCATTTTCTACAGAGCAACTGACAACAAAATTAGAATGCAGGAGGCCATTTCTGTGTTGGAGGCCTGTAATGCTTCTTTGTTGCAGAAATTTCTTAGAAGGTCCAAAAGTTAAGTGTACCCCCTGACCCCCTTGAGACCTTTCTATGCCTCCTTTTTATTCCCAGGGAGCTCTCTTCCACAGGTTTTCAAATTGAGTGTGTTTTATTGCCTCGGTTTGCCTGTGAAATCTGAGATTCCAGAGAGGGTGCAGCCTGGAAATTTCTACGAAGCTTCCCCGTGAGAATGAGACTGATGCTGCTGATCTCCACACTGGCTAACCGTTCTTCAGAGAAGTGTTCCTTAAAACCTCTGTCTCTGCCTGGAATGAGCAGACATCTCCTTAGCCCAGCTGGCCTTTCCCACCTTTGTGACATCAAATGAGCTCCTTTGGACAACGATATGGACCATTAATGCTCTCATACAGGTCTTGAGTATATTTTCACAGACATTTTAGACACTCATACCAACTTCCCTGATGGACGGAGCTTCTGGAAGTAGGTCTAATCTTTCTTGTGTATTACTATGTTTCTAGAGTCAAAAAAGAATAAGTAAAGAACATTGGATGGACAATTCTTTTGACTTGAATATTAAAATTAGTGATAAACCTTTGAGCTGAACACAATGTTTTTCAAGGGCTATAAATAATTTCTCAAAGGATTCTCATTTGGTAAATAGTGGGCTAAATACATACTAGATTCTGTACGAGGAGTTCAAGAGAAACATTATTTCCAGGTCGTGACTGAGAGTGTACTCATCATGCAGGTTATTTGTAAAACTGGAACAAATCAACTCCAGGGATGTAACCAAAATTTAAAACGTGGAAATCCATCCATAATAACACAGATTTGCATCATAAATGTAATCATTGTAAGGACACAGTTCAAATGAGTACATTTGAACAGGCTGGCTCTACATAGATGCTGTAGAGGATGGTCCTTTGCTTCCCTTGTAGTAAAGGTGAACTGGTTTTGAAAGACAAAAGGTTTTAATTTGGGGAACATGCATAGCACAATACATGAGGATGAAATCAGCCAATGCCTTAGACTACAATACTGTAAGAAAAGTGCTAAAGAAAGGAGAGCAATCGTAGGGAACTTGACAGAACAGTTGTTGAAGCTTGGAGTGCTTGATCTTCCCACTTTTCCAAAGGTTTCGTTTAACTTTCCCATAAGAACCTCTATTTCCACAATAAAAACATCACAACACTCAGTAACTTGACCTTGTTGCTGCCTCCTGATTTGGCAAGAAGGACAGACATAGGGGATACTAGGTGAGTACAAGGTGGAGAACCAATTGTGGAGATTGAAGTGGGGAAGATCAAGGTTGAGCAGACAAAGTCCTCACTCACCTGTCTAAGTTTCTCCCTTGGTCAGTCACCTCAGTACCCTCAGATCCCTCGGAGTCCCAGGAGTCATCTTCATCCTCTGAAGATGTCATAGACTCTATAGATGCAGGAGGAATCAGGTGGACGGGTTATAACTGTGCTATTTGTGAAGATCCTCCATCTGGAGGAGTCAGGACAGTGATCAGACTTCCTTATTGTGTCTGTTCTTCATAGCCCTCTTCTGCTGGACCATAATTAAGTTTTTCCTTAGCCTAGTCTAAGTAATAGTGTCAGTTGTAAATTCAATCTTTGTCTCTGAATCTGGGAACCTACTGCTATTTTTGGATATTCGCTCACTCTCTGCTTCACTGCCTGCCTTTCTTCCTTCCTCTTTTCCTCCCTTATTTCCTTCCTTCCCTTGTTTCCTTCCTTCCTTTCTTCTTTTCTTCCTTTTGTCCTTCCCTATGTCCTTATTTCTTTCTGTTTCTCCTGTCCTCTCTCCTCCCCTTCACTTACCATAATCCTGACCCAAATTCTGTCTTCATTTCCTTCCCTACAAGTTCAGAAGCATTATACTTCCCAGAATGTTTATATTCCGCAGATTAAGGGAGGAATTTAGCTCAAAAAGTGAGTGGTCCTGAAGAGCTGATTTGGGGTAAGTCCCTGCCTCTCAAGTTTCTGGGTTCAGATCCAGGATCCCATGGGGAAAAAAAGGCAGAAATTGCAGCGGCCTAGACTTCTGACCCTAGAAGACAGAACCTAGGACACTCCAAAGCAAAGCAAAGAGGAGTTAGCACAGTGCAGGACTGTTTCACAAGTCACCATTAGGTCTTCATAGTCACACAGAATGCTGTCTGGTACAAGCAAACACACACATAGTAATGCAAAGACAAACCCACACAAGCATGTACACAGGCAAGAACACACCCATGCAAAAAAAATTATGACAATATGGATGATTAAGGAGGTGATTTCTATGTTTTAGCAGTCAAGAATGGAATGCATGGGGCTGGAGAGGTGGCTCAGGGGTTAATCCTCTGCCTTGCAAACGGAAGATCCTGAGTTCAAATCCTAGACCCCACGTATAGATGCCAGGGGAAAGCAGGAGCGGCCTGCGTTTCTGGTCTTGGTAGGGTGGAGCCTGTGATCCCGAGGTAGGGTGAACGAGGAGGAGATGGAGGTGGTCCATGGTGGTTCCCAAGTTCGCCCATGTTTCTACACACACGCGCACACACACACATACATGTACACACATGTGCACACATGCACACACACAAAATTGAATAAATAAAAAAAAGAATGGAATGCATGAAACTTGTATGTTTTCTAAGTGGGCTCTGGAGGGAAGAGGTGCAGCACCAGCCACTAAAGTTTACAGAAAAGAAGACGGGAAAATCTCAAAGCTCTTGAAGTTGAGTAAATTGCAAAGGACAGGATTCTCTTTCAGTAGGGGAGCTTTCCCTCTCATATATCTGAGACAGAGGATACAAGGCATAATTTCCTGAAGTCTTCCCTTTCATGATGCTGTGATTTTGGTCCCTTAACTTACCTGACTGCAGTTTTAGTTGCTCCAGCATGTGACACAATTCTTCTCTATCCAGTTCCTCAGTAGGAGACATCGCCTGTTCCTTCCTAGACAAAGAGATGCCCATTCCCTCAGGTGACAAAGGAATCCACAGCTTTCTTTATGACCTCTAAAATCCATCTCACAAAAAATTGAGCTCATCCTCATGCTTCTCTGTGAACTGCCCCTCTGAATGTCTTCCATTACCCAGGCTTTTGTACAAGAACTAGGGAATAATCTTTATCTCTCCTTCATCACTGTGGCTTGAATGTTTCCTATGAAGTCCACTTATTGGAAAATGAATCCCCAATGGAGAAGTGCTTAAAGACTAAGAGACAAATGCATCCCAAAGGATCTGTCTTCGTGATCAGTTTAATGACATTATTAAAGGAGTAAGATTCCTTTCACCAGAATGGGTTTGTCATAAAAAGAAGTTTTCTTGTGTGCTCTGCCTCTCTTCCTGTTCTGTCATAGGTGGCACAGCAGAAAGATCCTCTCCAGATGCAAGGCCCATGAACATGCACCTTCGAGTCTCAAATATTGTAAAAAATAATCTTCATTGACTATAAAGTACCTACACTCCATTATTGTGTTATAATACCTCAAGATGAAGAAGACAGTTTTTCAAACTCCATAGCCTCTTTAAAGCCCAAGATTCAGTGGTCTGTGCTCTGAACCTTTGCAGCATCCCCCAACAAGTTTCCCTGCTTCTTAAGTGGTCCTTCTACAGTTCATATTCTACATAATAACTGATCACAAAATAGGAATCCAGGAATTCATTTCCGTGCTGAAGCCCTATAATGCCACTTTATTGTAGAAAGTTCTTATATAATCCAAAAGCCAGTTGTTGCTCCCTGACCCCGTTGGGACCCTCAATGTCTTCTTTTCCCTCCCAGGGACCTGTATCCTAGAGGCTTTCAGAATGAGTATGTTTTATTGCCTGGAGGTTTTACTATTAGAGTGGAGATTCCATTAAAGGGTGCTGTCCCAGGGAGCCTGGTGTACATTTCTATAAAGCTCCCAAGTGAGGATAAAATTGATGCTGTTTGTCTACAGGGACAAGGACATAAATAAAATAGCAATGTCCTCACACAGACACTGAGTGCATTTGCACAGATTTCTGTTAGGCTCTAGCCTACCTCCCTGCTGGACTGAGCTCCTCCTGAAAGTTAGGCCTCGTCTTTCTTGTCTCAATGTTCACAGTCTCTGTGTTGCTGAAGACTAAGTGACCCATGGTGTTGCATGCATGCATGTATGCATGCGTGTTTGTGTACATGTTTGTGTGCATGTGTGTGGTGGAACAGACACGTAATGCACATAATGATCTTTCCTGTCCACCAAGGATTTCTCTCTCTCTATGTCTTTTTCTCACTTTGGAGGAGTTCCACATTTTTGTTCTTACAACTATCTATATTTACCATACTGATGGCTATTTGCATCACACTAGGCTATGCCAAAGTACTCAATTTCATCAACTTTTGTTTTCAATCAAAGATTATAAACAGGCAGGTTATGTGATTATATTTTCGCTTAAAAATTAACAAAATGAACAAAACCAAACAAACAAGAACAAAACAGTGGTTATTTTCCTGGTTTCCTTCTAGCTTCTCTTGGGTCTCCCTCACCCACTGTTGTGGGGTTCTTGTGTTCAGAGTCAAAGAAATCAGAACATGTGTTGAAGATTAAAGTAGAGTTTATTGGATGAGAGAAAGAATTGAACTCATGGACTCCAGACATGGAGTGCCATGAGAGGCTAGAGTGACCCGGAAAACATGGAACTAGAAACAAACTCGCAGAATCCACATGTGGAGTGCCGTGAGGGACAAGCACCAAAGATGGCTGCCAAGGTCAGATATATTTATACCCTTAGTCAAGCCCAGGAAAAATAGCTTTTCCTCGTTGGTTAGCTTATATCAGGGATGAACCCTGTTGATCTTGTGCCCACCTCAAAGTGAGGTCTATCCCTAAAGGAGAGTTAATGTCCATATCCTTTCATAAGCAAAGGATTGGGAGAAGTTAGCAAATGGTGTGTTCCTTCAGGGTAATCCTGGCAGTGGGAGATGACATTCCAAGACCTTCAGAGACAGTCCTTAGTACAGCTGCTCTAAATCTTCCTTACCAGGACCTTTCTTCATCTTTTGGCTTTGAGCCAAGCCCATGTGCTCATTATTTCCCTGGACTGGCCAAAAAAGACTCCTGTTTCTTCTACTTACCATGTGCTGGAGATGAGCAGCTGAGGTTTCTCTGACTGCAGGGCCCTCAGCTCCATCCTCACCTGGTCACTCAGATGATCCTGGTCCAAACTGAAAGCACAAGGGAAAGCTGGTTCTCCTGGCATTTGCCAGGGGATCCTGAGGTCTCAGGACCAGAATCCTGGAACCTGCCACGTGCTGAGGGACTCTACGGCAGGTAGGTTTCCCAGAGTTAGTGTCTGAGATGGAGTTGAAAAGGAAGCTTCTTAGTTGAAGAGGAGTGTTCTTAGACCAAATCAAGACAGGAAAGGGAAGGTATTACCTGACAGAGAGCGATAAAGACAGGGAGCAGTCTCAGTGAGGTCACTGTCAGATCCCAGGGGTATTAGAAGCCAGAATGATGACCTTTAGAACTGTCATTAAGTTGGGATGAAGGACTGGATCTTTACATCCCCCACATGGGTCTGTCATTGGATATAGACATATAGGATATGTCTCTTTACACCTACACATGGGTCAGTCATTTTGTATAGATCATCCTAGTATATGACTTTACACCCAATTTTGTCTGTCACTAGATATAGGCCATCCTAGGAAGGCGATGTTAATATGATGAGGAGCCTCTTGTTGGCAGAGAACAATCCAGTAGCCACAAGTTTTCCCAGTTGCTGGGGTCAAAGCTTTCTTCCCAAAGGGACTTTGGGCAGCTGTTCTAAATGTTTACATAGAGTCTACATCCTAGAATTTCATGGGAATTCTGCTAGAAGGGAGCTTGTCTCCATTAACTTTTTTCTTCTTTAATGGTGGGGACAGAAGTCATGTTCTCACACATGAGCTTGCTACCCCTGTATCACAGCCTCAATCTCCCATTCTCACAAGACTTTGGTGCCTCATAGCTCTTGGAGTTGGCATAATGACTCCATTCTCTGGGTCTCCAGGTCCAAAGTCCATAACCAGGGGTGCATCACTCTGGCTCTGCTTGTTGTGAGGCATGGACAAAAGAGGAGGGGAAAGGTCTTGTACCTTTGAGATGCTATGCAATACAACCACCTCTTTTATGAGCTCTTATCCTTGGAAAGGGTAATGGATCCCTTGAAGTTAAAGCTTGCTCCTGTCTCCAGAGAGAAAGAGACACTACCCTTGTAGGCACTTAGGAAGTAGCAAGTAACTGAGTTGGGGCCTGAAAGCCGACCCTGTCTCTGTATAAGTTCTTCATCATATGGAGATGGGAGACATCTTGTCTAGGAACCTCGTGTGGAATGAAAGTGTCAGTTTTAGCTTCCTGAGGAGCCAAATGCAAACTCTTTTGCATCTCCGACCCTAGTTTTGAGAGTTAACATAGAAGGCCTAGAAGAGGAACTCAAGGGCATAGACTTCCTGGACTCACTCTGTCAGCTCATAAAACCACAGAGCTCTGGACACAGGACTTTCCAGTCTCTGTTATTCTGAGCATACTGCAGGGCCAAGGCCAGGAGCAGCAGAGAAATGTTGTACTAGAAATTGCCTATGGTCTGTTCAGGGGAGAAGGAGAGAGGAAGTGGTTGAGAAACAGCATGGACGTGGCTGCTTAGAGAATGTGGTGTAAGATAAAGGTGTACTCTAGGCAGGATACCATTTCATTTCAGCTACAAAAGGCTACTTCATCTGTATGGCCCATTGCAATTCTATTATGACTCTTCCTCCAAACTTCTGATCCCATCTTGTCCCACCAAATCTTTTCTCTCCTTCAAGCCTCCTGCTGGACCCTCAGGACAATTCTCCTCTAATATCACTTTACTTCACAGCATAAGCAGAATTTGTAAGTCCACCATCGTATGCTGACAAGTGATCTTGGTATCTTTCCCGCTAAGAGTATAGTTATCAGGAGTACAGAACCCATTATATGCATGAAATTGTATCTTTATGACTTGGACACAGGGAGCCTACCATAAATGAATGAATGAGTGAATGAATGAGTGAGTGAGTGAAGTTCTGCTCTGCAGTGAAGTGTTTGAGGGAGTTCTTTAGAACAGGTGACCTCACTAAATAGTCCAGCATGCCCAGTTCCCTTACTAACACCATTGTTATTTTCGTATGTGTTTATTTATGTTATTACAATTCTATGAGGTGGGTATGACATCCCCGTTGTATAGAGAAACTAACTGAATATCAGAAAAGATTGCAATTTGTCTACATCACAGGGAGCAGGGACTGTAGCTGATGAGGAGCTGGGCTCACTGTACATGAATCTGTCCTTTTCCATGTCTCATTCTACAGAACCCACCTGTATTTCTTCCCTACCTCTTGCCCAAAAGGGACCCACAGAAATTTACTTACCACAGGAGTCTGAGACAGGAGGTGGGATGCCTGAGTCCCTCACACAGCAGCCTTACACCATGGTCACCCAAGTCATTTATTCTCAGGTCTAGTTCAGTCAGGCTGGTGCTTGTACTGAGTACCAAGGACAGGTACTGACAACAGTTAGATGTGAGGCCGCAGTTGACCAGCCTGCAGAGAGATGAACACCATTGTTTCTCAAGGGCTTCCTCCTCTGGATAACCAGTGTCCTATCTTCCTTTTTGGTACTTGTTGCCTTCACTAAAGAAATATCAGGACTTTTCTGACTTGAAATTCCCTGAAGCAGTTTTCTCTCACAGTTAAGTTGGGCCTCAGGATGCAGGCCATTTCCCTTTCTCACTCTTGGTGGGATTATCATGTACACTACTACTACTACATCAATTTTGTATGCATAATTTATGCAGTGTCCCATTGACATATGGATTTACTTGTTAACCACCCAGGTCCAGCCAAATGCCCAAGAAATTTCATTATTAAAGGTCATTGCCCATCCATAATTTAAACCAGTTAACTTCATCAGGAAGAATATGATAGGCTCATTTGGAACTGATTGGCTCTCCATATTTTTGGGATCTAGATTATGTGCTATATACTAGACCAAAGTCATATCTACCTTTTGCATGTATTACATGCAACTTGATGCAAGTAGTACGGTATGCTTTCTGGCCCGCCTTGCTTTATTTGAGTGGTATAACCATTTCTCCCACAGTTGAGCAGTGGGATCAATGGAATGGAAGTGGAGGGCCATTGTTCTGCTGGTGCAGTCCCATGGGGGGGATAAGCTCCAAGATGTCTAGGACTGCCTACTCCTGTATCTCAAGAACATCCAGAAGACAAGTCAGAAAGACCCAGAAGAACATGTCTCAAATCTCACTTGTGTGTGTAATCCTTAAAAAAACAAGTACATAGAATCAGAAAGCAGAATGATGGTCATGAGGGAAAAGAGCTGGAGGAGATGTCTTCCCATAGGGCTTACTTTACTCTCCTTGTTCTTTAGATTTCTGCAGGCCACTTTTTTATTACTAATTTTAATACAAATTTAATAAATACCCCATTCCCTCCCTCCCTCCACCTCTCCCTAGATCCCTTTGCTCCCTCCCTCCTATTTCCCTTCCTTTCCCCCCTTCCTTCCCTTTCTCCCAGTACCTCCTCTCCCCCCATTCCTGGAGCATCCTTTAGTGTGCATGTCAAACGTCCCTCTGGGTCCTCCTCTCTGATGGAGTGTAAGGACTCAGTAGCATTGCCTAGAGCTCTTTTTTGTGTTCCCCTTTAGTATAGGAACATTATTGTGACTGTTAATCCCTTGCCTCTAAGGGTCTTAGAGCCTGTGATCCATGCTAGACTTTGGGGGGTCAATGACGTGTTGGTCATTGTGCAGGTCATGCAAAGTTGCAGGCCACTTCTTCACGAAATATTCTGCACTGGAGCCTTCATGAATTTATTATGAAACATTTGCTATGGAATTCCTTGTTTAATATAAGTCTCTCAGACCCTCCCAGAGAAAAGAATCTAATTTGTTTATCATAGTAACCTTGGCATCTGTTTCAGGGCATGGTTAGAGAGAGCTCAAGAAATATTTTGTGATCCCAGAGTCAGCTCTGCATTTGCTGTGCACCCCCATTCTGCCCATCACTGCTTCAAAGGAGAACCCAGACCAAACCCACTGCAAGGTCTTCAGAAAGCTGTCAGGGCGTCTCAAGGTCTCCCAAAGACTCTGCAATGCAGAGCTGCTCAGTGGATTTCCACTTAGATCCAGCTCTTTCAGGCTTTTGGTGACTCCAAGAGCAGAGAATAGAACCGGCCAGGTAGCTTTTGTGATTGGGGTCCTTGTGTACCTGAGAGAGAAAGGGAGGAATAGATGTCAGCTGTGAGTACACTATCTGACTTGTACAGCCCACACAGCAGAATGAGGCTTTGTCTTCATTCTGTTTTGTCTTCAGTGTAGCATCTTCAGGATGGATCAGAATTTCTATCTGTTCATCTTCCCTGTCACTTGGATGGTTTCTTATTTATAGACTTTAATGCTTGCTACATGCTCGTGTTATGTATCTGTTTCTTTGTTCCTATGCTGAGGATGAAACCCAAAGTGAGTTACACTACCATCTAACATTGTGACAGTATTATATAGTATAGCCAAGGCTGGCAGAATTGTGGTCTTTCTGTCTTAGATATCTGAGTTCTGAGATTAAATATTTGTTATACTATGTCCAGTTACTTTGGCTTCAAATTGTCCATTCTGAGTAATGGAATTCAGATTAATTTTCCTCTTTTTACTTCTATATATATATTCTCATTTTTCTACAATGAATTCATATTAATTGATGCATATTAATCATAACATGACACCCCTTAAGACATTATGATACATTTATGTCACACATCCTGATCACATTTTTGCCCCATTAGCTCTTATTTCAATCTTCCTTTCCCTCTGATCCCCTTCCTTATCTGTTTCCCTAATACTTTTTTGTCATTGTTTTTCAGGTGGGGGTCTTATTTTTCAGATTGTTTCAAACTCCTGAACTCAAGGAATCCTCTTACTTTAGCCTCAGGAGTGATGGGATTATAAATTTTTGCCACCATATCCAGCTGGAATGTTAGGCTTTACCGTGAGAAAAAATTTGAAAATGTGAAAACAGAAGATTCAAACAAATAAGGCATTCTTTCCTGAGAGTTTCCCTTTCTGGTTCACTCCAGCAATACTCCCTTTCCTGGTACTTTATACATGGCTCTACTATTTCAGGTGTCACACCTTATTGTAATATGAAAATATCTCTGTGTCTTTCCTAGGTTCTGAGTTCTTTAGGGGAGCTGGCATTTTTCTTCTTTTGATTGGTAGTATCTAATACAAAGTCAGTGTTTAACAAATATACATATGAACTGAATCATCTAGAGAAGGGAGAGACATATGCTAATACTGAGTGATCCGTATTGCACCAGAGGCAGGGAACTTGGAAGGGGGAGTTCACTATGTTTCTGGGTTTGGAGTGTAATCAAAAACAAGCTGGATGCCTGAGGTTTTAGTGGCATCTTGGATGTAGAATAGGAAGTCAGATTTGCAGGGAAAAATAGGACATTCTTTGATTTGCAAACATTCTGAAGTGATAGGGGATGAGCTCAGGGTCAAGATCTTACAGAAACTGAATGAGCAGTTCTTTAGAGAAAAAGCATGTTAAGATTGTGGAGCAGAAGTGGTGGGCTTTCTTATTCTTGCAGAAGGTGAGGGCAATGTTAAGCTCAGTGTGAAGTTGGGAGCCTTTTCAGCAAGAAAGTGAGCATTTCTCACAGAGACAGAGGGAGAGACAATAGTACAAAGTCCCATCACATTGTCATATGCTGAGACTCTTAAGTGGATAGAAAAAGGTGGTCAGATTCAGATGTTAAATGTCACTAAAGATATGTATCCCTTTGGATCAGCTAAGAATGTTTGTGGTACTCAGGATATGCTGGGCTCACTGGAGTCCTCAGAGGAGTTGGATAGAGGAAGGTTTGTATTTAAATACTCACAGAATTAACCCAGGAGACCCCAGTGCTTCTTCCTGGTGTTCATCCTCATTTAGCTGAAGCCTTTTCACGTGGCTGCAGAACTTAATGTAGAAGGAAACCATCAGGAGCTCCACATCAGTCTTAACCACCAGGTGCCTTGTGCTTGTCTGAAACACTAGGTGCTCCATGTCCCTTAGGATGCACACACTTGTTCCTTGGAAATCAAGCACCACCTTTGTCAGAAGCTCCCTGTCCTGAGTCTCATACAGACAGTGAAGTAACCCCAGAGAATAGGTCTGCTTGGGCTGGACCTCTACCTGGGTCCGCCACAGTATCTCCCATCTCTTCATAGATAACTGGCAGGTAAAGATCTTCTCCATTTCTTGCACCCCCTGTTCACTTAAAAGGCCAAATAAGAATCTCATGGTTGGTGACTCAAACAGTTCATGCCTTTCATACACTTCTTGCAACTTTTCTGCAATTCTGAAGTTTTCAAGATTGCCCATTCTTTTCTCATCCCCCAAGGCATAAGACATTGCTGCAAAGAATTCCTGGAGACACAGGTGAGAGAAACTGTAGACTGAAGAGCTGGGGTGTTGTTGAAGGATACCAAAAGTCTGGAGAACGGTGATGTGACACTTATCTAAGCCTTGTTCCTGCAGTTCCCCTTCACTAAATATGGTTTTTCTTTGCCAGATGCCTTCAGCAGCCATTGAGCAGAGCTGCTTCAGCTGAGTCTGCAGTGATTGAATTGGCAGAGCCTGGGAAAGGTAATGCAGACAGAGGGCTGTGGTAGTTTGGGAGGTCAGTGAGAGGTCTTCCCCTCGGTCCATCTGATGCTTTAAGCAGATGCAGACCAGCCAGGAAACCCAGGGCACAAGACACAAAGTCAAGAGCACTGGGTTTGATTCAACCAAGAAAAAAGCTCTCATTGCTTTACTTTCCTCTGAAAAATAATTGTAGAAATATTCTTTCCGGCCAGACTCAGAAAAACCCAACACTTCCACCCAGCGAGGCTGCTCCAAAGAAGGAATGAGCTTCTGCAGGTTTGTGGTACGAGTTGTGACTAGCAAGGAAGCCTCAGGAAGTGTGGATCTCCCTAGCAAACTGCCCAGCAGTGCATGCACCGGCTGCTGCTGGCTCCAGTGCACACAGAGCTCTGGATTCTGGTCCTCCAGGACCCATTCTGGCTCATCCACACCATCCAAGATGAAGAGCAGTTTCTCTGGCTGAGACATGATCTGCCCCATGGGATCTGTGGGGGCAGCCTCATCTTTTGAGATGAGCTCAGCCAGACTCAGCAGATTGTACTGGGCCAGCTCTCTGCAGCTGAAATAGAACACATATTCGAAGTGGTCTCTGAAGAGCTGGCCTTCCTCCCAGGATCTCCTCACCTGCCTGGCCATTGTGGACTTCCCAATTCCAGCAGTACCATGAAGTATGACTATTTGGGGTTCATTTTGTGCTCCTGTATTTGGGCCAAATAAGTCTTGGATTTCAATGAAGTATCCCTTCTCCTCTACTTCATATGGATGCCAGGTTTCTCTATCCAGAAACTCCTGATTTTGGGGATAAGGTTTGTATAGAAGTAGCAGTTGTATGAATTTTTGGAGCAAATCCTTATTTTTCCAGGAGTCTGTGGGGAAAGATGTCTCTCTTCTCTGTTCCTGAGGATTTTCTAGTATGATTTCCAAGTAAATCAGAAAAAGATGGAACATAAATGAACAGAATAGAATAATCCATTAATTCTTTCATTCAACAATGGGAGCTTGGACATCTAAGCCACATGATATTCTGGCTGTAACCAATGGTATGTTCTAGTCTATGTATTAGAAGGAACTTTAGAGTAGACTATTTTAATTCAAGTCTCTACTTAACCAAGTCATACACCTTATATGACATTTCTTCATACTTCAGATGTTTATCAAGAACTCACTATGTGCCAGATACTAGTGTAGGCACTAAGAATAAAGAGTAACCAACACAATTCTGATATCCTTCAGGCTATAGTATGGTCTCTGCAGGTAGGAGATCAAAGAAGGTGGAGGAAATAGCTCAAAGCAAAGTAGATGTTGTTTAGTCCTCACAGATCCCCTTAGCCTCCACCATTACAGAAGCCAGCTATAGCATTGTTTTTCTTGTGATTATGGATCGGAGGATGTGTTCCTAACCCATGATCCAGGTGGGCCAGAAATGCTAGGTATTTCATGCTCCAGAAGAACTGTATGTGTGTGGGGGAAGGGGGGATCCCTTGCACCCATGACAGGCAACTTAAGGCATATTCTACACTGTCTCCCAGTTGTTTTTGATAGTATGAAATCTCAGTTGGACCTATTGTTTGGATGTGTTCATACCTGTCAAAACTCAAGTTGAAATTAGTCATTGTGCTTAGAACATGACACCTGTAAAATAGATTAGTGTTTTTTTTATGAGAATATGTTAACTATAGTGGGATGGTTGTCCTTCCTCTTTTGTAGGTGCCTGCTTACTTTTCCATTTTTTTCCCCACCATGTATGGAGCAGCATAAAGTTATCACTAAAAGCCAAGCAAATATGGTCACCAATTTTGTGCTTCCAGTATCCAGAATTGTAATCATATATATATATGGCTTTTTAGCAGATTACCCAGGCATGGTGGTGTACAGCTGTAATATAGCACTCGGGAGACAAAGGCAGGAGAATTACAGCTTAACATCAGCCTTGGCTAGAGGAAGTTTGAGAACAGCCTTTGCTATATAAAATCCTGTCTTAAAACAGTAACAGTAACAAAAGTATTCAGTTCTGTTATGGAAATAGATAAGAAGAAAGGTAGTTGCTCATGGTACATCCTTTTCTACACCTTGCTGGACTTCCACTTGTATTTTATGAGTATATATTCCATCATCTTCTTTCATTTCCCCCTCATTCTTTCTTCAAATCTTTCTTTCTCTCTCAGTTCCTTTTCTACTTTCATTTGATGGTAAATTTTCAATTATGTATGACTTTCATGACATGAAATGTTATATTTTTGATATTTTTAACAGTTAAGAATATTAACATTTTCAGCTTACAAACAAGTGACTACCTTGGACTGAAAAACACACAAGTGTGTGTGTGCATGTATATGTGTGTATGTGTGTGTGTGTGCATGTGGGTGTTTCATTAGTGTTCATCAATACAGTGTTACTGGAGCACAGCAATGGCCATATATTGTATGATATCTTTCTTGAGTGACTTCCAGGTTGTGTCACTAGAGTTGAGTAGTTGTGACAGAGATGTACAAAGCCTAAATAAAATATTGGCAATCATGTCCTTTACAGTATTTCCTACCTTTCCTCTTGCTATGTCACCAAGTGTGTCTTATTAGCATTTTTTATCAGCTATGAAACGGCTGTTGAGATATTTTGCCCAAGTTCTCAGCTGAGGGATTTCCTTGGAATTTAGTATCAGACAAAAGTTTATTTCCCTTGAATTGGTCTTTTCACTACTATTGATAAAAGTTAGTAAATAATTCACTTCTCTTCTTGTTCTACATACTAGGATACTAAGAGCCAGTGCAGCCTAGGTGCC
Source organism: Typhlomys cinereus (assembly GCA_023101885.1). Lineage (NCBI taxonomy): Eukaryota > Metazoa > Chordata > Mammalia > Rodentia > Platacanthomyidae > Typhlomys > Typhlomys cinereus. Next base: position 374,872 of record JALPQD010000863.1, read on the forward strand.
CTTACAGCTTTCATACTTGCTATTTTCATTATAAGATTATTTCATTTGTATATTTCTATAAGATGCCTCTAGTCCTTCCTGTTTCCCTCCCTCTGTCTTTTTTATTCTAAATGGGAACTGGTATAATAGTTGGTGTGTTTTGAGCTTGGGCCACATTTTAAAACCTTCTACAAGTTACTGCTAGCTGGGTGCAAAAGGAATACTCTTCCTTAAACATCTCCTAGATTTTGAAGATGTCATCTCCCAGCATTGAGAGGCAGTATTGCTTAGAGTTAAGAACAGGACCCTGAGAACGAATGTATCTGTGATGTTGGTGTGATGCTTTTTTTGTCCTGTAGCCATAAGGAGAAACAGAGGAATAAAAGGTAAGGATTTTGTCACTGGTGAAGGTAAAAGTTGTATTCTTCTTCAGCCACTGTAAGCCTTCACTTTTCTGAATCTCAATTTCTCATCTCTACAGTGGAACAGCAATAATTTCTTTCAAGATATAACATTCAAGTAGAACATACAGAACTTGGTTATAGGGCCTGAAAGAAAGTAATTCAATCATCCAACACATGCAGGTATGTATCTTGCTCTAGTCCAGTAAGGAAGGCAGGTGATAAGGAGTTCTGTAGCAACTGTCTGGGGCAACTGATTTACGTTCTTTTGTCCCCAGGACGGCATCCTGCCCAGAAAGCTATGTGGTATTTCTGTGCTGGAGGGGACACTGTTCTTAATTCCCAGAACCTCCTGGAAATAGTGACTTGGCCAACAGTGTGACTTTAAGGCAGGATATTAGGAGGGCTTAGCAAGACCTCACCTTTTAGGCAATTTCTAGATGCTTCAGCAAGAGGATACCTGATCCTGAGAACTTTTTTGCTTGCTTGTCTATAGGTTGGCCTGAATTAGAGGTTCCTTTACTAAAAGCACTGCTGCTGAGGTTGGGAGCGGGATCACTCCTAGCTTGGAGACTAATTGTCTAAGACAGCTTAGTAAAAGAGTAAGGAAGAGTCCCTGGGAAGGAGTGATGGGAAAGAAATGACTCGTTGCTGAGCATCAACTTTTACTCCATATACTCCATATATTCTGAACTCTTTAAAAAAATCCTGTAAAGAACAGTTGATTATAAAAACATGTTAGTAAAATATCATCTAAACACTTCTTATTTAATCCTCAGATAAGAAAAGCTCTCAGAGCTCAACCAAGATACATCCTATTACAGTGGAAGACTAGTGAGGTAGAAAACCACAACTGGCTTGAGTGCAGAATATCAGCAAACCTGGAATACTCAGCACTAATCAGACCATCAAAATCTATCTCCCCCCCCAAGGCTCAGGGAACCTTATGGAAAAGAGGGCAGTAAAATTGTAAGAGTCTGAAGGTAGGAAGATGTACTTCTTACTAACAAGCTCCAGCCACGACAGGGCTACTGTACTCAGGAGCTCAATGCAATGAGAACTTCTGCTACCCAGATCTATACAATGTTTGATATATTAGCATTTCCCCAAGGATCTCAGAAGAAATAATTGCAGAGATTGTCTGTGGAGCAGATACTAGGCAAGGAAAGAGAAACCTCCGCACTTATGACTTTGTCTACTAAAGAGCCACAAATACCACAACAGAAATCTGGCTCTCTGACCAACCTAGTACCCCAAAGGGAATCCTGCAATCTACACACAGAAGTGCAAGAGGGTGGGGAGAACATATCTGGATTGAAGAGGGGAGAGAAGAAAGCGGAAGGTAGAAGAGGAGGGAGGTACATGGGAAGGGTGGGAGAGTAGGGGGATGATTGGGGAGGAGTTCAGGTAGGGGCAATGACATAATCTCATTTTCTCTGTATGAAAACTTCTCAATGAAATGCAAAAATATCCTGTGAGATGGGATATATGTATATAGATAGTATATATATATATATATATATATATATATATACATATACACATATACACATATATACATACATATATATATACATACATATACATACATATATATATACACATAAAATTTAAGCCTTCACTATGAAGTGTAGGCTAGCTTCAAACTCAGGCTTGCCCTGCCTCAGCATCCATAGACACAGGAATAAAGCATATTCCACCATCCTGCTGAAAACCATATTATATCATTTTCTAGGTAAGCTGGTGCAAAACTTCTTAGTGGAAGCACAGTGTGCATTACTTGGAAAAACTGATAAACCACCTGGGACTGGGGTCAAGGAACAATAAACTGTTACTATATGGCAGTTTAGGAAGAGAGAGTCATATTTTCTAACAGATTCAGTTTATCCAGGCACTAAAACTTGAGCAACATTAGTTTGGATTAGAGTGGAATTGCTCTGTGTTAGAGAAAGGAAGAGCTGGTTAATTAATTAGTTAATTAAATACTGCAGGTGAAAGGCAAGAGAAAGAAAGGTGGGATCATAAAAGGGATCTTGATGGGGACAGAGATCTAAGCAGTTTAAACTCTACTACAATATTTCCAGTATATTTTTCCTTGAGAACTCTGAAGAAAGAGACTTGAACAGAGGTTGAAGAGGTGCAGATCTTCCCTGTGGAGTAGAGGTGACCTGTGGAGCAGAAACTCAGCAATGTGAAAGTTTAGATGACAGAAATGAGACATGCAAGGGTGGCATGATTTGCTCTATGTCATATAGCAAGTGGGTGAAGTCAGTGTGACCATGAAGGGCAAAGAAGTCTTAACCTGCAGTCAGCATTGTTAGAGCTTAATGTGGGTAGGGTAAGAGGAAAAGGAGATAGGTGGGTATGCTAGACTTTCACCAAACAACAGAGTGAAAGAGGAACTCATTTCCCCAGGCATGAAGTTGTTCTAGGTTCTAGTCTTGCTCTGTCTCTAAAAGTTTGTGAGCTTATACAAATGAGCTTCTCTTTATAACCCTCTGCAAAAGGTGGCTACCTTTAAAATGAGAAGAGGGAAAGGCAAGTATATAGCCTGAGTGAGTGAAACTAAAAGAGAAATCAGAAGAAATTGTTTGGGGCTGAAGTATGAACCCAGACCATTCTCAGGGTCTATTTGGAAAACGGAAACCTTCTGGGAAATTCTGTACTTCAATGAATGTACTGAGCTTTAGTGCCCAGCAAGATTCGAGCTGAGCTATGTCTGGACCCCAGCTGGGCAGGCTTACTCCATGATTCATATAGGTCTCAGTTTCCTCAAGGCAAATGAACTCTGAACACTCTTTAGACGAAAGATCATTTACAGCCCTGCTACTCTCATCACTAACCTGTCTGGCTTCTCCATCTTTCCTTTGAGGTGCCCATGTTAGGGAGCTGTAGGGAGATGCTCACCTTTGAGGAACCACCAGCTGATTCATGTTCTCACCTTTAACCCTCAACCCAGCTCACCTTTGAAGACATTTTTAGGCATGGCAGGAAGCTGTTTATTACTTTTCTTCTTTGACTTCTGTGGATGTTTTAGACATTTACGGTCCTGGCTGGGTATTGCCGTAGAAGTAGACCCACTGGAGAACTCCATATTAGGGAAGACTGAGAAATGAGGAAAAGTTAGCTGTAGGGAGGAAACATCAGTTTGGTGGCTTGTCAAGAGGCTGAAGCAGGAATCAGGGATGCAAGACTGAGGTTTTTCCTGCTATGCCTCCACTCCCTCCTCCTCAGGCTCCATTGAAGAATGGTGTTCTCCCAAGTGCTTCTGGGAAATGGTTCTGATCTGGGGTCCATGAAGTTCAAGTAGCCATCCTTGTTCTGAGCTACTACTCTGTGTAAGTCACCTTTGCTCTCTGAGCCTCAGGTCTCTCAATGGGAATGTGACCCTTTTGCTCCCAGGTTGTAGGTAGTGAAACCACCCTTAGCAACAGAGCTTGTGGTTACTAGGCACAGATTGCAAATCAGACTTTGTTTACTGTGAAGTGTGGATATCTCCAAATTTATGAATTTATTTATTTATTTATGAACCTGAGGAGGCAGGTGTTATTTTCATTTCCTAGATGGAGAAATAGAAGCAGAGGTTGCTCACCCAGAGTAGTAGTACCATGGCTAGAAGCTGCTTCTGCCCAGTTTCTAAATCTGTGCTCATAAGTACAGTTGTGTTAAGTGTTGTTCTTGGAAGTTGGACTTGAAGCCATTTCTACTCTCAGTGCCCTTCTGAATACCAGACTCTCTTAACTCCAGTTTCAGAGTGCTACTTTCCAGGGCCTGGGAAGATCACAGTGGAGCCTGGGGTTGTACTTGAGTTGAAAGAGGGTGTGGGACTCTGGGCTACAAGAAGAAACTCCAGTAAGCCTTACATTTCCAGGTTTGCTTGAGGCCTGTCACTTTCTTTGACTAGGCATTGGCTTCTCCTGCCTGACAGGATTGTTCAGTGAATTAATGGCCTTTGTATTCTCATTTGACTTCAAGTCTACCTCTTGTCTGGACCTGAATGCACAACTGCTTCATATCCATCTGCTCCCAGAGGCAGAAGACCAGGCCCCATAGTGAACCACAAGTTGTAAAGCTACCTCTATTTCTCTTGCCTTCTTTAGGTAAACTGGCATAACTGTGGAAGAGCTTTCAAACAGTGTTTTGTTGTATAGCCAAACTGAACTGTGTCAGCTCTTCCTTTGTCAGTAGCTCCAAGTAAGAAGACAACTAATACTAGGTTCGGTTGAATCTCTGCTTTGGTAGGAAGTGTTGGGAATGTTCATAGAGGATAAAATTGTTGTAATTTCTCTGCATATTGCCAATAATTTCACAAGCAAAGGGCTTATGGGTAATAGATCAGAAACTACCAGACAACAAACCAGAGAAACTAAATTATACCACCATAAAATGTTAATAAATCTGATTGAGAAAACAGATAACCTGAAAGACACTGGTCATCCTGAGGAAACTGACAAGTGTAAGCAAATGAACTGAAGAAACCAATCAAACTGAAAGCTCTTCTCCCCATAGTCTAACTGCTATAAGCCCTTACCCTCAATGCAAAAATCTAGTGATTTCTATCCAGAAGGGAAAGTGTTACTTCCTCAATGGTGTTTTTGATGGAGTTCCCTGAATAAACATCAGTCTTTGAGGATGAAGCCCACATTTGTAATCTTTCTCCTTTCTAACAATAGGAACATGGTATTTTAGTTTGGCTTAGGATTGCCCAATTATGGTTTTTTGGGGGATTAACAGAATTTATTAGTAGAGAGAACAAACAGAACTCATGGTGTTGCAGGGTCCAAAAATCCACCTAATGAGGCACAGACTATGACCAAGCTCACAGATGCCCAGCTATAGAGCAGCCTTTCCTTTGTCTTCAACCATAGAGAGAAACCTTTCCTTCAGCTTCTCAAGAGACCAGATTATAGGGAAACCTTTCATTTGGTGCCAGCTATAGGGAGGGGCCTTTCTTTTGGCACCTTGAAAAATAGTCCAGCCTCACCTGGGGGGAACCCTCAGAATATTATGGGTTTTGGGGGGGGTCATCCAAAGATTCACCATAGACCAGAAGTTAAAATTAATAACTGAGAGACTTTATTGGAGAGAGACAGAGAATGAGAGACACAAAGAGAGACAGAGAGAAAGAGAAAGACTGGTTATCAGGGCTTACACACAGGGGCAGGGTGATGTGTGTGTGGCCACAAATTATATCTCCATGCAGTTTTTATACACAAGGAACAAAGGAGGTTGCAATCCCCACCAAAGCAGTTTAGCTGGCAGTGTTTTACAGTCTTATCAGCATGCAGGCTTCTTGCAGGCCCTCTGGCCAAATGGCATTCCAGAGGGGAATTTCAGAGAGTTGTAGAGGAGTGGGCATTTTTATTACCTGCCAGCAATTTCTCAGGCTGAAGAATCTCTTTTTAAGTTTTTAACATTTTCCCTTTTGGATAGGAAGGGGGAATGAAGAGGCATTGGGAGAGAGGGAGGTAGGGAGATGAAAGGAAGAGGAAGGAGAGAGAGTGCAAGGGAGACTGGAGAGGGATGGAGGGAGGGAGAGGACGGGGTACTATTAAGCTTGTATGATTGGAGAAAAAAAAGATTTTGAACTACATTCCCCCCTTTTGGATACATCATAGACAAATCTTTGTTTTGATCATAAGTCCTTGTTTATATTGAGATCTGATCACCATCATTATGTTGGATCCCAGGAATTATTGTACCTGGTTACAGTGTTAAGCAAAGACCAATATTTAGGTGAGCCCGGGGTAAAATGGTTTTTCCTAAGCAAAGGGTTGGCTCACATTGGGGCCTAATCCAGTTGATCTTGGACCCAGGTCAGGCTAGAGGTCAAGTTTGTTTGATATGGAGAGATCATCTTCATATCCTTTCATCTAATCTCTGGGAGGATTGAAGTCAGTTCCTCATCAAGGATGTTCCTTCAGTTGATCCAAGCAGTGAGGGATGGCTTTTGGGAATTTCAAAGACCTTCAAAGACCTTAGAGACCATCCCAACATGGGCTGTTCTGGATCTGCCAACTCTACCCCATAACCTTTTGAGGATCCAGACTGCTCCAGAGATGAGGGGTGATGACCACTCTGGATACTTCCTGCTAAATTCAGGTGAAGGAAGTTTGAACAGTCAATAATCCTCATCTATGAAATGCTGGAATGGTTTAGAGGTCTTTGATGGATGACTTTATTACTTTAAGTCAAGCTAAAAGAAACAAAACAGATCGATTAAACCTACAAGGTCTACACAATGATTAAACCATTAATTCAGAAGGCACATGGGATAAATCAAACAGCTCAGCAATCTTATTGAGTACAGGCAAGAGTTAGTAAAGAAAAACTTTATCTTGCCCGGAATAGTCTCTACCCTTGTCTGGTGTAAAAGCCAAGAACTGTAAGTAAGTAATTTAGATACTGGAGGAGACCTTTCTCCTCTGGCAGCTGTAAATCTCCAAGGTTACATTCTAAGGCCTATCTGGAAAAAAAAGTGTAAACTGTCTGAATCTTTGAGCAGAACAATCTAAATTAGTTCTCTTCTCTCTTCTGGATTCTTAAAAGCAAAGTGACACAGGTCTTTCTGGGACAAAAGGAATGTAAAAGAACACATGCACATGCACTGGACATTGTTTCCTCATGAAAAAAATCTTTGAACATTATCTTAGGACCACTCCTCTGAGCTAAATGAATAGCCAGCTTTGATTTAGTAAAGGATCTAGTCTATTTAAAAGCAGACATTTTGCTCTCTGCTTCTTTCTGGTTTAAGTCTTTAAGTTTGCCATTGCATTTTCCTCTGCCAAGCACTGATTAGTTTCTGGCAAGCTTTAGGACGAGGGCAAAACTTCACTAAACTTTTTGCCAACATATGTCTCTGGCTTTAACTCTACAGTACAAACTGTCTTTCTTGGGCCTCTACACTGCAAACTTTCTACTACTGGACTCCATCACTTTCAGCAATCTATGATTTTCTCCCTCTAGCATCTTTGATACCTCTAAAACCAGAACTACATGGATGTTTTCATAACAGCACTAAAATATTCCATTAAGTCTAAATCTAGGATATTCAGGCATGTAAAAAAAGGAATACCCAAAAGACACTGCCACCGAGTATATAAGGAATTTCAATAGTTACTTTGCTAAACCTGTCATTTTCCTGATCCCAACAGTTCTAGTTAAATAGGAGGATGACAAAAGCCTAGGAAGGAAGTGGAGCACTAAAATTTTTTGCTCCCTTGTCTATTAACAGACAACAAAATGACTTCCCATTTGCATGTTAAACCCAAGGTTCTCATGAGATGAAATTTCATTGGATATCAGTAACAAACTCCTTTTCCTTTCAGAGGGAAATTAAAAGCCTCAAGCCTTGTCATTAGTCCCCAGCAGAGGGGCTTGACCCCTGCCCTAGGATTCAGGGGGCAATCCTTCCTCCAATGGAGATTCCCACACTTAGGCATGAGCCACATTTAAAGCATCTTTTTTTTTCTTTCCCAGTCAGGAAGGGAATTTCAAGTTTGTCAGCTTGGGCGTGCCTGCTAGTATTCTATCTATCTATCCCCTTAGGCAAATGTCAAGTTCTAACTCTTATGGTTTCCTGGTTCTTCCTCTTTCCTTCCTTTCTGTTGGAAAAATGAATTTATCTGTCTCTTCAGAGTAACTCCTTAAGTAACTTCAGCCAAAATCTTACAAGGAAAAAGAAAACATGAACTCAGGTTCACCCAAATGCATTTAGAATCTCTTGAAGACAGACTGGATCTGGATTACACTGATCCTGTTTAGTTTCAAGGGAATGGGGTCTGGCTAAGGTTAAGGCTTGAAATTCTTCCACCTTAGTCTTGAGGGCAACTCTATTGAGAGACAAAGTTTTTCCTGATTTACTAGTTGGTACTTTTGGTAGAGATCTGTATAGGCTCTTAATTTCCTGCCATTTGTTTGCCATTCAGCAAAATAAATCTAATTGGAGGATGGTATTATAATTTAAAGATCCTCCTGTGGGGTCATCTCTCATCTAAGATGTATAGAGTCCATATCTGAGAAAATATTACAAGTTGACTCTTTTTCAGGTTAATAAGACTAAACATTCTCTAGTTAGTCCTGGACACAGGATGGTAAAACCTCTCTTTGACTTCAGTTTAGTGGACCTGGATTTGGGGAAAGGACTCATGGCTCAGAAAAGCTCTGTCAAGCACTATAGGGTCCATGCCTGAACCCGTAGTTTTCTGAGTTTCCTAGTTATTTAACAGAAGTATGGTCATTACCTCAGACATGAAACATTTTTCCTTCAGAGCGAATGTTTCTAGGACTATCCCTCCTTGACAAACCTAAAGCCAAATTGATCCCCACCACAGGATGCAGACAAAGGTTGGGTATCTCTCCAGGAGAGATCATCCACACAGCAGCCTGGCCACATCCTTTGCAAATCATGGGGGATAACTTAGCCATAGTGGGTTCAGCTGTTTGTGACTTGCAATTGGATTCTAATCCAATCCCACCTTAGACGGCATGTTATCACAATGGAACCACAGAGCTTGCCCAATCGAATCCCATGGCTTTAAGAGATCTTAGGAACCTTGCCGAATACACATTTGAGCACTGAGGTGTTATAGGTCTTTCACCTCAGACCGGCATTCACTCACACATTCCCACGGAGTTTAAAACATTCGACAGCCCCAGACCCCAGCCACTTGTGTCCTCCCAACCCCGTCCCTCTGCCCCTGCCAGGTCCCAGGTGAGTCTGCTCAGCCCCCTCCCCAGGTGCCCCCATGTCCCAGCGGCACCCAGGCGGCCTCCGGCTTTGCATGGGCCCTATCCCGGACCTCAGCCCCTTTCTTCCTGGGGCCCACTGGTCCGCCCGACCAGACAGAACTTGCTCACATTCCTCCATCCTTGGAGCTTGGGTGGGCCACTAAGCCAAGTCCCAGGTCCCAGGTGAAGAATTCTGCCATCAACGTCAGACCCTCTGCCTCTCTGGCCCACCGGGGACCCACGCATGTGGTCCACGAAAGACTCTGCTACTCAGAATTCAATAGAGTCCAAAGGAAACTCAAGCAAAACTCTAAGGAACAAAGGTCATACATCTGGAGTCCTCTACAATTATCCTATCACCTGGGAGAGATTCTTCACATCCAGCCCAAAGATAAGTAAACCTCCTTTCTTTCACCTTACTGATCCTTTCTACTATCAATTGCTGTAGATCAACTTCTCCATACAGCCACCCCAAAAATATATACAACTCCAGGGAGAACATCACTCACCCTCACATATCACCAAGATACTAAATCGTAAAAGTTCACTACCATACTAATATTCACCCCTTGTCTACTTAACCTGACATAAGTGATGTACTAACAGCCTAATAGCCTCATCTAGGAAATTACAATAACAATACACAAACATACTCAATCCAAGGCAAGCACTAGTAATAACTGACAAGTGTAATAATAACAACTAAATCAGTTCAGTGAAAAACACACAGAAACTGAAAGGTCATAAGAAACAAAACAACAATGCCCAAGTCAAAGTGCAGATACATGAGAAACAAAACCCAAAAAGACCAATCTCCCACCGAAAGAATGAACCCCATAATGATGGATTCCAACCAGAATAACACAGAAAATAGCCAAGAAAGCCAGATCCAACATAACGACTTTCAGAGTATGATCATTACCATGATTAATACTATGAAAAAGGAAATCCGAGAAGAGTTAAACAACCGTATCAACTTTGAACATGAACACAACAGGCACTTGGAGGAGTTGAGAACAACAGTTCAAGAAACAAAAATAGGTATAGAGCAGTTAAAACAGTCTCAGGCAGAGTTTAAAATTGAACTAAAAGACAAGTTATCTTCTACCCAAAACTCAACAGAGAGTCTTACCAGCAGAACAAATGAAACAGAAAATAGAATCTCAGATCTTGAAGACAAAGTGGGAGAATTAACCAGCTCAATGGAAGAGATTGTTGAAGCCAAAAAGATACTTGAGAGGAACATTCAAGAGATACGGGACACCCTGAAGAAGCCTAACGTGCGCATTCAGAACAAGAATCCCAAAATACCACACCTGAGGAAATATTTCAAATCATCATAAATGAAAACTTCCCACAACTAAAGAAAGAGAGGCCCATCTAAATACAAGAGGCATTTCGCACTCCAAACAGATATGACCAAAATAGAAAATCGCCACGGCAAATAATAGTCAAAACACTCCACATTCAAGACAAAGAAAAGGTGCTGAGAGCTTCAAGAGAAAAAAAGCAAGTCACTTTTAAAGGTAAAACTTTTAGAATAACGAATGACTACTCAATGGAAACAGTAAAAGCAAGAAGAGCTTGGAGAGATGTACTTCATGTATTAAATGAGCAAAAATGCCAACACAGACTGATATACCAACCAAAACTATCTGTCATGATTGATGGAAAAAGAAAAGACAGCACAAAGACAACTTGAAGGGATACATGTCTACCAAAACAGGCTTCAAAAAATGCTAGAAATGATACTGAAGCTTGAAGAAAAGAACAAGCATATCCAGGAGAACAGAAGGGAAGTATAATACCACCAAAAAATAATATCAAACAATACACTTACAAAATCCACTAAACATAAAAAAGTCCAGAATTAAAAATAATTTCTCTAATATAACATTAAATGTTAATGGTATTAACTCACTGATTAAGAGACGCAGATTACAACTTGGATTAAAAACCACAATCCAACAATCTGTTGCCTTCAGGTAACTCATTTCAACACAAAAGATAGGCACATCCTAAAAATGAAAGGCTAGTCCAAAATTTTGCAAGCTAATGGAATCAGGAAACAGGCAAGGGTAGCAATTATGCTTTCGGACAAAGTGGGTTCAAACCAAAGAAAATCTTAAGAGACACAGATGGATACTACATTTTAGTCACAGGTACAAATCACCAGGAAGACTTCACAATACTGAACATATATACACCCAATACGGGCCCCTACACATTCATTAAGAAAACCCTACATGGCTTAAACAAGAAATCAACCCCCAAATGATAATTCTTGGGGACTTCAACAACGCACTCTCAACATGGGATAGATCAACAGGTCAAAAGCTTAACAGAGACACTGTGGAACTTAGTCAAAACCTTAAAGAAATGGACCTTACAAATCTCTATCGAACTTTTCATCCACATACCAAAGAATACACATTTTTCTCAGCAGCACATGGAACTTTCTCCAAAATAGATCACATATTGGGCCACAAAATGAATCTACACATACACAAAAAAGTTGAAATTCTAACCTATGCCCTATCAGACCACCAGGCCTAAAGCTGGACACCCACCACACAACAAACAACAGAAAATACGCTAACTCCTGAAAACAACAATATGATGCTGAATGAGAACTAGATTCAGAAAGAAATTACAAAGGAAATTCTAGATTTCCTGAAAGCAAATGATAATGAAAATACAACTTATCAAAGTCTCAGAACACAATGAAAGCTGTCCTAAGAGGTAAGTTCGTAGCACTTAATGCCTACATCAAAAAAATGGAAATATCAGAAATAAATAACTTAAAAATACAGATTAAAGCTTTAGAGACACTAGAGCAATCTGATCCCAAAAGTAGTAGAAGAGAGGAGATTAGCAAAATAAGGGGCGAAATATCTGAAATCAAGATTAGGAAAATGATAGAGAAAATCAACCTGTCAAAAAGCTGGTTCTTTGAAAAAAATCAATAAGATTGATACACCCCTAGCTAAATTAACCAAAAGCAAGAGAAGGAAAACCCAAATTAACAAAAATAGAAATGAAAATAGAGTTATCACTACTAGAAAGAAATCCAGAAATCCAGAGAATTATAACATCATATTTCAAAAACTTATACTCTGTGAAGTTTGACAACACAAAAGAGATGGATGAATTCCTAAGTGAACACGACTTACCTAAATTGAATCAGGAAGTTGTGTATTATTTAAATAGTCCTATAACATATGAGGAAATTGAGAAAGTAATCTCGAATCTTCCCACCAAAAAATGTCCTGGACCAGATAGATTCAGCACAGAGTTCTACCAGACATTTAAGGAGTTAATAACACCAATACTCCTTAAACTGTTCCATCAAATAGCAAAGGAAGGAACACTACCTAATTCCTTCTATGAAGCTAATATCGTTTTAATCCCAAAACCTAATAAAGACTCACTTAAAAAAGAAAACTATAGGCCAATCTCTCTGATGAACACAGATGCAAAGATTCTCAACAAAGTCTTAGCAAATCAGATTCAAAAACATATCAAAAAGATCATTCACAAGGACCAAATAGGCTTTATCCTCAGCACACAAGTTGGTCAAAAATCAATAAATGTAGTTCATCATATAAACCAGTCCAAAGTCCAAGACCACATGATACTCTCGATAGATGCAGAAAAAGCCTTTGACAAGATCCAACAGCCTTTTATGATCAAAACGCTAGAGACAGTAGGAATGGAAGGAACCTTTATCAATATAATAAAAGCTGTATACAACAAGCCCACTGCAAGGATAATATTCAATGGGGAAAAACTTGAAGCATTCCCACTTCGATCAGGAACTAGATAAGGCTGTCCACTCTCACCACTTCTATTCAATAGTGTACTTGAAGTCTTAGCTGAAGCCATAAGACAAGAAAGGGGCGTAAAAAGGACTGAAATTGGCAAGGAAGAAGTCAAGTTATCCCTATTTGCAGATGACATAATCTTATACCTGAGTGATCCCAAAAACTTCACCAGGAAACTCCTGGAACTAATACAGAAGTTCAGCAGGGTGGCAGGATACAAAATTAATGTACAAAAATCAGTGGCCTTCCTATATGCCCAGAATGAAAGAAGTGAAAAAGCCCTGATAGAAACAATCCCGTTTACTACAGCCCCTAAAAGAATGAAATACCTTGGTATAAACCTAACCAAGGAGGTAAAAGACCTTTACAATGAAAACTTTAAAACCCTAAAGAAAGAAATTGCAGAAGACACTAGAAGGTGGAAAGACCTCCCATGTTCCTGGATTGGCAGAATCAACATTGTACAAATGACCATTCTACCAAAGGCAATATACAAATTCAATGCTATACCAATTAAAATCCCAAAGCAATTCTTTAAAGAAGTTGACCAAACAATCTCAAAATTCATATGGAGGCACAAAAGACCCAGGAAAGCAAAGACAATCCTGAGTAACAAAAACACTGCTGGAGGTATCACCATACCAAATCTTAGTCTATACTACAAATCCATAGTTGTAAAAACAGCCTGGTACTGGCTCCAAAATAGACACACAGATCAATGGATAAGGGTTGAAGACCCAGATATAAGCCCACAAAATTACAGCCATTTGGTCTTTGACAAAGGGGCCCAAAACATCCAATGGAAAAAGAACAGCATCTTCAACAAATGGTGTTGGCAAAACTGGATCTCCACATGTAGAAGATTAAAACTGGACCCGTACTTGTCACCATGTACAAGACTTAATTCCAAATGGATCAAGGACCTTGATATAAGGCCAGAGACTATAAAAACCATAGTTGAAAGGGTAGGGAACTCCCTCGAGCTGATTGGGCTAGGCCAACAGTTTCTAAACAGACATCCAATGGCACAGTCACTGCTACCAACTCTCAACAGTTGGGATCTTGTGAAATTAAAGAGCTTCTTTTCAGATAAACAGATTGTAACACGAGCTCACAGGCAACCCACAGAATGGGAGAAAATCTTCACTAACCACATATCTGATAGAGCTCTACTATCCAGAGTGCACAAAGAACTTAAAAAACTAAACACCATGGAATCTAATGGCCCAATTAAAAAATGGGCCCTGTAACTTAAAAGAAACTTTACCAAGGATGAAATAAAAATGTCTAACAAATATCTTTAAAAATGCTCCACTTCTTTAGCCATCAGGGAAATGCAAATCAAAACTTCCCTGAGATATCATCTCACCCTGGTCAGGATGGTAAAAATCCACAATACAAACAACACCCAATGCTGGAGAGGATGTGGAGAGAGGGGAACTCTCCTACATTGCTGGTGGGAATGCAGGCTCATACAACCACTCTGGCGAGCATTCTGGAGATTCTTATAGAAATTAAAAATTGAAATGGCATATGGCCCTGCGATTCCACTTTTGGGAATAACCCCCCCATACAGCAAAAATTCACTTGTATAGTACAAGTGTGACCATGTTCATAGCAGCACTGTTTACAATAGCAAAGTCATGGAATCAACCCAAATGTCCAACAGTTGATGAGTAGATAAGGAAAAGGTGGTACATCTATACAATGCAGTACTACTCAGCCATCAAAAATGATAAATTACTGGAATTTGCCAGAAAATGGATGTTATTAGAAACAATTATATTCAGTGAAACCATAATCCAGAACTTCAAAGACTCTATATCAACCACCTAGGTCTAGGCCATTCTAATCTCTCCCCATCCTGAAGCTCAGGGAAATTTGCAGAAGAGGGGGCAGTAAGAGTGTTAAAGCAAAAGGATGGGAGGAGCAATGATATCCAAGATACTCCACACAAGTTAGGGCTGAAGCAATCATAATTGGACTTTGCATGCCCTGCGCAATGTCCAACACACTATTGACCCCACAAATTCTAGCATTTGCTAAAGGCACCCAGATCCTTGGAGGCAAAGGGAGACAGCCACAGTAATGTTCCTATGCTTAAGGGGAACACAGGAAAGGGTTCAGGGAAATGCAACTGGGTCCTTGTACGTCATTGTAGAGGAGGGCCCAGAGGAAAGTCTGGCATGCACATTAAAGGATTCTCTGGGGATTGGGGGATGGGAAGGGAGGAGTGAGGGGAGGGGGGCAGGGGGGTCAGAGGAAGGAGGAGAGACGGAGGGAACCGGTGTACCTATTAAGTTTGTATGAGCGGAAACAATAATAATAATAAAAAATTCCCTCCCCCATTTCAAAAGTGCCCTTCTCCTCCCCCCCCAAGAAGACTGCTCAGAAAGATGAGCAGATATTGGCTTAGCAGAGACTTTTTACCTTGAAATCCAAGATTTTGTAGTTGTTATCCTGGCCCTTCCCCAAAACTTTTGTCTTTAAAATACATGATCCTTATAATATAAATATAATAGTTAAACTTTATAAGATCTTAAGCAATTAAACCCTTTAGGAATTAAGACTTTATGAATAACCAAATCTCCATTTAATGAAGACAGGGACAATTGAAAAATACTTGAATACATGAAGCTCAATTCCTAACAGGTTTATTTCTGAGGCTCAATGCCTTTTCTTCTATAATATGGAAGAAGCATAACACATAACATTTTCTCTACCCATCATATCTAATTTTCAATCTTCTCATAAACCTAACATCCCACAAACTTTTGCAATGTACTTTAACATATTTCTTTTAAGTAACTAACTCATGAACTTCCTGTACATCTAATAACATAATTTATCCCATAAACCTTCTCCCAAGCCTTCTGCACATATATCAGTTTCTAAGCAACATACATATTTCCTTCATATTTTTTCTTCTACCTGATGGTTCCCTGCTGTTTTCATATTAGATATCCCTCGAGAAATGTCCTTTAAAGGAGGTGATAATAGTAGACCTCATCTTTCTATAATCAGGCACATGGCAACAGAAACATTTAAAAATCATTATATCTTAATTAAGGTAGCAAGGTTGTAGCAGAACACAGGAGTACATATTGGGACATAGAATTAGAAAGCAAATTTGTCCTTAAGAAAGGGAGCTCATACATGCCAGGAGAATGAAGAAATTCCAATGAATTTCCATAGCTTTGTTATTTTGAAACACAAAAAGCACATATTACATGAAATCCAGGTAACCAGGCAAGCCAAAACATTTTTTCTAAGTAGACAAAAACACAAAGATTAATAGACAGTTCCAAACCCTCCAGCAAAGGTAGGGGCAGAGGCTTTCTTTTCCTTGGTATTAGGAAAATTAAAATCAGAGAGACGTTAAAATACACATCTGCTAGCCAGTCTACCTTAAATGAGGGGCCGTCTAGTGAGCAAAAAGTTACCAATTTTTCTATATAAACTTGTACTCCAGATTTTTTGAAAGACTTTAAAAATGAGATCTCATTAATTTTAGTGGGGGTTTTCTGACTAGAAGATCCTTGTCTCATTTCCTACCAAATTAAGAATGGTGCCACCACAATCAATACAAACAGAATAGACACAACAAGAAATACTTTTCTGATATCAAGTGGTAATGCCCTGTAAGATCTCCATCAGCCAGGAGATATCCCAGGCAAGGCAAGCAGGTCCCAAGCAAATGGAAAAATCTTAAGTTTTACATTTACCAGAGTTCAGCTAAACAAGACCAGTGAGGCCCAAGAGTTTCTTACTGCTTCAAGCTTGATGATCAATGCTGCATCCACTTCTCACCTCTGAGCTTACCGAGTGTTTGCACAACCAAGTGTGGGAGCTGTGATTCAGAGCACCACAGGTTCTCGGGAAAGACTTTAGCCTGAGCCTTGAAATTTTCAGGTGGCTCCTCTTCCAAGGGTGAGTCCTTCCTCTTATCTGCCCTTTGTCCTATCAACAAGCCTCCCACCAGATTTGAACAAACATAACAAATAAAACAAAGACAACAAATGATTTACCTCTTCTTCAGGAGAAATCTAAGTGTTGGAAGCCTGAAGTTGAGCTCTGGGACTGAATGCCTGCAGTCTTCCAAGACTAGTCAGAAAGTGAGGTGAATCGGGCTGAACCCCCTCATTCCAGATGAGCCCCCAGATGTTGCAGGGTCTGAAAATCCACCCAATGAGGCACAGACTACTAACTTTGTCAAAGCTCACAGACACCCAACTATAGGGGAGCCTTTCCTTTGGCTTCTCAAGGGACTAGACTGTAGGGGAACCTTTTCTTCTGTTCCAGCAGTAGGGAGGAGACTTTCATCACCTTGAAAATTAGTCCAGCCTCATCTGGGAAGAACCTCCAGAATATTACGGGTTGGGTACTATAGACCAAAAGTTAAAATTAATAACTGAGGTTTTATTGGGGAAGGAGAGAGAGAGAGAGAGAGAGAGAGAGAGAGAGAGAGAGAGAGAGAGAGACTGGTACCAGCCCTTACACACATGGGCAGGGTGATGTGTGTGTGGCCTCAAATTACATCTTCACAATGTTTTTATACAAAAGGAACAAAAGAAGTTGCAAGTCCCACCAAAGCAGTTTAGCTGGCAGTGTTTTACAGTCTTATCAGCATGCAGGCTTCTTGCAGGCCTTCTGGTCAAATGGCATTCCAGAGGGGAACTCCAGAGAATGGTAGGGGAGTGGGCATTTTTGTTGCCTGCCAGCAATTTTTTAGGCTTAAGAATTCTTTTTTAAGATTTTAAAATTTTCCCTTCTCTTTTTGAGCAGTCTGGGTCCTCAAGGGTTAAGGGTCCTCAATAGACAGGTTTAGAACAGCCCATGCTGAGGCAGTGTCTAAGGTCTTTAAAAGATCTCTGCTGAGGAACTGACTCTAATCCTCCCAGAAATAAAATGGCAACTTTCCTATAAAAAGATACAGAGATGAGCTCTCCACATCTAACAGCTTAATTTCTGACTCTACCTGGGCCCAAAATCAACTGGGTTGAGCCCCAAAGTGAGCCGGCCTTTTGGTTAGGAAAAACCATTTCCCCCAGGCTCACCTAAATAGAAATTTTGCTTAATACTTTAACCAGGTACATTAATTCTCATCTAGGGTATGGTGATCAGATTTCAATATAAACAAGTGCATATAATCGATACACAGATTTGTCCCACTATATGCACAGAAAAAAAGGGAGGAATGTGGGAGAGAAGCATAAAAGGGAAAATCTTAAAATCTTAAAAAAGAATTCTTAAGCCTGAGAAATTGTTGATAGGCAATAAAAATGCCCATTTCTCTACCATTCTCTGGAATTCCTCTCTGGAAAGCCATTTGGCCAGAGGGCCTGCAAGAAGCCATGCTGATAAGAATGTAAACACTCCCTGCTAAACTACTTTGTTGGCACCAAGGAGCCAAAATGGATCTACACCCAAGGAGGGATGGATGGTTTACAACTTCCTTTGTCTCTAGTCTATAAAAACTGTGTGAAAATGTAATTTGCTGCTACATACACATCACCTTGTCCCTGTGTGGCAGTTCTCTCTCTCTCTCTCTCTCTCTCTCTCTCTCTCTCTCTCTCTCATAAAGCCTCTCAGTTATTAATTTTAACTTTTGGTCTATGGTGGATCTTTGGATGGTCCCCAAATCCATAACAATATAAAGACCAAATATCCTAGAATTAAATCAAATGTTTTTGAGATACCTGAAAAACTTTCAAAACTGCCCCTTTTGCAGGCTGTGGGTGGGAGGATCTCACCTTGGGAAACAAGAATAAAACAATTGGCCTTTGAAAATGCAAATAACACTTGCCTGACTGCTTAAAGATTTTTGGAAAAAGAAAAAAATTATGCAAATACATTTGTCTGTTGTTAAATATAAAGTTTCTTAAATAGTAATTTGCTTTCAGTTCTAAATTTTAAAGTTTAATCTGCTTTTAATGTTTTTCATAATTAAACTAAGCTACTGAAGTTAACTAATCTTGTTTTCAATGATAAGGTTTTACTAAATGTTAATCTGCCTTTGATGACACTTACAAAGGTAATTTTAAGGCTGTTGCTAGGGAATTGTATGTTATTCATGTATTTGCATGTTATATGTTCTGTGTTTATATGTTGTGTGTCTTGTGTTTTAATATAACAAATTTGTGGTCACTTCAATTTTTTTTCATTCCTGTTGTGTGCTAATATTGAAATTTTGGCATGCCCTTTTTAAATACATATATGCATACTTAAAAATAAGAACAAATAATTTTAATGACATCGAAGGCCTTATCTACTTAAATACTCTAAATAATTTACTTTTTAAATCAATCACAACTGTTTCTAATAAATTATAAGTTTCCTTTCACAAAATATTATCTTGTGTGGTTTTGATTTTTTACAAATAAAAATGCTATTGTGTTCTTTAAGGTTTTTCCATGAATCCCTAAAATAACAAAGCCACTATGATATTGATTAATTAAAATTGCTCACTCCTCTGACTTCTTTTATAGAATTTTATCCCATCAAATCTAGCAACCAGAAAAATACAAATGACTTCTAAAAAAATTCATTGGAATTTCTTCATTCTCCTTGTGGTAACATATGATGATATTTAAATGTTTCTATTGCCAGAAAAAGTTGCTTATCTAGCCAGAGATATAGAAGTATTCTCCTGTGATCATTGTTGCGAGATCTGAAAATCTACTCAATGAGGCACAAACTATGAGCTTGGTCAAAGCACACAGATGCCTGCTGCAGGGGAGCCTTTCCTATGGCTTCCCAAGGGACCAGACTATAGGGGAACCTTTCCTTCTGTTCTGGCTATAGAAAAGAGCTTTTCCTTTGGCTCCTCAAAACTTAGTCCAACCTCATCTGAGGGAAACCTCCAGAATGTTATGGGTTTGGGAGTCATCCAAAGATTCACCATAGACCAAAAGTTAAAATTATTAACTGAGAGGGTTTATTGGAGAGAGACAAAGACAGACATAGAGGGAGAGAGAAAGACTGGTACCAAGACTTACACACATGAGCAGCGTGATATGTGTGCAGCCCTTAATTAAGTCTCCACACAGTTTTTATACACAAGGGACAAAGGAGGTTGCAAACCCCATCAAAGCAGTTTAGCTTGCAGTGTTTTACAATCTTATCAGCATGCAGGCTTCTTGCAGGCCCTCTGGCCAAATGACATTCCAGAGGGAAATTCTGGAGAATGGTAGGGGAGTGGGCATTTTTATGGCCTGCCAGCAATTTCTCAAACCAAAGAATCTTTGATTTTTCCCTTTTATGTTTCTCCCCCACAGTCATGTACTGCTTGTTTATTCCATATTTGACAATGTCTTTTGTCTCTGTAAATTTAAAAGAACCTTTACTAACTTGTGTTATAACTTATCTATACATTTGGTTCTAAAGGATATTTAAAGTACTACAATTAAATAAAAAAAATTATAAATAAATTTATTTAACATTTTCATTTCAAAATGGAATTTAAAGCTTTTTATTTTAAAGCAAAAGTTTTCTATTATGTTTGTATATTATGTTTGTAATATATTATGTATTTTAAAGATAAAAATTTTATGGTTGCTTAATGCTAAAGTAAATAAGTAAATTGAGAGCTGCAATATCTTAGATTTCAAGGTATGCACTTATGAATGACTATGTAAATGTATATTATCTGCACAATTGTCTAAGAAAGCCCAGCTCTTTGTTTCTTAAAGTTTATGGTTTACTGAGAAAGTAATGTTATATAATGACTTTAAAAAGTAAAATATATTACAGACCCTTTGTTAGGCTACTGGATGAAATGGCACCTCTAGGCATGCAAGGTGGTAGTGCATGTTCTCACTCAACCTGACCTGGCAATGGGCCCCTCCTTCTTTGTGTACATGTTCCTGCTGGCACGCTCTGGATCTCCCAGAAATGCTTCAATAACTAAGTATTTTCCCTCTAAAAAGTAGAATTCCTGTAAGAAGTAGAAAATCTAGAAAGACTGTTGTTCCTAGTGCCTTCCTGGTTGTACTCTATATAAATCCAGAGGAAACAAAGCTTGCTGCTGCTCTGTGCACTGGTGCCAGGACAGCCGCTTTACTCCTGTAATAAATCTCTTGTGTGCATCAGGGTCTGTGGCCTTTGCTTGTGCCAGACATTGAAAGGGATCCCCAAACAGGCCCTCCTCTGTAATTCCTCAGAGGCCTAAAATGCATATCAAATCTTACTAGGATCACCCCTGGAAGTGTGGGGCTTGCTTCCTGAGTCTTTCTGACATCTAAACAAGTTGTTGTTGGGATTCCCACTGAGGTTTGGGACCCCCTACCAAGAGGCTATTTGAAATTGATTTTAGGGGAGAATAAAATAACTTCGAGAGGTTTAATTGTTTATTCAGGAGTTATTGATGCTGATTATAAGAGAAAATATTATTTTGGCCTCCTCACCTTTGAAAATATTTACTGTGGGCAAGAGAGAGAAATTACTCAAATGTTAATATCATCCACAAAATTAATGGGGAAACAAGCAGGGCCTAGAGACACCCAAGGATTTGGATCCTCAGAGAATATACACAACTAAAGAATGGCCTACTCTTTCTTTAAAAATAAATGGGAAACAATTGTCTAGCCTCATGGATACTGTTACAGACGCATTGGTGGTAACCTCAGACCATTGGCCCCACTGTGATCTCTTACACTATTAAGGCAGAGCTAAAGAGGCATGCAAATCTCCATCAGCCCTCAACAAAGTGCTGCCCTTCTACAGTGAGAAACTGAGGAAGGTACTCTCCCAAGGGGTGGCTAATAATCCCATCTTATGTCAAAAGTTTGTATATAGAGGGTCCTTACAAAATTTATTTGGTGATCTTCAACTGACTCATTATAGCTCCAAAAGAGATTCAGAAGCATGTCCTACAAAGTACATACATACATACATACATACATACATACATACATACATATATAAGTCAATATTCTAATAAAGTTATTCCTCCTAAGATAAATTAGATCCACCCAATGCTCAAATTAATAATGAGAGAGCTACAACCTTAATTTGATATTTTAAAGGTACTCAACTTCTAATGTCTATAAAAACAAACACAATATAGATAGAAGTAGACATGTTCTAACTTAGATGATACTAACCCTATATTTTAAATTCTAGGAGACATTAAAAAATATATATACCTTGCTACTTTTTAATTTGGAAACTAAAATCTGGTACCTTTCCTTATCTCTGGTTAATATTTTGAGTCCTGATATTGAAGTTAGTTCTAAATGAGGACTTGACTATTAATTAATATTATTATTATGTTTAAGTATAATTAATGATACTAACAATTTTAATTATAATAAAATTATTATTAATAAATATAACTATAATAGTTAGCTTTTATTGTTTCATGATACAACTCTATACAAATGATTCAGATACAATTCTAGTTCCCTAATATTGAGTTTTCAAAATTATATTATGATTTGCTAACTTTCTTTATGGCTCTTCATATAACAATGTTAAATAAAATAAGCTAAATAATCTTAGTTCATTTTAATTAATATTTTATCTTTTTAAGACAAGGATTTAACTGTATCTTCTAAACTGTCTTTAAGTTACCTGTGTAGACCAAGCTGGCCTTCTCCTGCCTTTGTCTCCTAAATATTAAAATTATAGATACATCACTATACTCAATGATGTTATAATATGGCTTTTGTTATAGTTGATCTTAAATGTTATAATAAAAACTGTAATTCATTTTCATTTTTGTCACTTAGATCAACTTAAAAAGTAAATAGATTGTTTTTTATCAAAACAGTTTTTGCAAATACAGTTTTACTAAATATAAACAATAGACATCATATATTTGGTTGTCACATTTTCCAGGACCTGTTAACATTTTTTCTGCTGCTACACAATTAAAAAAACACATAGATTCTTGGATATAACTACCCTGTTCATAAATAGCTTGCCTTTTTAGGTTTTCCACAGATTTAAAGACCAATAACAGACCAATTTATATATCTCATGCCTTTGCCCATTTTACTAATCAATATGATAGTTCTATAACAGGCATTCCCTATAATCCCCAAAGACAAGGATTTGTTGAACATGCTAATGATATGATTAAACAGTATTTAAAAATGAAAAAGGGGGAGAGGATTTCCTCAGACACATCTCATTTAATTCTTTCCTCCATTTTATATACTTTAAAATTTTTGAATACAGAGAGAGATGATTTCACAGCAGCAGAACGCCTTTGACATATACCTTGAGTCCTAACCAGACCCAGTGCCCCACTGGAGTCATAGGTATCTTTGAGTTTCTCCATCAACAGGCTCTCTCTGACCCAATGACAGATCAGTTCCTACCACTCCCATTACTGTTTGCTGCATGCAAATCTGAGTTTATGTTTGTTCATGGGTCCAGACAGAGGGAGAAACCCTGAGATCAGAGATACTGGAAGGAGTCTTTTCATATGGACATATATGAAGCATGACAAAGGCCTTGCTAGGAAATAATAGCAATAAGGAAGGTATAGTTGGGGAAGTGGGGGACGCAGGGATGGAAGGATGAGAAGAGAGTATGATGGGAGAGGGGATGAGAGTAGAGGGAATGGGAAGATGACATTTGGGAAGTTAAAGGGGTAGGAGAATGGAGGGATGAAGCATGGGTGATGTAGAGTAGGCAGATAGGAGAATGGGAGGATAAAGAAACAGTATAATGGACAGCTGGAAAAGTTAGAGGTAGGGGAAAATAAAAATGAAAAGATAAGTAGTGGAGGGATTGAAGGATGAAGGGGGTGGTAGGGTGATTGAATGACTTACGATGCTGGAAGGGTGAAGGGATAAGAGGGTAGTGTGGAAGCATGAGAAAATGTGAGAAGGAAAAAATGTGAAGAGGAAAGGATGGAAGCCAGGAGAAATGTCATGTTGGAACAGATAATGGGCAGATGTAGGAATGGAAAAGTGAGAGGACAGAGATTGAAACATAAGGAGATGAAAAGAAGGGAGGTTGGGAAGAAGGAGGAATGGAAAAACAAGGGAATAGGTAGACAGGGGATAGAGGATGGGGATGGGATGCATATGACACTCACTGTTCTTCATACCTCAGTTTCTTCCTTCTCCTGCAAGCTGGATTTTGGAGCACCGCATTTATCAGCAACCTTAAGAGAGGGTGAGATTGGGGAGATGCAGCACAAACTGATCTTAGGGTTATTTTTTTGCCAATTTGAAAGAATAAGTCACTCAGAGAAAACCCAAAGAGGATGTGGTTCAGGCCAGGCCTATACCGCATCGAGTGCAGACTTGTAGCGTGCAAGTGAAGCCAGTTACTCTGCCACAACCAGACCTACTCATACTTTCCAACCAGAGATCAAGTCCTAGGGCTTGGATCTCAGGATGTGTTTCCATATCAGCTTTCCTTACTCAAGTAGGTCAGGGTGTGAGACCCTATGTGAAAAAGTTAAAGTTACAAGCCCCTCTCCTCTAGTGCTCTTAAGAATTTACAATTTATCTAGGAATCCCAGATAAGCCTGAGTAGAATCAGGTGCCTGGGAGATCAAACGCCCTCCTCCAGGGGGGGCAACCAGATGTCTAAGAAGTCAAATAACTGCTGAAGAAGCTACCAGGTGGCTAGGAGATTAGATAACTGCTGACATGTCCTTAGAGAAACCGCAGACCCTCAGATCCCTTGGTGCCAGTCCACCGAACATGGTCATGGGGGAGGGGTTGGGAAGGCTAGTGCGAATTCCTCAGCCCCTGCTTTCGATAACACTATAAAATCCCGAAGCCCTCCCTGCTGCCTGGGGGTCGCTCACTCTTGCTGCATTGAGAGATGAACGTCCCAGGCCTAAGCTTGAATTTTTAATAAAGACTCCTTTTGTTTTTGCATCAGTGGACGACTTCAGTGGGTTTCTTTGGATTTTGCGGCCCGGGCATAACAAGAGAACATTTTCCTTACTCAGGTAGGTCAGGGAACATTTTTCCCCCACCTTTCATGGTTTGGTGGACTTCTTAATCCCATAACTCAGCTGGCTTTATTTTTGCCCTGGGCCAAGGGGACTGTGTGGGCCATTGAGCCCTCAACTAGCCAACATATCCAAAAAAAAGTGGACAAGCCCATGGTTTATCCCCACAGTCAGGCATCAGAGGGTCCCAGTACAGACATTTTTCCTTTTCTTCTTCTCTTTTTTTTTTTTTTTTTTTTTTTTTTTTTGTCAAATTAACAGAGAAACTAGGACTATAAATTGAAGAATGACATTGTTGAATTCCAGGTATTCTCTTGTCTCTACTTCTCATTTTGTCATAGGAATTCTGGGATTACAGATCTCATGTTACCACATCTGGCTTTGGAAAGGTTGTGAGGATTTGAAGTCAGTTTCTCATGATTGTACAGCAGGCATTTTACCTATTGTTGCCCTAACAATTTCTGACTCTTTTCTAGATGCTTATTGCTGTTTACTTCTTTTTTCCTTATTATTTAAGAACAAGTGGCAGATGTCATATCTTTTTACTTATAAGAACATTGAAAAACACCTACTAAGAATAAGAACATTGCTAGTTGTGATGGGACATTGCAATCTTGGGAGGTAGAGGCAAGAGGATTATCAGGAGGGTTACTGTCATAGTCTGGTCTTCACAGTATGTTCTAGGCCAGCTAGGGCTACATAATGAGACCCTGTCTTGAAACAAAATAAAACAAATCAAAATCCATTTCTTTTTTTATTAGCATATATTAAGTTTACATAATAATGGGCTTCGTTATGTCATCTTCATATATGTTTATGAAGTATTTTGATAATATTTATTTTCATTATCTTCTTTTGCCCCCCTTGCATTACTATTGATCCTCTTTCTCCTTCCCAGCTAGTCCCTCGTCTTCTTTCATGTCCTCTTTTTTGTGACCCAGAGTTTAATTACAATTCCTTATAAGAGTATGAGTGAGTGATTATTTACACGGGTAACAGCAATTATGTTAGTGACCTTCATGTTATTCTTTTCCCAAGCAGTATTTGGCAGTTGGGCAGAGAGGTGTTACATGTAGGGAACAAGTAGTAGTAAGCAATGGTGAGTGCTATTTTTTTAGTTACCTTTGAACAGAGGATAGATGACAGATAAACAGGGAAAGCGTTGGTTACCAGAAAAATAGAAATTATTAAAGTTGCTCATAGATCAACATATTACAGAAAGGAGATTCTATACCACTGACTTCCTGAAATAATAAATAAAGTACACCATAGCTAAACTGACAGAACAATGTTACTTTCAGCAGAATAACACTCAACAAGGTCACCAAGTGCTAGTTACAGGTATGTTATCTTAAGAGGACTGGAAAGTGGATTTTGCCATCATGTTGATTGCTGCTACAGGGTTTAAATATCTCTTAGCTTTTGTGTACATTTCCATTGGGTTGTTAGAATCTTCTCTTGAAGAACTGAGAAAGCATAAAAAACATTATGAGACTTGTATAGGAAATAATTTGAAGGTTTGGGTTATGGATCAGCTTTTATTTCCAAGGTAATACATGGAATTTCCAAAATTTTTGGTATACAATGAACATTGCATACAACATGGAGGCTTTAGTCACCTGAAAAATCAGAAAGGGTTTCATGCATACTTTCAAAGTTACCTTTGCCAAACTCTATCAAGAAGTTCATAGAATATTGCTTAATGGTCTGGTTTGCATTAGAGCCACCCTGAAAGGGAAACTTGACCTTAACTCCTTAGAAATATTTTATAGAAGGCCTTTTCCATAAGCAATTGACTCTAGCTTGCATATGAGAATTGAATTGGAAGTAAAATATATAATTAATCTATGGCAAGTGATGTCAATTCTTAATATGTATATAAACAAACTACAATAGGACTTCACTCCTATGAAGTATGGGATTGAGTATATCCAAAAACGTGGAACTCAAGATCATCTTAACCTTTAGATTGGCCCTTACTTAATCTTACTAACAATTCTTTCTTCTCTTAAATTATAAGCTATAACTTCCATGGATTCATCATATTAGATGATAAAGAGAGCAAAGAACCAAAGGACTTGAGTTTGCTCTGTGTTCTGCCCTAATGAAGACTGCCTTTTCCCTGGTGGCAGGAAACCACAAGAGCAGAAATAGACAAAAAATTTCCTGCTTCACTAAGTTAAGTGGGTTTCAGATACAAAATAGCTTCTGAAAAATCCCCATCTAGCTGGCATTAAAATGCAAAAGTTTTATTAACCCAGCCCATCTGCTGGGCCCTATAAAAGATGCAAACAACCAAAAGATAGGACCTAGAACTTTCAAGCAATAACTTGCCTTGGACTACTGGTAAATAAAGATTTTTGTTGTTTTTGTTCTCCAGCTTTCTCAGTACTTATTAGATCATATTGGATTCTTTTCCCAATATACACATCAGCAGCAGCCTACACCCATACATGGGATGTCTTTTTGTGGGGCTTCTGGAAAAGCCCATAGGTTTATGCATGTCTGGAGAGTTGGGGAATTGGTGGAACTTGTCCCCTGGGGTACCTTGCTACATGTCTCCATATTTACCAGTCTCATGAATCTAAAAATAGTGCAGTTCATTTGAATTACTTTTAAGACTGTCTATTTACTTGAGTACCAGGGAAGATGTCTGCTAATTCATTTTTGGCAGCTTTAGACCATAGAAGAAGGTTAGGAGATCATAAATATATGTCAAGGAATCTGTTAGTCACCCTGGAGCAAATAACAAATAAGACTGCCCACAAAAGGGGAAAGATTCCTTAATTTGACAACTGAATTGCTTTAGTCTTTATCATGACAGAACAGAAAGAGCTTCATGTTATTGCAAAAACTTCTTATTGTATTTACATTAGCATTTCTGCTGAGATTGAGACCCGCCTTGAAAAGGTTTGAAATCAGGTATCTTGGATTCAACAAATAACTCCAGAGGCACCACAGGATAAGTGATCAGTTTTCAAGAATGTTCTCTTGGATCCTTCAGGGTATCAAGTTTACATTTTCAAGGTTAGGAAAACTAGGGTTGTCAATGTTATTGATCTTTTCTACAGTTTGTGTTATAGCTAAATGTAACTTAAGTTTGCAGAAAATGTCGCTGAAGAAACTTTAGCTATGATGTTACAGATTATCTGAGGTTATTCTAAGACTTATTTTGGCATAGAGACAGTTTGGCTCTCTAACTAGAGAGGTATGATATTCCCACTAAGCTAGAAGGAACTACAAAAGAATGAATTTTGTCCATAAATCCCCTTAGGAATAAAAAATGAAATATATTAAGGTTGGAATTTATTAAAGGTGCCCATATTATCCCTTTCCCCAGTTGTAGCAGCAACAGCAGCAGCAAGAGGAAGGAAGGGGTGGTTGCAAGTGACTGTGAGCAGTAGAGAAGTATATGTCAGATTTATCTGATAACAGATCTCTGATATATTTGGGGACATTCCTTCAACTTTGTACTTTAACTGTGCATACTTAGAAGTGTGAACATGTACAATAATGGATCCTCCTCCAAAGTATATTTCAACCTGTACATAAATGTCCTTACTCTTCCTTTGTTCAGGGAGATCATGCCTGCCATTTTAGGAAGCTGTGCTCTCTTGTGTGCTGGCTGTGAATTTTAGGTTTTCAACCTATCAAATTGCAAACACATGTATTTGTTTACAAAGTTAGGGATGCATTGTACTGGTTTACAGTGAGACCAGAAAAGAAAATGTGTCTTCTCTAAGCAACATTAGCTGCTCAGAGATGGTTAAGAATGGATGAGGTCTCAAGTGCCCTTCCTCTATCTATGACAGGCCTCAATCCTGTGCAAATCTTATTCAGATAATCACACCTTCTGAGAATTGATGAGTGTTAACAGCCATGTTATATTCAAATACTCCAACCCTTATTCTGACTGTTGCATTTTTCCTCCCCTTCTTTAGTGATGTTCCTTAAACCTTGGAGCTGGTGATATGACACAAATGTCTCATTTAGGACTGAGCCTTCAGTACTCACTTATTTTCAGCAATTTGATTAGATATGTGCATTGACTGCACAAAAAAGCTTCTCTAAAATAGACATGATGCTAGCATTAAGATGACTATAAATATAAATATTTAGAAGACAGTTTGACTGCCATATAATGTCTATTTAACAAGAGAACAGTAGTGATTTTCCCATTAGATCTGTGACTACTTCAGTCATGGACTCTTAAATAGGCTATCACTGACAAGTGTGAATTCCCTACTGAATAATGGCTATTAATTCCAACAAAAAAGTCCTATAAAAGTCATGTTATCACTGCAACAGTGAACACATTTTATTTGGCCTGTCAGTAGTATAACACCCAGTAATATAGCAACAGTAAAACTGTGGATGACTTTTCTCCCACAACAACTTACACGGCACCTTCTAACATTATAAAAACTGTCCAGGAGAGAGGAATTTTCCAGCTCAATTCTTGCTTGATTTTTTTTTTTTTTACATTTTGCAATTAAAGTTGGTGGTGTTTTCAGCAATATGACCTTTCTATCTAGTTCTTATTGGATATCCAAAAGCAATGGTAATAGCCTGTATTTGTCTGCATGGGGGGAAGGCTGTTAAGGGCCTTCCTGACCAAACAACTCATAAGTAGTGCCTGATAGATCAGAACCAGACCACAAACACTAAATTACCCCGCCATGAAATGTTAATGGAATCTGATAAGGAAAACAGACAACCTGAAAGACTCTGGTCATACTAAGGAAAACTGCAGTAGCAGCTAATGGATCTAACAAACTGGTCAAACAGAAATTCCTCCTTCCTTCTTCACTCCCTCCTTATTCCTTCTTCATGTCGCCCTTCCATTCTGTGCTTCAACCCCAGTACCTAAAAGAATAGCAATACTGATTTTCATTCCACAAGAAAACTGCTACTCCCATGATAAAATTCCCTGAATTAATTTCAGTCCTTATAGATGAAGCCTGGGCCCAGGTTTGTGCTCTTTCTCTTTTCCTTTCTTTTGTTTCTATGGTGCCCACCCAAGACTGGGAATTTTATTTAATAGCTGATGGTTTCTTTAGCAAGTGTTGCAGGAGTATCTCTGGAATGATTTCTCAGACACCAATTAGGGTGGAAGGGAAGAGTTAATATATCTGGAGCCAAGATCACTCTCCAAAAGACTCTAGCCCTGAGCTCAGCTTATGTCTCCATTTTATATTAAAAGCAGGGAAGAGGTGGAGTGAAGAGGGACTTTGCAGAACCAAAATCAAAGGTTGGTAAGTATCAATACGGTTGTAGAGGGCCCACAACCTAGGCATTATCAGCACCAAGTACAAGCAGCCAGCCTCCTGGGAGGCGTGGTATCTGAAATGTCCTTACTTGTCTCTGAGATTCAGAAATTTCCATCTCAACTTATGCTACCAGTAACTCAACAGTTTACATTTTTCTACCGCACAAGTTTATCTGAACAGAAAAGGTACCATAATCCAAATACTTTAAAATTTTATTTTTACACTGGCTTACAAAGCATCAGGTTTCCTTGTGACTTTTTTGTAATGTGTAGTTGAAGTTGATCCTCTTTCCACTCCTTCCTTTCCTCTGTATTTCAGTCCTGTGAAGAGCAGCCTCCATCTTACACTCTCTAGCAAAAAAAAAATGACACAGAGTCTTTCTTACCAGCTCCAAAGTTCCCATAGAGACAGGTTCCTGGGCTCACACCTAGGAGGCTCCGAAGGCTGTCACCCCCTCGGGATTTCCTCAGTGGGTCTGGGTCAGGGGTGGCAGACACTCAACAGTCACCCTCTGGGAT
Source organism: Typhlomys cinereus (assembly GCA_023101885.1). NCBI lineage: Eukaryota > Metazoa > Chordata > Mammalia > Rodentia > Platacanthomyidae > Typhlomys > Typhlomys cinereus. Next base: position 405,517 of record JALPQD010000863.1, read on the forward strand.
GGCCCTCCAAGTACTTTGCCAAGTCGGGTTTCAGCTCTCCAGTAGGTATGAGGACTGGTGGTTTGGGCTCTACAGAGACAGTTTCAGGCTGCTCTTGTCTCCCTACCAGGCCTGCTCCATAAGTACCATTTTTTACTGCTTATCACTTCACTGCACACATGGTTCAATAACACTCAGGGAATTTCCAACATACTCATCACGTTACAGCACTCTTTGGGCTTGCAGGCCCTGCACGTATGCCTGGGCTCATGGGCCTCACACTTGCTTACTCATCTGCTTCGATATTCAAACTTAAACACTCCAAATTTGGGCTCACAGGTCCTGTACCAATTTATTCATCAGAATCTAACACTTCAACTTCCATCATAGATGTTCCTATGCTACTTGAGTCCATACTATTGTCTTCATCCTAGTCTATACAAGCCCACTGTTCTTTCTTAAAAATTTTCACCCCCAATACTCTCTCAGTGACTTTCATGTAGCATATGTCCTATTATCCTCACTACTTGCCTTTAAGTTCTTTTCCTTCTTCTCATGGGTTTTTTTGCAGTTTTCTGGCTGCTACACATTCCCACTTTCACATAAATATACATATACAAAAATGGGAAGCCATGATCCACATATGAGATAGAGCATGTGGTCTGCTTTTCTGAGTCTGAGTTACCTCGCTTAATATATATTTTCAGTTCCATCAATTTTCCTAGGAGAGGGGAGGACAAATGAAGGACAGGAGACACAAAGGACGAGAGCAAGTCGAGAGTTCCGATCAAGCTCTAACTTTATTGATCCAGGGGAGGGTTTATATAGTTTTGGGGGAAGGGGCTTCTTTTTTTATTATTATTATTTTATTCAACTGTGTGCATATGCGTGTGTATGTGCGCGCGCGTGTCTCTGTGTGTGTGTGTGTGTGTGTGTGTGTGTGTGTGTGTGTGTCTGTGTATGTGTGTGTGTATGTGTAGAACCACGGACGAATTCGCGAACCACCATGGATGCCTCCACCTCCTTCTGCCCCGGGATTCACAGGCTCCGCCCTACCAGGACCAGAAGCGCAGGCCGCCCCCACTTCCGCCTGGCGTCTATACGTGGGATCTGGGATCCGAACTCAGGACCTTCAGCTTGAAAGGCGGAGGCTTAACCCCTGAGCCACCTCTCCAGCCCAGGAAGGGGCTTCTTAGGGCAGGGGTTTAGGCGGGAAAACCATCTTGCCAGGCAGGAAACGTTGCTAGGAGACTGAGATATTTATGGTAGATAAGGTAGTTAGCAGATGAGTTAAACCTCAAGTGGTTGTTTGTTGTTTCTGACAAAGGGCTCAGCTATGGGGAAAACAGAGACACAGACAGGCAGGCTTGTTTAGGGCTCAGCTACAGGGAAAACAGAAACAGAGACAGGCAGGCGCCCAAAATGGTCACTTAGGCAAAAGGCCATTTTTTATGGCTCCCGGCATTATTTCATAAATAAATAAAATTCCACTGTATAAATACACCTCATTTTCATTATTTTTTCATAACTTGATAGACATCTAGGCTAATTCTACCTCATTGCTGTTGTGAATAAAGCAACAGTAGACATGCACTGTCTCTCCAGTCCTTCATTCACTTCTTTTTAAAGATTATTTATCTGTGTATATATCTGTGTAAGTGTATGAGTATGTGTAGGTGTGGATTTGCATAATAGTACAGTCCTGTGAAGGCCAAAGAGAGTTTCTGTGTCTTTTTTCCTTTAGTATCCACCTAGCCAGGTATTTTTTCCCGTGAACCTGAAGCTCATGTGTCATCTTAGTTAGAATCCAGAAAACTCCACTAAGTCTGCTGTCCTTTTTCTTCTTTGAAGCTAGATATTTGTATGTCTATTGGAATCTGAACTCAAAACCTCATGTGTAGCAGGTATTCTTAATTGCTGAGACATCATTTCACTCCTACCATGATTTTTTGAGACAGGGTCTCTCACTGAACCTGGAGATTACCTTGTCTCCATTCTTCCAACTCTGCATTTATAGATGTGTATGACCTTGCTTAGTTTTTTACACAGTTGCTAGAGATTCAATATCAAGTATTATGCTTTCACAGCAATCACTTTATCAACTGAATCATCTCTATAGCCCCTTATAATAACATCTTGATGGGCTGTTTTGTCACAGAATAGTAATTCCTATTCATTTCTTAGTCTTATGTTCTTGGAATAACTCTTTCTATCCTTTTACCCTAAGTTAGAGTCTATTTTTGATGGTGAGGTGAAGGACATCTACTGGTCACATTACATTTGCACTTAGCAGTGAATGCACACTACCCAGTTATAAAGCTTCAAGGCCTACTTACAGTAGGTCACCTCCTCCAGCAATACTCCAACATCTAAAGATTCTACAACCAACAGCTAAGAATCAATTGTTCAAATTGTGAGTAATAAAGTAACAAGGAAAACAACCTTTTATCTTGATTCAGCAGGTGACTTCATTTTGTGCCTACTTGGGCATTTTCAGCCACATACCCTCCTTCCCAGACAGTTACATCTATAAGATTATTGCCAGCATATTTGGGGCTTAGATGTATGTCAATGTATATTGTTTTCATTTATTCCTCTCCTTAGGCTTCCTTGCCCCTATTTAGCTTGGTCTCTTTCTTCCCAATTAAAAGTAAATAAATAAACAAAGATCTCCTTTCATGTCAAAAAAATATTCACCTAAATTTAGTCCTGGAGTTCAGATTACATAAGTACAAATATAAATGAGTCAGTTCTTTTCCATTACTGGAATGTGGTCTATCTGGAAACATTAAATAAAACCTTTAAGGATCATTCAGAAGTAGATATTTCTGCCTGAGATGTCCAAACAAAAGTGAATTCCTCAATACCTTTTCACACACTTTTTGATTACCACAGCCTTTTTTTATTGTTCAAAATTTTTTTACTCTCCAAAATAACTGAATAAGTGATCTTTTTTCCTTCATCCTGTTTTTGATTACCTAAATTTTCCCTTTAATCACATAAGGAAAAACAAAAGTCTTTTGTATGTTTTCTCCAGATAAAAGTTTCTACTCTGGGATAAACTGACAGTAGAATCTGTCATGTTCCATCATGGTTTTCAGATAAAAATCTAGCATATTCATGGAGGAATTTTCATTACAGCTGCTCATGCTGGCAAACAAACTTCCAAAATCTGTCTTGAGCTTCTGAATATGAGAATGATGGGCATAAATTTTCTTGCCTTACTACAAATGCTTCCTGTAGCTCAAACTGACTTAGAACTCACTCTGCAGCTCAGATCAGTCTTGACACCACAGTAATTCTCCCATTTCAACATTCTGAATGCTGTTATTACAGGTGTAGATGAAAAAGCTCAACTCTGACCTCAAAGGAATGAGAGGTGGTTTATCATGAAACTAAATATGAGTGATCATGACTCAAAAAGAGATTCAAGTTGCTCAAATTCTGTGTGCTCCATTATGCTAATGGTTTGTAGAGGTTTTATAATCACAGAACTAGGAAAAACCAGAAATCAAGACAATTTTCAAACACATTGATGGAAACATCAAGTAGACAAGTTACAACAAAGCAGGGAGATCTCTTTTGTAAGACTTAGATGTTTTTAATCTGAGGACATTCTTAGGTTTTTGGTGGTGGGAGCTCTAGTGGCCTAAGTTGATATACTTTAAAAGGTTTTGCCTGATTGTCCAATGACGTTAGGTCAAATACAAAAGAGGGAAAAAAGAATGGTTATTAAAGGGATTAAAGATCACTCAAGTGACTCTGCAACATTTCAGTCCTTTCCACAGCCATTAATACTGGTCAGTTGATGAATCTAGGAACTTTCTTTCTCACAGGTGTGAGTTACCATGCTTGTATACCTATTGTGTTTATACTTGACACAAATAAAATTATTTATAAGTAGGTTTTCTTTAGTAAATACAACTAGCCAATGGATATGTTTGATTGACTGAGTTTTATAATCAAAATTCCTGGTTTTGAGACCTGTTACAAGGACTAATTTATAGTCTTCCTCTTTTTTCTAGTTGTCTGGGTTACAGTTATGTTCTACTAGGAAATCTTTGTACAGAAGTGTAAAGAATCTTCCTCAAAGTGGTTTCACATTTTACTGCTTCAAGTCCCACAGATTATCTAAAAACTGAGCCCCGAACACAGCAAGATTTTGCCTTAAATACTTTCTCTTTTACGTTTTTGTCTTGGGACTTATTCTCTTGAGTCATGTCCACTAGTGTTAAGATTGACTTTATCACTCTCAAGGAGCCCTATGCCAGTAGACTCAAAAAGTAGTCCAGGCAGCTGTATCTTAGGTAAAGAACATGTCTCTCAAAGTTATGAGACTTTTCTTCAACTGCAAAACTTATATAAGAACTACATACAAAACTTCAGGAAGATTTTCTTTGCTTGAGAAAGAAGTTACCAGAATCATCTGAATTTTATGAAATGTTAATAGCATGCCTGAGCAAAAAGGTGGGTTTTAGGGTATAGAAGGTGGCATCTCTGGTTCAAGCTTATGAAGCAGCCAGGACTAATACTGCCAATAGTGCTATAGTGTGCAGGCTAGGGACACATGAAGCAGCCTGAGTTCTTCTCAGAGACCTCCATTAGATAAAACCAGGGGGGGTGTATGTGGAGGCCAGAAGACAACCTTGGGTATCATTCCTCAGGAATCACCCACTATGCTTTTTGATAAAGAGACTCATTTGCCTGGGATTTGCCAATTTGGCTATTTTGACTGGCCAGTGATTCTCAGAGATCTATCTGTATTCATCATCTCCTGTAAGGTTGGGGGGGGGAGGAATGGAAAACAACTGCATAACAATATGTAAGGCCAACATGGACTTCCACTATAATGAGAAGCTAAGACGGGAAAAACTCAGGAAATATGAGCTTTATTAGAGTTGAGTGTGTGGTAACCTTAAGGTGAGAGAAAACTGGAACAAAAGATATAACTTAAAGTCAGAGAGAATAGGAAAGGACTGCTATGAACAGCATGGTAGAGGTCTGAAGGAAGTCCCCGGGGGGGGGAAGAAAACTGCATTTCTCACTCCCCTCTACCTTTTTAGGTCTTTAGACATTGCTCAGAAATTGTTAGGGGAAAAGCATGGTGAAGTCAGCGATTTGTGGAGATAAATTGACAGTGGATTAGTATAACTTCTGTGGTGATTCTGGGAATTGTCATTTTCTAACCAGGATAGTGAAATTCTAAAAAGTGGCCTAGCTATGCCTAGCATATCATAGCTGTGATTACAACTGGTAACCCCCCCCATTGCTGCGTCCTACTCCTATTCTTCCATTTACCTTTGAGTGTCCTCTTACATTAAGATCTTCATTTAAATAGTCTTTGGTTAGGAGATGACCTTTGATACTTATTGGGATGGAACCAAGGGTAGTTCAGGAACAGCAAAACTGAAAACAACAAACCATAATTCAGAACACCAAAGACTGTACATTATTCACCTGGAACCAAACCAGCCAAATCTCTCCCCACCCTAAAGCTCAGGGAACCTTGGGGAAGAGGGGACAGCAAGCCTCCAAGAGCCTGAAGATGGGGAAGACCAACGATATGCAAGATATTCCACATAAGTCAGAGCTGCAGCAGCCAGGATTGGACTTTGCCTAATCTGCACAATGGCTGACATGTCAATGACCCCCAAAAGTCTAGCATGAAACACAGGGGAGAAGGCTTCAGGCAGTCAGGTTAAACAGTCAGAGTTCCCATACTAACAGGGAATCTCTGGGCTATACCACTGAATTCTGAACCCTCACTGAGGTGAAGGACTCAGAGGGAAGGAAGTTCAGTACCCATATAAACAGATGCTCCAGGAGAGGTGGAGGAAGGAGAGGGAGGATGGGGGCACCTATTGAGCTTGTATGATTAGGAAAAAATAAAATGTAGAATAAAAACAAAACAGAAAACAATGTTTTAACCACAATGTTTGACTTTTTTAGGTGGTACTAGAAATTTAACTCAGGTCCTCATGTTTGGATAGCAAGCATTTTTATAAACAGAACTGTCTTCCCAGCCATGATCATGTCAGATTCCTTGATTTTGATACAGAAAATAATTTTAGGTAAGGGTAAAATATTCTTATATGTCAAACTACAGTTACTTCATTTTATCATCTACCTCCATTTTGTGGTTACTATTCCAGAGTCATATCAACTTATATCTTACTCCTAATACCACTCAAAATTAATTATTTTTAATTAATCATTTCCTTTAAGTCAAAAGAAAGTACCTAGTATTAATTGTATATTTTGGTTTTCTCTTATATGTGATTTCGTTTATTATATTCTCAGATCTTCGAATCCAACTGTGGCCAAAAATACTAAATAAGAAATTACAGAAATGAAAAATTTGTAAATTTAAACTTATGTGTTATTCTGAATGGCAGTGTCATGGTTTGAAATGTGAGTTATTCCCCACAGGCTCGTGTTTTTGAATCTCACCTTTAAAAGGTAGAGCCTTGCTGGAGGGAGGCAGTCAAAGGGGGTGGATCTTGAGTTTGATTAGCTCCACCCTTCTTCCTAGAGAAGTCTGCTCTTGCAGTTGGCACTTTTGCAGCTCTCAGTCACCTGGATGAATGTCATTTAGGCCACCTGCAGCTTCTGCCCGCTAGCCATGCCCCTTCCACAATAATGAACTGCATCCCTCATCTGGAATAAATCTCACTTTTCTTCCTTAAATTGCTTGACTTCAAGTGGTGTCTCACCACAACAGACAAGAATAACCAGCATAGGCAGTATGATACTGTAAGGTTTTACAAAAAGAAAGGGCGGGTTAGCCAAGCCACAGACAAAAAATGGAAAAGGTTTATTGTTTACACAGCTACATGACTAGTGACTAATCCTCAGAAGGGAAAAGAAGCCAGAACTAAAAGTGGAAGGGAGCCATAAGCTATGTTACCAAGTGTGGGCTTTGCAAGTACGTGCTAGCAGTGACCAGAACTTTCATTACTAAATGTGGGGTCTGAAGGAAAGGGAAATCCTAACATGCCAACTTTTTTATTGATGATAAGGGGTTGTAATAGTTATTCTTAACTATTGTTGTGGAAGAGCATTCAAAGTAAAGTAACTTATGTGAGAAAGTGAGATTTATTCAGTTTATCATTCCAGAGGGAAGAAATAGTCTTTCATGGTAGAAGCAACATTGCTGGTGGCTGAAACTAGAGATAGGCTAACATCCTAGAGGCTCAGAGCTGCTCAGTCCAATAGGCCAATGGGTGATGGCTGAGGGCTGGACAATTCCTGAAGAGTCTTTGGTCACATTGAAGACTTGGAGGGTTAGAGGGCTGGAAGGTCAAAGTGGCAAAGAAGCTGGGCAGGAGGGAAGAGAGTTTTCTAACAGTTTCGGAGAGTCTCTCTTCAAAATCTTTTGTTCTATGATTACTTTCATCTGGTCTGCTATTATGAGATTCCAATCAGATCTAGAGATGTCTTTTGTATTGTAAATGTATTGATTTGCATAATCTCTTCGAGTAATCTGACAGCTGATTTTAGGTAATGCCCGGTGTGGTCAAGTTGATACCTAGGATTAACTATCACAGGAATTATGTATCATTCTTTGCTACTTCCTTCTAGATGGGGTCAATGTGGGAGAGGCAGCAGGCTGGAGTGACAGAGTTCTGTCCTGGTAATCCAAGGTGAAGAGGAACATGATGGGGCTCAGAGAGATAACACTGATAAAAAATTAAGAAGGCAATTGAAGGTTTGATTAAAGGAGATGAATTTTTGTATACAGGAGGATTGGAAAGTTTAGCTACATTGAACTTGCTAACCATCTGGTTTAGCTTATCTAATAATATGTAATAGTCATCAGAATGTTAGGTCACATACAGAAGATGACAATAAATGGCAAGAAGGGGCTTAAAATTGGACCAAAATAATTTTGCCTCTGGATTTGCAACATTTCAGATCTCTCCACTTTATTAGAGACTCCAATTAAGTCAACCAGCTTTACAAGTGCAACAATGTCTCTTCAGGAACTTATAGTCAGTTCTCTGTTGGCAAAACATCAGAGTTTTGTACATATAGAGGACACATAATTGGCCACATATGTTCCAAGTAGCCCGGAAGGCCCATTCCTAGTGGCTCATGTAAATGAGACTGTGTAGCAGGTGGTGTAAATGAGGCTGAATAGCAAGTGGGGGAGCAGTCTTCAAGAGAAAAAGAGAGAAAGAGACAGAGACAGAGAGAGACAGAGAGAGAGACAGAGAGAGAAAGAAATTAATTGGAAGAGCCATTAATGAAGAAACACCCGGATCATATTTTTTAACATTTTTATTATTATTTCTGCTCATACAAACTTAATAGGTAGACCAGTTCCCTCCCTCCCTCCTCCTCCCCCCGAACCCCCTGTTCCCCCTTCCTCCCTCCCCATCTCCCAGTGCCTGCCCCCCAATTCCCAGAGAGTCCTTTATTGTGAATACCTAACTCTCCTCTGGGTCCTCCTTTCCGATGACGTAAAAGGACCCAGTGGCATTTCCCTGAACCCTTTCTCGTGTTCCCCTTAAGCATAGGAACACTACTATGGCCATCAATCCCTTGCCTCCAAGGATCTTGGTGCCTTTAGCCGATGTTAGACTTTGTGAGGTCAATAGTGTGACGGACATGGCGCAGGGCATGCAAAGTCCTATTATGATTGCTTCAGCCCTATCTAGTGTGGAGACTCTTCAAATCATTGCTCCCCCCATCCTTTTGCTCTTACAGTCTTACCGCCCCCTCTTCCGTAAATGTCCCTGAGCTTCAGGATGGGGGGAGATTAGGCTGGCTTAGTTCTATGTGGATGATATAGAGTCTCTGAAGTTCTGGGTTGTGGTTTGTTGATTTTCTTTTGCAGTTTTGTTGCTCCTGCAATGCCCTTCACTCCATCCTGATGGGCACTGTATGTCACCCCCTGGTCAGAGACAAAAAACTGTTAAACTGGAGTCTTGTTATAATAGCACATTCAAGGGTAGATGTAATAAAAGCAGGAAACCTTGGTGAGGGAGAACACCTGGATCATATTAAATTTACTAGCCATAATGATCCATGCCTGATTATATATATAGTTTTTTCATCTTCTGCATCTGATACAACATTGCATATGACCTGAGATTACAGATAAATATATGATTATAGTAAGCAATTGGGTTATCTGGCTGAGAGAGATAAGGGTAATTTTAACAGAGGGAAATCATTTGTAGCATTTGGGCCAGAGTGCTTTAGTTAAAAATGCATAGCATCAAATTAAGACCTTTTAGCAATATTGCATAATCTCATGGGAAAAGCAATTAGACCCTTTCCGAATTAAGATTTTATGGTCTTCATGTACAACACAGCATGCAAAATTGTTATCTGTATTACTGGAATTAATAAGGAGAAAAAATTATAAAGAAAATTGAAAACACTTGAATATATGAAGTTTAGTACTTATCAGGTATGTTTCTGAGGGTCAGTGCCTTCTAATAACATACTGTAATTTACCAGGAAGAATTTTACTAGATTTAAAATTTCCTTTAACCATCACATTATGAACTTGCTTTAACCTCCTAAATTGTATAACCTCATAAACCTCCTGACATATACTTCAACCTTCTAAATAACCATATTTCAACCATCAGCAATATATCTCATATCTTTCCCTCTATTTGTTCCCTTACTGTTTTGTCATATTAGATACCAGATAAAACATGTCTTTTAAAAAGTACACAGTAACATTAAACCTCATCTTTGAAAGAAACAAAGAATTGGGCCTGATTTGGCAATTGTAAGACATATAAACACCCAATCACATATAGGCAATGCATATCCATACACTTAAAATCCAACAGTTTGTATGTCTCATGCAAGCTTATCATTTGTATATTTAAAACTGCCCTTGTAGAGTTTTAAAGTAACCTTTTCTTTCCTCTCTAGTTTGAATTGCTCAAGATAAGAACTTTGGATTTGAATGTTAGTAGGATCAAGTCTTTGAAATCCCCACTTTGAAAAACTTTAATAAAAACAAAACTTAGTAAAAGTTCTTTTAACTTTGCTTTTTCTTGTTCAAAGGGTATATATATATAAGTAGATCCAAGACACTATGAAATAGCAAATGAACAAACCGCACAAGGTTACAGAAGAAACATTTAAGCTTTCTTTAGAACACAATAGCATTTAATAAATTAGAAACATTCAGAAATCATTACATTTGGATTAAGTCTGACAAATGAAAAAGTGTTATTTTTGGCAACATATGGAAAACAGAAGACTGGCAGGAGGGCATTGGAGCCCTGGAAGTAAGGTAGAAGCCTGGAGGGATCTTCAGGACCTTGGTAAGAACATAAATGATATATTACTCTTGTGGTAAATTGTTACCAGAATTTAAAACGACTGGTGACCAGGAAAGGTTTTATTATGATAAATGAAAGATCCTTTTTTTTCTATAAAGGGAAAGGTAAAATTCCATTTAGTGACATTATATTAGTCATAAATGACAAAAAAAAAAGAGTGGCCCCTTTTTTTTTTGTCCCACATTTTATTTTTTTCCTAATCATACAAGCTCAGTAAGTACCCCTGTCCATTCCCTTCCCCTCCCCTCCCCAGTAGTCCCCCATTGCAATTTCCCTCCTTACCCCCTTCCTTTCACACCCCTCCCTCCTTCCTCTTCTATCAGAGCCTTCCCTTCCTCCCTCCCATCCCCTGGAGCATCCTTTTGTGTGAACACCAAACCTTTCTCTGAATCCTCCACCTTATAGAGAGTTCAGGACCCAGTGGCATAACCCAGAGCCCCTACTTGTGTTTCCCTTTAGTATGGTAAATCTATTATGGCTGTTTAATCCATTGCCTCTAAGAATCCTACTGCCTGGAGCCCTCTCTGTGATCCATATTAGACTTTGGGGGCTCATTGACATGTCAGCCATTGTGCAGATCAGGCAAAGTCCAATTCTGGCTGCTGCAGCTCTATATTGTGTAGAGTATCTTGCATATCGTTGGTCCTCCCCATCCTTAGGCTCTTACAACTTTGTTGCCCCCTCTTCTGCAAGGTTCCCTGAGCTTTAGGATAGGTTGAGATTTGGCTAGTCTGGTTCTAAGTGATTAATGTAGAGTCTTTGATGTTCTGAATTATGGTTTGTTGTTTTCAGTTTTGCTGTTCCTGCACTGCCCTTGGCTTCATCCTGATTGGTATCAAAGGACACCTCCTAACCAAAAATAAAAGTCCGTTTAAATGAAAATCTTAATATAAAAGGAGACTCAAAGGTAGATAGAAAAATAGGAGTAGGACACAGCAGTGGGAAGAAGGGGCTCAGTGTCCAATTTGCCGGATGGTTCCCATCTATCCACCAGTCCCTGTATCCTCCCTGATTGGTGAGATCAAACCTGTTCAGTCCCAAGTGACCAGGAAGGAAAGTTAGAGTGAGCTGCATCGGATGTCTGGCTACATACAGGCAATACTTGACCATGATCTATTTTCTCTACTGAAGCATGATCCTCTATCTCCTTTCTTTTGAGGTACTCCTTCTCCTTCCCTCCTGTTAATAATCCTTTGCAATTGCAGTGATTGTTACAGAGATTTACCTTTGAAAATGTCATTAAGTGGGTTTGGAACTTGGATCCACTTATTGAGGAGTACACTTGGTGTCTAACTTTCTGTGTCTGGGATACTTCACTCAATATAATTTTTTTCTAATTCCATCCTTTCCTGGCAAATTTCATTAATTCATCTTTTCTGATGGCTGAGTAGTAACTAGACCATTGTATAAATGTACCACATTTTCATTATCCCTTCATCAACTGTTGGGCATTTAGGTTGATTCCATGACTTTGTTATTGTAAATGAACATGGTTGTACTCATGTCACTGTAGGGAATTTCTACATTAAGGGGGATTATTTCCAATAATTGTATAGCAAGATCATATGGCATTTCAATCTTTAACTTTTTAAAGAAATCACCATACTGATCGCCAAAGTGGTTGTATGAGCTTGCATTCCCACCAGTAATGTATGAGAGTTCCCTTTTCTTCACATCCTCTTGAGCATTTGGTTTTGTTTGTATTGTGAATTTTCCCCATGCTGACCAGGATGAGATGATATCTCAGGGTAGTTTTGGTTTGCATTTCCCTGATGGCTAGGGATATGGAGCATTTTTTAGGATCTATGTTAGACATTTCAATATCATCCCTGGAAAAGTTTCCTTTAAGTTCTGAGGCCCATTTTCTAATTAGGCTATTTATCTCCCTGGTGTTTAGTTTTTTTAAGTACTTTGTGCACTGTGGATAATAAAGCTCTATCATATATGTGGTTGGTGAAGATTTACTCCCATTCTGTAGGTTGCCTTTTTGCTTGGTTTACAATCTATTTAGATGAACAGAAGCTCTTTAATATCAGAAGATTATGTTTATCGAGTGTTGCTTCTACTGCCTGCACTATTGGATTTCTATTTAGGAACTGTTGGCCTAGCCCAATCAGCTCAAGGGAGTTCCCCACACTTTCAACTAGGGTTTCTATAGTTGCTGGCCTAATATTAAGGTCTTTGAGACATTTGTAATTAATTTTTGTGCATGGTAACAAGTACAAGTCCAGTTTTAATCTTCTGCATGTGGATATCCAGTTTTGACAGCACCATTTGTTGAAGATGCTATTCTTTTTCCATTGAATTTTTTGGGCCCTTTGTCAAAAATCAAATGGCTATAATTGTGTGGGCTTATATCTGGATCTTTAATCCTTATCCATTGATCTGTGTGTCTATTTTGGAGCCAGTACCAGGCTGTCTTTACAACTATGGATTTGTAGTATAGACTAAGGTTTGGTATGGCAATACCTCCAGCTGTGTTTTTTTTACTCAGGATTGTTTTAGCTACCCTGGGTCTTTTGTGCTTCCATATGGATTTTGAGATTGTTTGGTCAATTTCCTGAAAGAATTGCTTGGGAATTTTGATTGGTATAGCATTGAATCTGTATATGGCTTTTGGTAGGATGGTCATTTTTATGATGTTGATTCTGCCAATGAAAGCCTGGGAGATCTTTTCACCTTCTGATGTCTTCTGTAATTTCTTTAGGATTTTAAAGTTCTCATTATAAAGGTCTCCACTTCTTTGATTAGATTTATACCAAGGTATTTCATTTTTTTAGGAGCTATTATAAGAGGAATTATTTGTCTCAGGACTTTTTCACTTTTTTCATCCTTGCTATATAGGAGGGCCACTGATTTTTGCAAGTTTAGTTTTTAACCTGCCACTTTGCTGAACTTATGTATTAGTTCCAGGAGTTTCCTAGTGGAGCTTTTAGGATCATTCAGGTCCCTTTACACCCCACCCCGCTCCGCCGGTCGGGACGCGCGCGCGGTCCAGCCGGGCCTCACCCTGCGCCCTAGTGACAGAGTCCAAGCCCTGTCCTACGCCCAGCACACAAGGCAGCTCATCTCCTGCGGTGGTGACGGCGACATCGTTGTCTGGAACATGGACGTAGAGCGGCAGGAGACCCCTGAGTGGCTGGATAGTGATTCCTGCCAAAAGTGTGATCAGCCTTTTTTCTGGAACTTCAAGCAAATGTGGGACAGCAAGAAAATCGGTCTGAGACAGCACTATTGCCGGAAGTGTGGGAAGGCGGTGTGCGGCAAGTGCAGCTCCAAGCGCTCCTCCATCCCGCTCATGGGCTTCGAGTTTGAAGTGAGGGTCTGTGATAGCTGCCACGAGGCCATCACAGATGAAGAACGTGCTCCCACGGCCACCTTCCATGACAGCAAACATAACATTGTACATGTGCATTTTGATGCCACAAAGGGATGGTTACTGACTTCTGGAACTGACAAAGTCATTAAGTTGTGGGATATGACCCCAGTGGTGTCATGATGTCTCTCCCAGGAACTAGAAAGATGGTTTTCACTAAAGAAACATTTGTTCTAAGCTGAATCATTACTGGAGATGTAAAGCAGACATTCGAGCAGAAAGAGAAACTGGATCCTCAAGGTGAATCAACATCTTCCCAACGCAGTCAGTGGTGAGCCAGTGACAGGACACTGGCGGGGACTCTTCAACCTGTTCATACAGTATAAAAGAAAATATTTTTTTATCAAATGGTTTATACAGCCTGGCTGTGCTATGTTTGTTTTGAGTATACCGAAAAAACTGTGCAGGATGTTTAGTTTTCTTTTTTTTTTAATTTTTTTTTTTTATTCAACTGTGTGCATGTGTGTGTCTGTGTGTGTGTGTGTGTGTGTGTGTGTGTCTGTGTATGTGTAGAACCACGGAAAAATTTGCGAACCACCATGGACGCCTCCACCTCCTTCTGCCCAGGGATTCACAGGCTCTGCCCTACCAGGACCGGAAACGCAGGCCGCCCCCGCTTCAGCCTGGCGTCTATACGTGGGATCTGGGATCCGAACTCAGGACCTTCCGCCTGCAAGGCGGAGGCTTAACCCCTGAGCCACCTCTCCAGCCCCTAGTTTTCTATTTTCCAACTTTCCATTTTATTTGTTGTTTTCTGGGTCAAAAAAAAATGAAAGAAATACTTGTTCAGGGTATTGGTCCTTAAGAAGTGGTATCTGCATTTTCCTCACCTCGGCACGTGGTGGGCGGCAGCGACTTTCTCCTCTAGAGTCTTCACTGAGTGCCACACCATCTGTTTTCCACTGGAGTGTGCCATGTAATCACACTGTTATTCCCAGTATTTTTGCTCTTGAGGCCTCAGTGGAATGAGTTGGAGAACCTTTTAGGGGCGTCTGCCAGCTGAGTTCTTGAATGGCCTAAGGAATGGCCCGAGTGTGTTACATGACTCATTCATGCTGCTTCACTAGAGAGGATTGTGTTGCTGCCTCATTTTTCTGTCTTCCGACATCAGAAGATGCCGTGAGAAGCTGCTCTCGGCCCACATGCAGGTGACATAGCTCAGTGCTTCAGCCATCAGTGCCTGGATCTTTTAGGAGTCATTTGGGGTTCCTGAGCCTGCGCTGCTTTATGATTTTTTGGGGGGGAGGGGAGATTATGTTTCTGACATAGTTCTCGCCTATTCATAACAAGAAAAACAAAATGAAACAAAAATCATTCCATGCTCCGAAAAAAAAAAAAAAAGGATGTATGATCAGGTCATCTGCAAATAGACATATCTTGATTTCTTCCTTACCAATTTGAATCCCTTTTATCTCCCTCTCTGGTCTTATGGCTCCAGCTAAGACTTCAAGTACAATATTGAATAGAAGTGGTGAGAGTGGACAGCCTTGTCTAGTTCCTGATTGAAGCAGGAATGCTTCAAGTTTTTCCCCATTGAGTATAATCCTTGCTGTTGGCTTGCTGTGTACAGCTTTGATTATGTTGATATAAGTTTCTTTCATTACAACTGTCTCTAGGGTTTGATTATAAAAGGATGTTGGATCTTATCAAAAGCTTTTTCTGATGTATTCTGGAGTATCATGTGGTCTCAGACATTGGATTGGTTTATATGATGGATTACATTTATTGATTTGCATATGTTGATCCAACCTTATGTGCCTGGGATAAGGCCTACTTGACAAAAGTTAATGATCTTTTTGATATGTTTTTGAGTCCAGTTTCCTAGATTTTGTTGTATGTCGGGACCTCAGTCTAGGTGATCTCAATAATCTGGCAAGGTTAAACAAAGATGTTTTGATGGAGGAAATCTGGAGGGCAGCTCAGGATGTTTTGACCAGTACTCAGGGGAAGTCAGGAGGCGGCAGCTCAGGATGTGTTGAATAGCTCAGGATGGAGGAAGTCATGAGGGAGTAGCTCAGGATATTTTAAAGAAATTTCGCTACATACAGCCTGCATGCTGGCTTGACCTTAAAGATGATTGGTTGTCCATTTCCGCACCCTGGAATTCCTCTGTCTATATAAGATGGCTGTGGACTTGCAATAAAGGAGTTCCTGCTTGACTAGACTCCCTGTTGTGTCTGATTGTCCTTGGGAAGTGAGGGCTGGGCTAGACTCCCTGTCACGTCTGATTGTCCTTGGGAAGTGAGGGCTGGGAGCGGACAGACAGTGCACTCACCTTTCCCCAATCCCCCATGTGGAGGACCTGCCAGACCAGCCTACAGGACAGAGCTGAGATCCCCGGGGAACCCCACAGTTGTGAATTTTTGCATCTGTCTTCATTAAAGAGATTGGCCTATAGTTTTCCTTTTTAAGTATATTTTTATTAGGCTTTGGGATTAATATTATATTAGCTTTGTAGAAAGAATTTAGAAGTGTTCTTTCCTTTGCTATTTTATGGAATAGTTGAAGGAGTAGTGGTGTAAGTTTTTCTTTAAATGTCTGGTAGAACTCTGCTGAATCCATCTGGTCCAAGACATTTTTTGGTGGGAAGATTTAAGATTACTTCATTGATTTGCTCATATGTTGTAGGACTATTTAAATCATTCAAAACTTCCTGATTCAGTTTAGATAAGCTGTGCTTACTCAGGAATTCATACATTTGTGTTATCAAATTTCATGGAGTATAAGTTTTTGAAATATGACCTTATAATTTTCTGAATGTCTTGGGTATCAGTTGTGTTAACTCCATTTTCATTTCTAATTTTGTTAATTTGGGGGTTTTTTCTCTTGACTATATTAACCAATCTTACTGATTTTTTTTCACAGAACCAGCTTTTTATCTGATTGATAAAATCATTTTCCTTATCTCAATTTCTGATATTTCTCCCCTGATTTTGCTAATTTTCTCTCTTCTACTGCTTTTAGGATTGGATTGCTCTCGTGTCTCTAAAGCTTTAAGCTACATTGCTAAGTTATTTACTTGTAACAGTTCCTTTGTTTCCATAGGCATTAAGAGCTCTAAACTTAACTCTAAAGACAGCTTCATTGTTTCCCAGAGATTTTGATATATTGTATTTTCATTATCATTTGCTTTAAGGAAATCTTGAATTTCCCCTTTGATTTCTTTCTGAACCCATTTCTCCTTCAGCATCATAGTGTTTAATTTCCAAGAGTTAGTGTATTTTCTGTATTTGTTGTATTGTGGATGTCAAGCTTTAGACCATGGTGTTCTGATAGAATACAGGCTATAATTTCAACTTTCTGGTACATGTGGAGATTCATTTTGTGGTCCGATATGTGGTCTATTTTGGAGAAAGTTCCATAGGCTGCTGAGAAGAATGTGTATTCCTTGGTGCTTGGATGGAACGTTCAATAGAGATCTGTTAGGTCCATTTCAGTAAGGGTTTGATTTAGTTTCAATGGGTCTCCGTTGACATCCCCAAGCATTATTGTTTTGGGATTGATTTCTTATTTTAGACGTTATAGAGTTTGCTTAATGAATCTGGAGGAGCCCATATTAGGTGCATGTATGTTCAGTATTGTGAAGTCTTGCTAGTGAATTGTTCCTATGACTTAAATGTAGTATCATTCTATATCTTCTATGATTTTCTTTAATTTGAAGTCCACTTTGTCAGATACCATAACTGTTATACTGCTTGTTTCCTGGATCCATTAGCTTGAAGTATTTTTGACCTGCCTTTTCTTTTAGAATGTACCTATCTTTTGTGTTGAGATGTTTCCCAAAGCAGCAGATGGATGGGTTGTGATTTCTAATCCGTGTTTGTAATCTGTGTCTTTTGATTGATGAGTTAATTGCATTGACATTTAGTGTTATGATGGAGAAAATACTTTTGATTCCTGACATTTTTTGTGTTTAGTGGTTTTCATAAGTGCATTATTTAGCTTGTAGGTTGTGGTGGTATTAAACTTTCATTCTGTCCTACTGGATATGCTTGTTCTTTTCCCCCAAGCTTGAGTATCTTTTCTAGCATTTTTTTTTTATGATATGTTGGTCATTGAACAAGTCATGCAAAGTCCTATTATGATTACTTTGGCCCTAACATGTGTGAACTATCTTGCATGTTGTAACTCCTTGCTAATATTATGTACTAAATTGACAAATTTCCAGAAGTGGAAAGTGCAGCAGAGATTAAGTATTTTTAATTTTTATTCTTCTTTAATATGCATACTTACATTTTTATTTACTTGTTTGTATGTTTCTCACATTTTAGCCAAAACTAGCCTGGAACTAATTAAGCAGGACAGGGTGTTCTCAGACACCTGGTAATAACATCCTCCCAATAATTGGAAATACAATCATCACATACAATACCTAAATAACATAATATATTAAATTATATAAATTTTCAGAAATGTAACTTTTTGTAGCTGAGTATATATTTTCAATTAATTAATTAATTACTCATTTATTTGTGGTGTTTGTCATGTGTAACTTTTGCCTATCTAGGCCTGCAACTAAATAGGAAAATCAACATATACTCAAAGTCCTGACATTCTGTTTTTTTTAATTTTTTTCTGCTCATACAAACATAATAGGAACCTCTGTCCCCTCCCTCCCTCCACCCCTCCCTCAACCTCCCTACTTCCTTCCCCCTTTTTTCTTTCCTTTCCCCCCTCCCTCCCTCTTTTGATTTGTGAGTTAATTACATTGGCATTTAGTGTTATGATGGAGAAAATACTTTTGATTCTTGACATTTTTTGTGTTTAGTGGTTTTCATAAGTGTATTATTTAGCTTGTAGGTTGTGGTGGTATTAAACTTTCATTCTGACCTACTGGATATGCTTGTTCTTTTCCACAAGCTTGAGTATCTTTTCTAGCATTCTTTGGAGGCCTGGTTTGGTGGTCATGTAAGCCTTCAAGTTATCTTTACAGTGGACATTTTTCTTTCACCTTCGATCATGACTGATAGTTTGATGAATGTATCAGTCTGGGTTGACATTTGTGTTCATTCAATATTCCAAGTATGTCTCTCCAAGCTTTTTTTGCTTTTACTGTTTCCATTGAAAAATCATTTGTTATTTTAATAGGTTTACCTTTAAGATGACTTTTTTTTCTCTTGAAACTCTCAGCACATTCCCTCTGTCTTGTATGTGTAATGTTTTGAGTATTATTTGCTGTGGTGAGTTTCTATTTTAGTCATATCTGTTTGGGGTGTGGAATTCCTCTTGTATTTGGATGGGCCTCTCTTTCGATGAGGAAAGTTTTCCTTTATGATAATTTGAAAATTTTCCTCAGGTGTGATATTTTGGGATTCTTGATGGTATTCTGTGAATGTGCATGTTAGGTTCTTCAAGGTGTCCCATAACTCTTGAATATTCCTCCCAATTAGCTTTAACTACCTCTTCAATTGAACTGGTTTGTTCTCCCACTTTTTTTTTCAAGATTTGATATTCTATTTTCTGCTTTGTCAGTTCTGCTAATGAGATTCTGTGTTGTTTTGGGTTGAAGATAGCTTGTCTTTTAGTTTGAGTTTAAATTCTGCTTGAGATTGTTTTAACTGGTCTGTGCCTATTTTTGTTTCTTCAACTGCTTTTCTCATCTCCTCCAAGTGCATCTTGTGTACCTGTTTAAAGTAGTTGATATGGTTATTTAACTTCTCCTGGATTTCCTCTTTCATTATTTTGATCATAGTAAAGATCAGGTTTTGAAAATCTTTATCTTGGGCTTTCTGGCATTCTTGGCTATTTTCTGGCTGTGGCTATTTTGTTCTGGTTGGATTCCATCTTTACAGGATTGATTCTTTTTGTAGGAGATTTGTTGTCTTGTTTTTTATTTCTCATAGATTTGTGTGGTGACCTGGGCATTTTTGTTTCACCTCTTATGTCCTTTTTGTTTTTGGCTGAACTGAATTAGATGGTATTATTACATTGAGCTGTTATTGCCAGTGTTTGCCTTGGAGTTGGATATGTCTGTCTGGTCTTTTTGTTATTTCCTAGATTAGGCTATTGGATTAGGCTATTGTCTACTAAACCTGTCAATTAAGGCAGGTTTAGTAGTCAGGGTTTGAATATTAGTATGACAGTGTACCTTTTCGGTTTACTTCCTTGGCAATATGTGAGGATGAATGATATAAAGTTATATGTTTTGGAGTGGCTATATGGAAATTTTAAACTTTGTTGACTAATAATTGAGAGGAAAAGGAAGGTAAAAAGAGTTTACCCATTTGATGAGATGATTTTAGAAAATGTCAGATGAATGGTGTTGATCCCCTAGCCCATTGCTTTGGTTTTCTCTGGACTCTGTTGCAAATCCTGAGGAGCAGGGAGTCCACCCGTGTCTGTGGTCCCAGGCAGAAAATGGGAGAGCAGCCATTTTGGATGTCCACATGGTGATGCCATATTAGTCCTGACTGGCAAAGAAGTCAGAGTGGTCATTTTTGAGTGCCCAAAGCATTCTTGGAAGTGCAAAGAGAGTAGAGAGACTAGAAGAAAAAAAGAACAAAAAAAGGAGCTTCTGTCTTGAAAGGCATGATCCAGAACACACGTAAATAAACAAAAATCAAATTGGTGAAAATCTTGATCCCAGAAAAGGAGCAGAATCTGTTATGAGTAGAAGCATCACTAGTGGGTGGGACAATCAGCACACTGGTCTACATGACCATAAGAATGAGAAGAAGATGGCATTGATCACCCTAAGTGAGAGAGAGTGACCACAAAGGAAAAACCCACTACAGATTATAGTGATCACAGTGAGAAGGAGAAAGGAGTCACAGAAACCCTTGCATACACCAATATGCTAGTGATGGGTATAGGACAAGAGAAAAAGAGAGATCAAATGAGAGAGAGAGAGAGAGAGAGAACTAACCTGGTCACAGGAGTTTCATGGTGGTGGCTGTGAGCTCCTTATTAGAAACTGGGGTCAAGAAAGGAGTGTCCTAGCCTGTATTTTTGACAACATTATATAAGGTTTTAAAAGAATAAAGAGCAGACAAGGAATGTAAAAAGTTTACTGATTACATAGTTACATGGCTGATGGACTAATCCTTGGAAAGAAGAAGAAGCCAGATCTAAAGGAGGAAGGAAGCTTTTCATCCCTGTGAATGTGGGTGGGGAGAAAGGTAAGGGAGTTATCTATCCCCATGAGCTAACTCATCAAACATGGACTTTACAAGTGCTTGCTGATAGTGACCAACAAGCAGAACTTTTGCTCTGAATGTGGGGTTAGGGGGAAAGGGAAATTCTAACAGGTATCTCTTGCTGTGTGGTTTTGTGTTATCTAGGCAGTAAGTCATCCTTTTGAGTATGTACATGCTATATATGCTACTTGCCTCATAGTTACCTGTAATGATATCTCATTATTTGTTTTTAAGTAACTTATTTTACTTAGTAATCATGAAGTACAAAAGCAGTGACAATGAAAATTTGGACATGTCAAAGAGAAGCCATTAAGTGAAAAGGTAAAAAAAAAACAAAGATATTTTGAGAGAATTTGTACTCAAATGATTTGTGGATATGTCTATATATATGCATGTGTAAATGTATATAGTTGTTTCAGTTTATTGTTATGTTGTCAATCTTTTGTTTTTGGACTTTGTCCTAAGTTTATATATACTATAAAAATAAAAGTTTTATATTATTTCCAGTATTATAGTTTCAGGGGGATATCAGAAGTCTTAGAACCTTGAAGAGGGATAACTACTGTACTTCCTATATGCTTGACATTTATTTTACCTCCTACGTGAGTTATATAGTCCTTAAAACAACCTTCAGAGTCAGAAAAATCAAAGCAAGGACTGTTCAGGTTGTGTGTTCATAATAAGGGCAGTGAATAGAGTGATTAAGTATAGTGACCAAGTGGGAAGGGAAATAAGATCAACTTGTTTCTGAATCTTGGGAAAGGGTACTGTGAGTAAAATTACTCTTATGAGTTAAAGATTTCATTTGTATCAGCATCATAGCACCAATAAGGCTTGGTTAAAATTGCATGACTCACAGATTTAGGCAGAGCCACGGCTCAAAGATAAATGCTCAAGCTTCAACTGTGAGCTCTCAGGATCCTCCTCCCTGGGTCTCTGCTCCACTCCTCCCACAGTTCCATGATCAGGTGAGGATGGGTCTCCTTCAGGGCTTGGTAGAGTTGATCTTTGCAGGTCTGATCCCAAGAACGGCTGAGGCTAAACAGATTCCGCATTTGGCCTGGCTTGGTGGTCTCAGCCCGCACCATCTCATATTCTTCTTCACTCAGCACCTGACCATACAGCTTGTCCAAGAGAGGGTTCACTGATGTCACTCGAATCACTAGTTGTTCCTGGTACTGGTCCACAAAATGCAGCATAGCTGGAGCATCTTGGGTGTAAATAGAATATGATATTGGCAGTAAGAAAAGGCTCCCATGGTAGGCTTCAATCTATTTTATTTTAAACTCTCTCTCTCTCTCTCTCTCCTTCTGTTTGTGTACACATGAATATAAGGGTCAACATTCAACCTCAGGTACTGATACACAGGGAGCTGGCTACTTGTTGAAACAGGATCTTGCATTGGCCTGGAGTTTACCTATTAAGCTAAGCTGGTTGGCAATTAAGTCTCAGGGATCCACATCTCCCCCAGAGCTGGAATTATAATAACATACTATCATGCCTGACTGCCCCTGGGCATGCATCTCTCTAATCTCATCTTGGTGAAGTTTGACATCATCCTCTCTTTTTTGTTTTCCCTCCCCTTCAAGACCACTGACACCTCCACTGACTCTTCCCTTCTGTCAGTAGTTACTGACCTTTCAGAGCTGAAGCAAATGGTGTTACAAGTCTGAGGTCTCCTGCAAAAAAAGAGAGATGAAGATGTTTAGTCTCATTTTGCAGTCCAGGATGTTCTGGAATTCAGTAGGTGTCATAAACTGGCCTTGAATTACTAGTTCAGCTTCCCCAATGTTGGACTACATGTATGGTCACCATATCTGGCTTTTGTGATGATATACTACAATAATATTAGTTATTAAGATATATGACACAACTTTAAACTCCTCCATTTCTAAAATTCTTACTTTTCAGGAATAAAATTCAGACAAATTCTGATAGAACGTGGAGTAAAGACAGGAAGGGCTTATAGACTTATTCCAGGAAAAGAGATTGCTCTTACACATTGTGAAACTGAGGCACAAAAACTTGTAATAATTTATAAATAAATAGAAAACAAAAATAAGTAATGTAGATTTCTTCCACAACTCCACAATCTAAATTTTATCCATCTTGGTCTGAATTGAATCCTTTGTAGAGGACTAACCAAGTCCTAATCTAGATGACTCAAATTGTTTGACATCTTATTCTAAGCAGAAATCTACTTCATTGTCTTTGTTTGGTCTTTTACACTCTTCTAACACATATGTATATCCTGAATTTGACATTGGATTCAATGTCAAATGAATTACAACACGCAGAAACTAGAAGGCTTTCAGCAATAATAACAAATGAACAGGCTTTAAAAGTTACTTGTTAAGACCGAATGAAGATAGTTTGATCAAATCCTAAGTGCAAGGAAGCTGTCACAAGGGATCAGCTTATTACTGGGAGACCTGGTCTCATTTACACATAGAAGGAGGTTATTCTTATGCTTCATGCTCACTGTACGGTTTCATTCAATTCTGACTCATAAATAAATTGCAATATCTATTGAGAAGGATGAATCAGTAATCAAGAACAGAAAATATGAGGAGCTGCAGATATCTAACTTTCATAGGGAAGAGAAACAAGAAAGGCTATGACAAGTTTTCCATATCTGAATGCTATCCATACAAAAGGAAATGCACTTTTATATGCCTCAAGCAACAAAATTAAGACTAATGGGAGAAAGAGGTTGGAGTAGCATAAAGATAATAACAAGTTAGGGCTGCAGCAGCCAGAATTGGACTTTGACTGATCTGCACAATGGTTGACATGTCAACGACACCCAAAGTCTAGCATGGATCACGGGAGAAGGCCTCAAACAGTAGGATCCTTAGAGGCAAGGGATTAAACAGTCAGAATAGAGTTCCCATGCTAACTAACAGGGAGCCCAAGAAGGGGCTCCCAACTACGCTACTGAGTCCTGAACCCTCACTAGGTTGGAGAACTCAAAGGGAGGTTAGGCATTCACACAAAAGGATGTCCCAGGGGATGGGAGGAAGGGACAGGTGGTGAAAGGAAAGGAAGAAGGGGAGAGAGTGCAATGAGGGATGACTGGAGAGGGGCATGGGAAGGAAGAGGACAAGGGTACCTACTGAGCATGTATGATTAGAAAAAAAAATAAAATGTGGGAGAAAAATAAAAAATTTTTAAATTTTAAAAATAAATTTTAAATTTTACCAAGAATCACTGTCTATATGTAAGAATCACTGTATGGGAAATATAAAAACATCATTTCTTAGTACCAAGACTCATCCCCATTTCTTTTCTTCTTACAACCCTTCATCTTCCCTGTCTGACTTCCTATTTTCAAATCTTTTTGTTTGTGTGGCCCACTGTGTTTCTTCTAGTCTGTGATGACTTATGCTTGACCAGATTCATGACCCAACAAGCATCCTAGATCAGTGGATATACCATTAAGAAAAGCACCTTCCTTTACTTTCCCATCATAATTAGTTCTCATTAGTGTCTCAGAGATGTGGGAAGCTTCTTGAGATCTTTCTGATGCTATAATGAGATGCTGAGAAGACCATTCCTGTGCGGTTCTTATGCAAGTATACATACCTGCCATAAAATTTGTATATCACATGCATGGACCACCACCTTTCTCCTTTAGACTCTTACAATTTTGCCTCCCCCTCTTCCTCAATGCTTACTGGGCCTTGGAGTGGAAGTGGGTGAGGCTTACATGTCCTGTTTAGGGACAAACAGTTCACAGACCTTTATTTTCTGCATTTTGGCAAGTCGTGTTTTTCAGTAATAAACACCTTCTGCTGTAGAAGGAGGCTTCCAAGTTGAGTGCTGAGTGTTCTTCCTAACTATAGGTATAATAGCAGGTATTTACATAGCAGCTTGGTGTACTGTCTTCCTATCTAAAGATTCCCTAGTGACCTTTTTCCTTCCTTTTTTTATACGTTTTTCTAGTTAACAGTAATAGGAATGTGTTACATTCTGACAAGTGAGCCTTAAGTCCAATCAGAAAGCCGTTGGTTGTCCTCTCGATACTCATGCCACTATTAATTGGTGGTAATCTGCTGCCATAGTGATTTTTATTATAATTTTCAGAACTCACAGATTGATGAGACCTTTGATTATTTTTCCCCCAGTAGCTTTTACAGTAGTCCTTGGTGTATGTGTATGTAATTCTTCACAAGTCTTTAAAAGTTGACAATATTTATTGTGTATCTCTGCTATGCATATGTATGTTACTTTTTTACTACATTTTTATTTTAAGGCTACATGCTAATAATATATGCATCAATATTATTTAACTTTTATTGTAAGTGTGGAAATACAAAATGATAATAAAGATTTTTAAAGAGAATCTGGGGGGAAATCTATTTGTAAGAGCAAAAACTAAAATAACAAAACCAAATAAATTCCTCAAAAAAATATTAACAATAACAAATCACGAATAAGTTAAATAATTGTCCTGTAATCACCTGGCCAATACATACTAGACTGAGATCCGAATCTTTATCTGATGCTAGGACTGATTAGATGTCTACCTTACTTCCAAGCTAAAGTCTGAGTAAAGTTCATCATCCTTAACCACAGTTTTCGGGGTAATTTAAGAGGTGCCATCCTAACAGTTTGACAGCTTATAGCGTTTTTTCATCTCTGGAATTTCTCTTTAAAGGATTCACACTTGGGGGATTGCTGGTGGTGGGCCAAGAGAGTGAAATCCTATTATTTAATTCCTCTTGTATATGTTGAAAATATTGGCTAATCCAAGACTAAGTATCTGATGCTAGTAAAACTAGCTTAGTTCATCAACAACAGAACCATTTAACCTTACTTCTTTGTTTCATAGCTAAAGCAGTATTATTAGAAACCCTTCTAAAATCCTTATTAATGGTATAATCTGTTTCTAAGAATAGCATGGCGAAACCAATAATCAAGAGAGAGAAAATAGGACATAAGTAATTTTGAGTTGAGTTTAAATTCTCGTAATACTAGCTGTTATGTATTTTTCAAAAGTCACACAAATTCTCTGAACTGTATCTTCATACAAATTAAGTCACTAATGATATTATTACACCTCAAAACTCTAGGGACTTATCTTACCTGGTTTCAAAAAGGCTCCCCATACTACAGCTCCATTGTTCTTATAGTTTAGTTGGAGAAAAATTCCTGAACCTATGTTATCAAGATAGATCTCAGAGAAAAGCTGGGATTCTGTGGGACTCCGATAGCATAGCTCCAGTTCCTGGAGAAAGAGTTACCATGTCAAATCTACTGCTCATCCTGAAACCTTTGACCTTTATCAATCCCATAAAATGTTTTCTAGAACTTGATTTTACTGTATTTTGTCATGCTCTTTAATTATTCATGCAGAGCTCATCGGTCAGATTGTCATATACCTAAAGGAAGATCTGTCAGGTTCACCTAATTGTCTCCCATGAAGTATATCATTATCATTGTGCATGTTTGTTAGTCTCATATTCCTGTTGTTGAATGAGTGCACAACCCTACCATTTTGGAGAATGAAGGGTTAATACCAGCATATGATTCTCTGTTACAATTCATTATCATGGCAGGGTAGTTCATACTAGCATTAGGAGCTAAGAGAACTGGCCATAGGAATTGCTCAGAGAGGAGCATACATTCCTTCCTTGTCAGTGTGTCAGCCACTAAAATACTAAAACTCTCTCCATCTTGTCTACCTGCCCCCAGAATGGTCCTATCCTGTATGGTCTGGTTCTTCCTATATCAATTAGATAATTTCCCACAGGATTTCTAAAGATTTACCGTAACTGAATAACTCTACATAGATATGCCCACACTGCTATACCATGCTAATATTTGATAAATAACAGACTTATTTCTCCCTCTTTCTGTGTAGACAAATGACAATGAAGGATACACCAAAATACTCAGCATTAGATTCATGTTGTATAACTCAAATCATAAATAACATTAATGTCTCAACATTAAATATGATCAGTGGAAGTCCATCTATTCCTGTTGCCTCCAAAAATGCAGTTTATGCCTGAGATATAGAACAAAAAAGATTTTTATTCATTAACATTATTTCCAACATCCTTTTTATGCTAGTATTTGTCTATTGCATTTTGATGCCCTCTAATGCTTTATCTTTATTCTCTTATTTCTGATTCCCTTCATTTCCATTTTGCCACTTAAGATAATAAATTCAGTGTTCTCAATTATAGATGTGTTCTTGTTGTGCTTCAACTGGATTGCATTGATGTTTTATAGCTCAAACTCTCCATGCTACGAAGTCAAGCCAATAATTGCCCCATCTTCATTTCTGATCCTCATTTCAAATCCCACAGATCCAATTTTCCTGGTAAAAGGGTAAGTATTGCACCTTGTGATACAAGTTTCCCCTGATTTAATGTATGATCTTATTGCTTAACAAACACTTGACTTCTTACTGTGGGGATGATTTCCAGCTTCTCAGAACCAGACACAGTATAGCGGGAGCCCAGATAAAGGGGGTCCAATGGTGGTGGTTTGTGTATTCTCATGAACTGGAACTTCTCTTCTTCATCATCTATAGCCTGAGGCACATATAAACCAGTTAATGGGAGATTCACACTCTATGGAATCTACTCTGAATAAGATAACATTGTTCATTAGTACAATTCTATGGGACATACTGCATCTCTGCCACACAGAGAATTGTATACTGGCACTTCTGTGATATAGATAGGAATGTGATCACTGTCAGAGAAGAATGGAAATACAAAGATTATGTTGGCATGAAGACTTCCCATCCTTCCAACTCCTGGAAAGCAGCCTCAGAAGGCTGTGTAAAGACCAATGAAGGAGCAGTGAACATGGTTGGAAGAGCCATGTGAGTGAGAAGGTCAAATCAAGGCTGATCAGAGGGCAGGACCATTTACCCACATCAGGCCTCTGCTCATAAAAGACCCACATTTACTACCATTTAGAATCTCTCTAGGCAGCTCTCGGGCTGCATTTCATGTTTTCTGTCAATTCACACTGGCCTGGTCCTTGTACTTCTCAGAATCACCTTCCGAATGGTACAGTCGTTGGGGACCAAGTAGAGATGTAAAGTGACTTCCCCCTTGGCATGGAGATGATGGTAGAGCAACGTAGTACAGGTGATGGGGATGAAGCTCCAAGCAGCAGGGATCATTCTCAGTAGAACTCCCATTCGGGAGAAGGTAGGATTTTCTAGGACTATGTAATGATGTTCCACTTTGGCTGGCTTCTCCAGGACCATCCTCTCCTCTTTAAAGTGGGCCACTTCAAACAGGGAGGTGTCCATATTCCCTTCTGTCAAAAAATAGATTAGAAAGTTGTAAATAAGGTGTCTTTATCACCTTGATCAATAAAGTTCAAAAATTAGACTCAGGGACCTTCCAGGAGACTCAGACACAATCTGATGGTCATATTCTACCAATAGTCATATATTAAAATCATCATTATAAGTTAATGTCATTGGGACTTTTGGGAAATAATCAGATACAGATTATGAACCCTTATGAATAGGGTTGGTACTATTATGAAAAATACCTAAGAGACACTGTTGGCTATAAGAATATAGCTAGAGTTTCTATAAGAGACTATGAGGAAGAAGGTCTTTGCCAGACACTGAAACTACTGGGAACCCTTCAAGGAATATGCCATGAGAGTAGTGTATTCAATTCTAACTAGATTCAACTTTCAAGTTCAGTGGTCTTTAGCTAAATTCTTATCAGTAGAATACCCCCATTTCCTTGGTAAATTGGACTAACCAGATTATAGAGTGGCTGGCTGGTATATCTATCTTTAAGTATGTGTTGTCAGAATGTTCTATGAGCTAAAGCCTCAAGACAACTCTGTCTTTGAGCTCACTGAGCATTCTGACTCCAGGCATTACCTTAATGAGCAAATAAGAACCTGGTACAGATGAGTGTCAATCAAGATCACTCATTGTTGGACAAGGACCTAAGAAAAGTGGGATTAAGATATTGACTCGTTTACCACACCATTTGTCTTTCACAAATCACTTGGAGACATCTAAACCCTGGTTTCACTGTATCAGAGGCAGCATAATGCAGTAGTAGCTAGATTTATTACTGTGTATCTCATCAGGCAGGAAAAATGTAGGTTGTCTCTGCTATTGATTGAGTTATCATCACCTACCTCCTAAATGGGTCTCTACAGTTTCAGAACTATATTAAGTCTCCACCTATATCTCCACTTTGCTCTGAACCTTCTATATGGAACAGCTACATGATTTTTGAGCTGTGAGCCTCTAGCCTGGTTCCCTTGACCTGCTCTGCTCTTGGTGAGCAGCTTCAAGTATTTACCAAGATCTTTTGAAATGAGATTTACCTTGCCCTAGATATTGAGCATTTCTTTGCTTTTTATTTTCTTGTTCATTTTTTTCTATTAGCTTGTAAATCATTTTCCTACATACCTGGTTTATTTTATGTTACTTGAGTTTGATATTTTAATATATTTGATATGCTCAATAAAGTTGATCAGTACTACTTCCTTGAAGCAAATATTAAATGCATTGAGGTACCGTGATGGTACTAAAATTTTGAATTTCAAACAATTTCCAAAGGAAAAATTAACAATATATGTTCTTTTATTATTTAGTTAAAACATGCATATAAAAATATACATATTTAACATTCATATAAGCTATAGTATATTTGTTTATCGAATCATTGTATGGATTTGATAATACATAAATGGAACTGACTGGTTCATAATTTCATCTGTGAAGCCATCAGCAATCTTTTAATTGTCCTACTAAATTCATAGACCATAGATTCCTGCCACACAGCAGTAAATGAGTTTCATTTAATGCTAGCTATATTCACATGGTCAGGTATAGAGAGCCTGGGTCATATCCCCTGCCAAAATCATGAGTTGGATGCTCCTGTCCTGCTGCTTAGGAGCTTCAGACAATTCTGTCTATTCTGGGTCCCCCCCCACTTCTCACTACCTCACCTCTTTGGCTAACACTCACCAATATACTGTGTTTCAGCATTTAAATTCAGCATCCATGTGAATATTACTCCTATTATTAGTTTCTTTCTCTAGTATGTGAAGATTTAACAGTCTTATTTACTATTATTACTTAAGTGTATTTCTCTTTTTCTTTTTTAAAATAATTTGATAATTTCGTTTCTTATATTAGTTCACATCAAAGCTAGGGTAGGGGCTGGAGAGGTGGCTCAAGGGTTAAGCCTCTGCCTTGCAGGCAGAAGGTCCTGAGTTTGGATCCTAGACCCCACATATAGAGCCGGGCAGAAGCGGGGGCGGCCTGCATTTCTGGTCCTGGTAGGGTGGAGCCTGTGAATCCCGGGGCAGAGTAAACAAGGAGGAGGTGGAGGCATCCATGGTGGTTCCCAAATTTGTCCATGGTTCTACACACACATGCATACATGCACAATTGAATAAATAATAAATTTTTTTAAAATACTTTAAAAAAAAGCTAGGGTAAAGTACAAGGTTATGCTTGGCATTTACAAAAATTTTCATTCAATTCACAGGACCACTAAATATTTAAAAATAAAGCAAAAAAATTATCATTAAATTACCAGGTGAAAGTAGTGAAAAAAGGGTATTCCATGTTAGCTTAAACAACTTTAAACTGATATAATAGCAATGCTGACAATATAACATCTGTTATTTTAATTTCCAACATTTACTTTGTGTTAATTTCTTTAATATAGTAATGTGATTCATGGATTCTTTGGTCCTAATTACCTACTCCCATATGGGTGACTGTTTTGGACTGGAAGGTTAGCAGGATTTACTATATTTCTGAGACATGCAAACACTCTGAACATATTTAAATACCATGATATTATAATAATGTCACATATACACAAAGTAATTGGTAAGTTATTTTTCAAACTATAAAAGGCTCTGAAGTTCTCTATTTTAAAACTTACTAGCATATTTAACTTTATGGGTTTATTTCTTTACAGTTAAAACACTGAGAATAGTGATCACATCTGAGGTGTTTCACAAATATTTTCCTCTAAAAATCCTCATGTACCCTCCTACTATGGACCAGGACCAGGGCAGACTCGCTGATCCTCAGGTAAGGCCTCTAGACCATTCCCCAGGCCCCAGGTCACCTGCACACACAAGCAGAAGCCAGAGTGGCAGCCAGTCTGCTCTGGAATTGGGGAAATACCCTAGGCCATGCCATAGGTCCCAGGTGATCTGCATGCCACACTAGATACTTTGTTGTCCTACCCTGGTCACCTGAGCTCCCCACCAGCAGCCAGAACAACAGTCAGTCTGCTCTGGAGCTGGGGAAGGCCCCTAGACCATGCCCCAGGTCCCAGGTGATCTGTACTCCACACCAGACACTTTGCCCTACTAACCCAGACCCATACCCAGACCCAGACCAGGGCAGTCTCCATGTTGCTCAGGGCAGACTCCCTGCTCCTCACAATTCAACAGACTCCAGAGAAAACCCAAGCAAAGCCCTAGGGGACAAACACCATACATCTGAAGTCCTCTAAAATCATCCCATCACATGGGAGAGAATCTTCACATCCAGCGCAAAGACAAGTAAAACCCTTTTTACCATCTTGTTCCTCTCAATTACTAGTCACTGTAGTTTATATTTTCTATATAGCCACCCCAAAATGCATACAACTTCAGGGACTATACAATTCATCCTCATATCAACAAGGAAGTAAAACAAAAACGTGTACTACCATACTATTCTCACTCTGTCTACTAAACCTCACTTAATTGATGTACTAACAGTCTAATAGCCTCATCTAGGAAATAACACCAATACCAGACAAGTGACCCCAAGGCAAACACTAGTAATAACTGCTCAAGTGTAGTAATATCATCTAATTCAGTTCAGTCCAAAACACACAGAAACAAAAAGAAGGTCTTACAAGATAAAGCAAAAATGCCCAGGTCACAGCACAAATACATGAGAAACAAAAACCAAGACAATAAATCTACAGAAAGAATTAACTTGATAATGATAGATTCCAAACAAAACACAATCACAGAAAATAGCCAAGAAAGCCATATCCAAGATGATTTTAAAAACTTGATCTTTACTAGGATCACTATAAAAGAGGAAATCCAGGAGAAGTTAAATAACCACATCAACCACTTTGAACAGGAACATAACAAGCACTTGAAGGAGATGAGGAAAACAGTTAAACAAAAAGAGGCATAGAGCAATTAAAACAATCTCAAGCAGAGTTTAAAATTGAACTAAAAGGCAAGTTATCTTCAACCCAGAACTCAACAGAGAATCTTATCAGCAGAACTAATGAAGCAGAAAATAGAATGCTAGATCTTGAAGACAAAGTGAAAGAACTAACAAGTTCAATGGAAAAGTTGTTAAAGCCAAAAAGATACTTAAGAGGAATATTCAAGAGTTATGGGACACCTTGAAGAAGCCTAACATGCACATTCATGGAATGCCAGAACAAGAATCCCAAAATACCACACCTGGAAATTTTTCAAATTATCATAAAGAAAAACTTTCCTCACCTAAAGAAAGAGAGGCCCATCTAAATTCAAGAGGCATTCCACATCCCAAACAAGTATGACCAAAATAGAAACTTGCCATGGCAAATAATAGTCAAAACACTACACATACAAGACAAAGAAAATGTGCTTGGAGATTCAAGGGGAAAAAGTCACTTTTAAAGGTAAACCTATTAAAATAACAAACGATTTTTCATTGGAAACAGTAAAATCCAGAAGAGCTTGGAGAGATGTCCTTCAGGTATTGAATGAGCATAAATGTCAACCCAGGCTAATATACCCAGCAAAACTATCAGTCTGATCAAGGGTGAAAGAAAAATTTTCCAACATGAAGAAAACTTGAAGGTTTACATGACTACCAACCCAGACCTTCAAAAGATGCTAGAAAAGATACTCAAGCTTGAAGAAAAGAACAGGCATATCCAGGAGGACAGAAGGGAAATATGATACCACCAAAATCTCCAAGATAAATAACACTTATAAAAGCCACTAAACACAAAAAGTGTCAGGAATTAAAAGTAATGTCTCCATTATAACACTAAATGTCAATGGAATAAACTCACCAATCAAAAGACACAGATTACAAACTTGAATAAAAAATCATAACCCATCCATCTGCTGCCTTCAGGAAACACATCTCACCACAAAAAACAGGCACATTCTAAAACTAAAAGGCTGGTCAAAAATTCTGCAAGCTGATGGAACCAGGAAACAAGAAGGAGTAGCAATACTCCAAAAAAAAATCATAAGAGACGCAGGAGGATACTACATTTTATTCACCAGGAAGACTTCACAATACTGAACATATACACACCTAATATGGGCTCCTCCACATTCATTAAGCAACACGACAATGTCTAGAGCAAGAAATCAATTCCAAAATGATAATATTCGAGAATTTCATTATTGCCCTTTCAACATGGAATAGATCAACATGTCAAAAACTTAGCAGAAAAAGACTGGAACTTAATCAAACCCTTACTGAAATGGACCTTACAGATCTCTATCAAACTTTTCATCCACACACCAAAGAATACACATTTTTCTCAGCAGCACACAGAACTTTCTACAAAATAGACAACATATTGGAACACAGAATAATCTCCACATATACAGGAAAGTTGAAATTCTATCCTGTACACTATCAGACCAGCATGGTCTAAAGCTTGACATCCACAACACAACAAACAGCAGAAAATACACTAACTCCTGGAAACTAAACACTATGATGCTGAAGGAGAAATGGGTTCAGGAAGAAATCATAAAGGAAATTCAAGATTTCCTAGAAGCGAATGATAATGAAAATACAACATAACAAAATCTCTGGGACACAATAAAAGCCATCTAAGAGGTAAGTTTATAGCTCTTAATATTTACAGCAAAAATTAGAAACATCACAAATAAATAACTTAACAATGCAGCTTAAAGATTTAAAGACACAAGAGTAATCCAATCCCAGAAGTAGAAGAGAGGAGATTAGCAAAATCAGGGGAGAAATATCCAAAGTTGAGATAAGGAAAATGATACAAAGAGTCAACTAGTCAAAAAGTTGGTTCTTTGAAAAAATCAATAGGCTTAATACGTTTCTAGCTAAATTAACCAAAACCAAGAAAGAGAAAACCCAAATTAACAAAATTAGAAATGAAAATGGAGTAATCACAACTGATATCCAAGAAATTCAGAGAATTATAAGATCATATTTCAAAAACATACTCCTTGAAATTTGATAACACAAAAGAAATGGATATATTCCTGAGTAAGCACAATTTACAAAGCACAAATTGAATCAGGAAGTTGTGAATTATTTAAGTACTCCTATAGCATATGGGGAAAACGTTAAAGTAATCTTGAATCTGCCTGCCAAAAAATGTCCTGGATCAGATGGATTCGGCACAGAGTTCTACCAGACATTTAAGGAGCTAATAACACCAATACTCCTTAAACTATTCCATCAAATAACAAAGCAAGGAACACCACCAAATTCTTTCCATGAAGCTAATATCATCTTAATCCCAAAACCTAATAAAGATACACTTAAAAAAGAGGCCAATCTCTTTGATGAAAACAGATGCAAAGATTTTCAACAAAGTCTTTGCAAATTGCATTCAAAAACATATCAAAAAATCATTCACTGTGATCAAGTAGGCTTTATTCCAGGCACACAAGGTTGTTTCAACATATGCAGATCAAAAAATGTAATCTAACATATAAAGCAATCCAAACTCCAAGACCACATGATACTCTCGATAG
The DNA here is from genome assembly GCA_023101885.1 of Typhlomys cinereus. Taxonomy (NCBI): domain Eukaryota; kingdom Metazoa; phylum Chordata; class Mammalia; order Rodentia; family Platacanthomyidae; genus Typhlomys; species Typhlomys cinereus. The sequence continues at coordinate 440,061 of JALPQD010000863.1, forward strand.
GTGCAAAAAAAGCTTTGGACAAGCTCCAACATCCTTTTATGATCCAAAACCCTAGAGACAGTTGGAATGGAAGGAACCTTTATCAACATAATAAAAACTGTACACACAAGCCAATAGCAAGGATTATACTCAATGGGAAAAAATTTGAAGCATTCCCACTTCAGGCAGGAACTAGACAAGGCTCTCCATTCTCAACACTTCTATTCAATATTGTACTTGAAGTCTTAGCTGGAGCCATGAGACAAGAGAAGAATATAAAAGGGATTCAAATTGGCAGGAAAGAAGTCAAGATATCTCCAATTTCAGATGACATGATCGTATACCTGAGTGATCCAAAAAACTCCACTAGGAAACTCCCGGAACTAATACATAAGTTCTTCAGGGTGTCAGGATACAAAATAAATGTACAAAAATCAGTAGCCTTCCTATACGCCAAAGAAGAATGAAGTGAAAAAGCCCTAAGAGAACTAATCCCATTTACTATAGTCCCTAAAAAAATGAAATACCTTGGTATAAACATAACCAAGGAAGTGAGAGTCATTTACAATGAAAACTTTAAAACCCTAAAGAAATTATAGAAGACACCAGAAGGTGGTGTCTCCCACACCTCCCATGCTCCTGGACTGGCAGAATCAACATCACAAAAATGAACTTCCTACCAAAAGCAATATACAGATTCAATGCTATACCAATCAAAGTTCCCAAGCAATTCTTTAAGGAAATTGACCAAACAATCTCAAAGAATAATAGAAGAATAGAAGAATATAGAAGAATAAAAAAAGAATAGCAAAAACACTGCTGGAAGCATATGAAATCTTAATCTATACTACAAATCCATAGTAATTAAAATAGCTTGTGTTGGCTCAAAAATAGACATGTAGATCAATGTTTAAGGATTGAAGACTCAGATATAAGTTCACACAATTATAGCCACTTGATGTTTGACAAAGTAGCCCAAAATTTCAATGGAAAAAGAACAGCATCTTCAACAAATGGTGCTGGCAAAACTGGATGTCCACGTGCAGAAACAGGAAACTGGACATGTACTTTTTACCATGCACAAAAATTAATTCCAAATGCCTTCCCCCCCCCACAATGCTCTCTCGCCTGCCTGGGATAATCACTCGTAGTCCAGGGATGGCACCCTGCTTCCCAGGTAATTCCCACCAGCCCCCAAGTCACCTGATCCCCCAAGCCTCTCCCATCATCCTTCCTGAGAGCACCCAGGTTGCCCCAGGCTTGGGTGAACCACTAGGCCATGCCCAGGTCCCTGTTGAAGCAACTGACATCACCTTCAACCCCTCTCCCCCTTCCTCCTGCCTGCAACACTCGCTCCTGGTCTAGGAATGACACCCTGCTTCTCAGAATTCAACAGAGTCCAAAGAAAACCCAAGCAAAGCACTAGGGGACAAAGGCCATACATATGAAGTTCTCTAAAATCATCTTATCACATGGGAGAGATTTTTCACATTGAGCCCAAAGATAAGTAAACCCACTTTTAACCAACTTGCTCTCTCAATTATTAATCACTGTAGATTAATTTTTCCATATAGGCACCCCAATGGTATAGGGACTATACCATTCACCCTCACTTATAACTGAGGTACTTAGTCGTAAAAGTGCACTACCATACTAATATTCAACCCCTGTCTACTAAACCTGTCTTAATTGATGTACTAACAGTCTAATAGCCTCTTCTAGGAAATAACAATAACAACAGACAAATGCACCCATCTCCAAGGCAACCACTAGTAATAACTGCCAGAGAGCAGTAATACCAACTAAATCAGTTCAGTCAAAAACACATAGAAACTGAAAGGTCTTGAGAGACAAAACAACAATGCCCAAGTAAAAGTATAGATTCATGAGAAACAAAACCCAAGAAAACAAATCTTCCACTGAAAGAATTAACCCCATACTGACAGATTCCAACCTGAACAAATTCATAGAAAATAGCCAAGAAAGCCAGGCCCAAGATAACAACTTTCAAAGCATGATCAATACTATGAAAGAGGAGATTCAGGAGAAGTTAAATAACCACATTAACCACTTTGAACAGGAACACAACAGATACTTGGAGGAGCTGAGAAAAACAGTTCAAGAAACAAAAATAGACCCAGAGCAGTTAAAACAGTCTCAGGCAGAGTTTAAAACTGAACTAAAAGACAAGTTATCTTCAACCCAGAACTCAACAGAGAGTCTTATTAGCAGAACTAACAAAACAGAAAATAGAATTTCAGATCTTGAAGACAAAGTGGAAGTATTAACCAGCTCAATGGAAGAAGTTGTTAAAGCCAAAAAGATACTTGAGAGGAATATTCAAGAGTTATGGGACACCCTGAAGAAGCCCAACATGCACATTCATGGAATGCCAGAGCAAGAATTCCAAAATACAACACCTGAGGAAATTTTTCAAACTATCATAAACGAAAACTTCCCTCAACTAAAGAATGAGAGGCCCATCCAAATACAAGAGACATTTGGCACTCCAAAGAGATATGACCAAAATAGAAACTTGCCACGGCAAATAATAGTCAAAACACTTGACATTCAAGACAAAGAAAAGGTGCTGAGAGCTTCAAGGGGAAAAAAAACAAGTCACTTTTAAGGGTAAACCTATTAAAATAACAAATAACTTTTTTGTGGAAACAGTAGAAGCAAGAAGAGCTTGGAGAGACATACTTCAAGTATTGAATGAGCAAAAATGTCAACCCAGGCTGATATACCAACAAAACTATGCAACATGATTGAGGGAGAAATAAAGGTTTTCCAGCACAAAGACAACTTGAAGGCTTACATGTCTACCAAACCAGTCCTTAAAAAAATGCTAGAAATGATACACAAGTTTGAAGAAAAAAAAACAAGTGTATTCAGGGGGACAGAAGGGAAGTATAATACCACAAAAACCTAAACGCCAAATAATACTCTCACAAAAGCCACTAAACATAAAAAATGTCTGGAATTAAAAAAATTAATTCCAAATGGCTCAAGGACCTCAATATTATGCAAGAGAGTATAAAAACCTTAGTTGAAAGGGTAGGGAACTCCCTTGAGCTGATTGGGCTAGGCCAACAGTTCCTAAACAGAAATCCAATAGCACAGTCATAACTCGGAATAAATGGGATCTTATGAAATTGAAGAGCTTCTGTTCAGATAAAAAGATTGTAAACTGAGCAAAAAACAAACCCTCAGAATGGGTGAAAATCTTCACTAACCACATATCTGATTATCCAGAGTGCACAAAGAACTTAGAAAATTAAACTCCAAGGAGATAAATGGCCCAATTATAAAATGAGCATAGGCAAAAATCCACAATACAAACAACACCAAATGCTGGGAGGATGTGGTGAGAAGGGAACTCTTCTACAATTCGAATGCAGGCTTATACAACCACTCTGGCAAGCATTCTGGCGCTTCTTTAAAAAGTTAAAGATTGAAATGCCATATGACCCTGCTATTCCACTTTTTGGAATAATCCCCCATATAGCAAAAATTCACCTTGATAGCACAAGCACGACCATGTTCATAGCAGCACTGTTTACAATAGCAAAGTCATGGAATCAACTCAAATGCCCAACAGTTGATGAGTGGATAAGGAAAATGTGGTACATTTATATAATGGAATATACTCAGCCATCAAAAATGATGAATTAATGAAATTTGCCAGGAATGGATGAATTAGAAAAAATTATATTGAGTGAAGTATCCCAGACACAGAAAATTAAGCACTATATGTACTCCCTAATATGTGGATCCTAGCACCAAACACACTTAGTGATATGCTCAAAGATATTTCTCTGTAATACCTACAGTAATTGCAAGGTTATAAACAGGGGGGAAAGGGAAGAAGGGCACTGCCAGAAACAAGGAGAGAGGGGATCATGCTATAGCAGAGAAAACAGGCCACCATCAAGCACTGCAAGTAAGTAATGAGACATCTGGTTAAGCCCACAGACTTTCCTTCCTGGTCACTTACAACTCATGGGTTTGATCTCAACAGAAAGGGAGTGCATAGAGTCTGGAAGATAGAAGGTAACCATCCTGTAAATAGGAGACTGACCCCCCACCACCACAGTCACTTACTCTTATCCCATCTACCTTTAAATTTACTCTTATAATAAGACTCTATTTTAATGGCCTTTTATCTCTGGCTAGGAGGTGACATCCAATACCCATCAGGATGGAGCCAAGGGCAGTGCAGGAACAGCAAAACTGGAAGAAGAAAAAAATAATAACAAACCATAATTCAGAACATCAGAGACCTTACATTAATCACCAGGAACCAGACCAGCCTAATCTCTCCCATTCCTAAAGCTCAGGGAAATTTGCGGAAGAGGAGGCAGTAAGATTGTAAGAGCCTTAAGATGTTGAGTAGCAATGATATGCAAGATACCCCACACATGTTAGAGCTGAAGTAATCATAATAGGAAGTTGCATGACCTGCACAATGACCAACATGTCATTAACCCCCCCCCAAAGTCTAGCATGGATCACAGGCTCTAAGATCCTTAGAAGCAAAGGATTAACACCACAGTAGTGTTCGTATACTAAAGGGGAACACAAAAAAGAGCTCTAGGCAATGCTGAGTCCTTACACCTCATCAGAGAGGAGGACCCAGAGGGAAGTTTGACATGCATACTAAAGGATGCTCCAGGAATGGGGAGGCACTGGGAAAAAAGGAGGGGGGGGGAAGGAAGAAGAAAAAGGGGGAAGGAGCAAGGAGATCCAGGGAGGAGTGGAGGGAGAGAGGACAATGGAGTACCTATGAAATTTGTATGAGTGAAAAAAATAAATTATTTAAATAAAAATAATAGGCCTAGGAAGTCAAAAAAAAATTTTAACAAATTGAAATTTTTAACAAATATCTTAAAAAATGCTCCACATCCTTAGCCATCAGGGAAATACAAGTCAAAACTCCCCTGAGCTATCATCTAACCCCAGTCAGGATGGCAAAAATCCACAATACAAACAACACCAAATGCTAGAGAGGATGTGGTGAGAAGGGAATTCTCATGCATTTCTGGTGGGAATGCAAGCTTGTATAACCACTCTTGCGATTTTTTAAAAAGTTAAAGATTGAAATGCCATATGGCCCTGCTATTCCACTTCTGGGAATAATCCTCCATAAAGCAAAAATTCACTACAATGACACAAGCACAACCATGATCAAAGCAGCACTATTTACAATAGCAATTTCATGGAATCAACCCAAATACCCAACGGTTGACAAGTGGATAAGGAAAATGTGGTACATTTATACAATGGAATACTGCTCAACCATCACAAAATATGAATTAATGAAATTTGCCGGAAAATGGATAGAATTAGAAAGAAGTACAATCGGAGTAAGTATTGCAGACACAGAAATTAAACACCAAATGCTCCCCTAATAGGTGATCCTATTACCACAATCAGTAATGACATATTCAAAAGATAAATCTCGTAATACCTACAGTTATCCAAAGATTATACAGGAGGATGGAAGAGGAGTAAGGTAGGCCCCCCCCCAGAAATAAGGAAATAGGGACATATGCAGTTCGTAGAGAAACTACGGTCACCAATAAGTATTCAATAGTAGGGTCTCACAGCAAAGTTAGAGTAACTGGTAAAGTGATTTGCTATGTCTCATCCTTGCCCAGTGTTTGTGTGCGCACCTGGCCATTTCTTACCATTGGGACCTCCAATTGTCCAATTTTCCTATGTCATTTCTTGTAAGCAATGGTTACTAAGGGTAAATTTTCCATAGACTCCTGCAAGAAGTGCTTGAATGTGGCTGAACCCCTGGAAAATATCGCATAGTCCCCATGATCAGTGTTCCAAACCATAGATGTGTCTGCCCTTTGTGTGTTTTTCTCTTTGCTTTACTTATTGGACGAAAAAGCCGAGTTGGCCTAGGTACAGTTAGCCTGGCAATCAGGAGAAGAGTCTCCTGAGACCTTCAGGAGGATAGTTGTTTTTATCTCCTTTATTCCATGACGTTCAGAGAACCCATATCTTCAATATGGACAATTGATATTTCCCATTAGCATTGTTAATGGACTTGTAGGAGGAATGATTACGACCCATTTATTTATTTAATAGCCTACTCTTCATTTTTATTGTAGACATTTCACATGCATAATATGGACGTCCATGACCCATCATAACTTAACAATCATCAAACCATGATATTGTGGACGTCCATGCCACATTTATCAACTTCCCAATCATCAAAAAGAACTGCACTTGGGCTTTAGATTGTTATCTGGGTCCACTTAATGAGATTTCCAACTCTTTTGAGAGAGTGTTGGACCTCTAATTTTCCTCCACTGGTAGGTCATGCATTTTTTTCCCTTTGTTACAAGTGGCATAAGTGGTTTTGTTGGAATATAAATTTTATGTATTACCTGAGCACGAAAAAAATGAGTAGATTATTAAAAATCCACGTAACTTTTCTGGTCTGGTTGGTACTCAGGTGCAGGGTTGAATGGGAAAAAGTAGGATCCGGCAGGAGAAAGTGGGGGGGGCGGAATCAAATCAATTAACTGCAAAAACACTAACATTACTGCTGAATGATGCGGGATGACAGCCTTGGTTTCTCTTCCAATTATTCAACATGATAGCTCAATGGATTAACTTGTTTATTGCTTCCTAATCAAAGGGAATGATGAATACGTATAGAAAATGAATAACAATACTCAGAAGCAAAAGTAAAATGCTGTGAGATTTATTTTAGCACCAGGGTTCTAGCAAAAAATTTCCTTTCTCCAAAATCCTGGGCATTGCTCTTTGTTTCCTTGTTTGATACCAGTAAATTCCTGCCTTTGAGAATCCTTAATGAACGATTACTCCCTTCTCCCTCACAGGTGGCTCAGGCCTCCTGTCGCTGCAGCTGGGCAAGCCATGCTTACAGTTAGAAAACTAGAGAAGCTGTTAATAGCAAAAAGAAGCATTTAGGGGGGCTGCGAGAGATGGCTCAGGGGTGTGCTCTGTCTTACAAGCAGAAGGTTTGAGTTTGTAATCCAGGCCCATTAAAAATAAAATAAAAAAAACAGAAGCATTTTATAAAACTCATCATTCAAATACCATTTGACTTTTAAGACCCCCTACGTGGTAGACTCCTGCAATAGCTGGGAAATCTTAATGTAAATATGGTGGCTTTGCAATCCCAAGGGTTATTATAATAATATTAGGTTAGTGCTCTGGGGCCCACGACACCAACCCAGAACCTAAAGAAGGAACTGAAGTGGGAGTGTAGGGAATTGACAAGTTTTCGGCTTTGGGTCAGAGGGGGCCTTGGATATCCACCTACATCCAGGCAATTTTATTGTAATTACAGTGTTTTTTATAATCAATGAAGCAGGGCCAAAATTCTTTTACAGGGCTATGTTAAAACGCCTTACATTTGGTATTACACAGAGACTCAGGGAGTGACATCCAATTGCCAGGCGGCAGACATATTGCTGGGTCTGCTAAACAGGCATGTCACCATGTTTCTAGAAGGGAATGGCAAGTATGCCCCACAACAATACCTGGTCTGTGCATACCTATCTTTAGATAAACAGGAAAGAACTTGGGAGGGTGGAGGAAACAGCCGCAGTTTCTTAGGAAAACAAAAAACATTCCAACGGAAGTGGAAGTTCTTCTCAACTCCCAAGGGAAGTCGGACTGCATGTCTTTATTGCCCAGACACTAGGCCAAACTCAAATTGCCAAGGGAGGCGTCGTCAACCGCCTGTTCAACTGATAATGGCTTCCTCCATGAGAGTGGCTGATGGGTCCTAACAACTCTTACAAGGGAGGTAGACCTATAATTCATAATTCCTACATGGTACCAATGTCATTATTAAACACTACTGTCCCAGACCAGTTCTCAGCTAGAAGATAAGTATCCCTAAATTCTACCTACACGGGCTTACATTTTTTTTTCCTTGGGGGGTTTCAGCAGACCTTGTGTGTAGGGTAGTTGGAGAAATCATTTCGATCCTATGATAAATTATTTCTGAGCTTCAAGGGACACATTAACATAATTATGTGCCTAGTTATTATTTCTAGGAAACGGCGCACTTAAGATGACACAAATACCTACTTTATTATTATTATCACAACTAAAAAAAACAGTGAGTGACTCCCAGCACCATATGGAGCTGTTGTTTGTAACTTATTACTCACAACCCTATGAGATGTTGGTTGCCATTACCCCTATGAAGAGGCGAAGAAACTGAAACTAAGAACTCAAAACATTAAATGACTATCTTCGAATTCCATAGAGGCAAAACTGATGGAGCCAGTTTTTTGTGATATGGTACCTGCAACCAGGTCTGCACCCATTTGGTGATCAGATACTTCTATAAATCCTTGGCCCTCTCCTTACTTTCCGGAGTTCACTCCAGTGGCTGGCCTATCTTGGCCCTAATCCAGGTCCCCCTTTGAAGTGAGAAAATCAGTACATAGAGTGATTTGAAAATTCTGCTGCCTGGACCAAGTTCTGGGTAGTTCTGTTCTACAGCCACAGATGGATGGTTGCGGGACTCTATTTGGACCTCACGGCTGAACAAGGAGTTGTGACGCTGTTTACTTCTCACTTGTGGACCTTCAAGGTAACAAGTTCAAGGATACAGAAGAGGATAATTGTCTGCGGTGTCTGACGAATATAGGATAGGTGATGGATGAAATAATTTCCTGATTTTCTTAGCAATGCAAAGTAGTCATAAAAATCGACTGAGATGTTTTTTCATCACTCTTGTATTTATAGTGTTTCTTGAAGTGACTGTCTTCCAGACTTATCTTTCTAACTTACAGTGAAAACTTCTTGTCCAGTAAAAACATCACTTTGTCCAGTGATCTTGTTTAACGGCAATATTAAGTTGTTCATGTTCTTCATGATATTGTATCCCTTAGGATCCAGTAAGAAAATGTACAATCTAGTACTTCAGATTCTGCCAAGTCAGTGACTGTGTATAAGCAAGAGGCTGAGGACTGACAAAGATGTTTAACAACCAGGTTCTGTTAACAATGAGAAGCTATTATTTTTCCTCTTGGCATGGGTGATGGTTTTTGGTCACCAGATTCTTCCTTAATCTAGAGCCAACAGAAGAGGAATTTTAGAGAAGAGTAGAGTCACAAAATATAGGTTATTTATAAAAGGGGTTGGGTTGTAAATTTCTAAGAAATATAAGCTCACAGTAAAAAGGAAGAAATCAGACACTGAAAGATCTCAGAGACCTCCTCAGCTGGCCAGACTCAGTAACTTAAAACATTCAGTCACTTAAATTATCTAATAAAATGTCTGAATAATTGTTATATCCTATGCCCAGAAGTATCTTTATAAAAATGATCAGATATTGCTTTTTATTATTTTTCCTCAATCCTACAAGCTCAATAGGTCCCCTGGTCCTTTACATCCCTCACACCATTTCCCAGTCCCCCTTGAAACTCCCCATTTCCCTTTCGTTTACTCCATCTCTACCCTTCTCCAGTGTGTCTACCCCTTTTCCACCCCTTCATACCATGGAACATCCCACGCTGTGAATTGCCAAACCTTCCCTCTGCGTCCTCACTTCGTGATGGTGTTGCTAAGGTGGTAAGGATCAGTGGGATTGACCAGAGCACTTTTCTTGGGCTCCCTCTAGTATGGAAACGGAACACTATTTATGCCCTGTTCGTCCCTTGCCTGTAAGGATTTCCTAGTGCCTGTGACCATGGATAGACTTTGGGGGGTAGGTAACAGTAGTCCCCATTGTGCGGTCATGCAAAGTCCAATTAGGCTACTGCGGCCCTATCTGTGTGGAGATCCTGCATATCATTGGTCCTCCAATATCTGTCCCTTACAATCTTGCCATCCCTCTTCCCAAGAGAAGGGAGAGATTGGTTGTCTGGTTCCCGGTGATTAATGTAGGGTCTTTGTGTTTGCAATATGGTTCCTTGGTGTGTTTGTTTTCAGTTTTGTTTTTTTACCTGTTCCTTCACTGCCCTGGGTCCCATCCTGATTGGTATTGGAGGTCACCTCCTAACCAAAGATAAAAAGCTATTTAAATGAAGATCTATACTATAATGAGCGAGATCAAAGAAATGGAATGGAAAAAAGGGTAGGAGATGTAGTGGGGAGGGTCAGGTCCCATTTCACCAGGATGGTTACCATTTACTGCCAATCCTCTACACCCTCCTGATTGATTACTATCAAACTCTTTCAGTTGCAAGTGCCCCGGAAGGGAAGTGAGGGTGAGCTTACCAGATGTCTCCCCTACTTATTCGC
>JALPQD010000864.1:0-23755 GCA_023101885.1 Typhlomys cinereus
CCCACAATTCTTTCTTCTATGCCAATGTTTACATTAATCTCTTACATTTTGCATTTCTGAACTTAAGATTAGTTTAAGATTGACTATTAAGTATATTTAATTTGGATGTATTTCTGTCTTCCTTATATAGCTACAGTACAAAGCCAATAATAGAATATTAAGGCAGTAAGGTGAAGAGTAAGTCCATCCAACCCATATGTTGATATACTAAAATCTAGTACCTGGGATGATGGTCAGATTTGGATAGAGGTTCTTAAAGATGCAAAGTGAAGTGATTAAGAGGGTCCTAATCAATCTAATCAGTGACCTTATAAGAAGAGGAGATTAGGCAAGATGCAACCATTGCACAGAGGACAAATTAAGATGCAGGCAGAGAAGATGATCACCAACAAGCTACAAGGGGAGACAGTAAGAAGAACCCACCTAGACACCTTGTATGAATTTGGCTTGTCTAGTAAAACACCATGTGCTATGTAGATTATAAGTAGGAATCTATTTGTCTCTAGTCTGAAGATAAGGAAATCTAAGGTCAAAGACTAGCAGATTCAGGTCCTTAGTGAGGGCTTCATTCTTGGCATATAGAAGACAACCTTCCTACTGCTTCCATACTGTGGAGAAAAGATGTTCTCCTTATTTCTAGAAGAGCATAAATCCAATTCAAAAGACTCACTGTTAGTCCCCAATTAAACTGAAGTTCCTAAAGGCCTAGGTCTATTCCATCCCAGTGGAGATTAGGGCTTCAATATATGAAATTGATGGAAGGTGGTATGTCACAGTTAGACACAGGTGTCAACCTGATGGTTGAAGATTTGAGCTCTGGGCATATTTGTAGATAATTAGTGGTTGAGTTAAGCCCAGAGCAAACTCACAGGAGATTGTCTAGTTGATGGAGAAGACCCAGCCCCTGGTAGATAGAAATAGTCCCCTGGCAGGTGAGTAAAATGGAGGGAACTATTTGAGAAAGGAGGTATCCTTGTGTATACTTGATTGTCCCTCTCTCAGTCATTATGTGAAGACGGTGTGGCTAGTGCCCAAGGCCCTGGTGTTGTGCGCTCCCTGGTAAGCTGTGTAAGGAACTGTGACCAGGAATCCTAAGGGAAAATAAACCCCTTGTTCCCTTAAGCTGTTTGATGATTAGCAACATGCACAGTTACTGCAGTATGAAGGGAGAATCCAGGCCAAGTCATTCCACGCATGCTCTTAGTCTTCCATCTCTAGAGCTGTGAGGAAATAATCTCTGAACTGCAATAAGTTGCCATCAGTCAAGGTTAGCTTGAGGAGAGATTTGTAAGAGTAGTGGAAGAGACCCACAAAGCCAAGGGGTTCATGGGATCTTTCTTAACCCATTTATACTGTTTATAACAAAAAGTTCAAGGAAAGAACAGAAATTAACTTTGGCCCGATCTGGAGGCTGGGAAGTCCATGATGAAGTGGCTGGGAATTCCGGGTCTGTGAGGGTTGCTCTCTATTTCCAAGATGGTGCCTGGAATGCTCACCCCATGGAAGGCAGAGGGCAAACGTCTGCATGCTATGTGAGCCCCTTTTATAAAGGATTTAATCCTGCTCGCTGGGGTTCTACCCCCATGACTTAATCACCTCATAAAGGCTCACCTGCTAAAATTATCACGTCGGCAGTTAAGTTTTACCACATGGATTCTGGAGGGACATGATGTTCAAAAAATGAAAGGAGAATTTTTTTTTTAATCTTCAGTGTTAAGAGAATGGCCTTCCCAGGTGTCGCACGTGCAGACAAAGTCGAGCAGCAGCTCCTCGTCTAGTTTCTGAGATGACAGGGGAGCACGCATCAGAATAGGCTCTCTAGTTCAGCAGCATTCTTTGTCACTAAAGAGTAGCTCTTTCAGGGGACCTTCTCCATCTCCATAATTTTGTTCCTGCAAGTGAGTTTTCCCTTCCCAATTTCACCTAATGATAACTCCTTTTAAAAATAAAAGTCCAGTTAATAAGACCATTTTATTAAAGTAGATGTAAACTTCAGCTTAGTTGACTTTAGCTGCAGCCTTAGATGATGTCCTTTTTATCCACGATTCTTTCAAAGTTAAACTGCTTGCCCCTGAATGTTATCTCTTAAACAGCATCAAGACATTATTTCCACCATTATTTCTAGGAGTTCGCCACAACTTTGGATGCTCTCGGTTGGGGAGAGGTGGTGTGGGAAATCCCATTAGCTTGCGTCGTGAGGGAAAGCATCAGTGAGAATATGAATAGGACCCCGAGGAAATGGCAACTATAGAGAAAGCAGACCCCACGGCACATTCTTTTGCCTGTTGGATGTGGCCTGTATCATCCTGTATGATTCAAGGAATAGGCAAAGCAAGTGTGGATAGAAGAAAAAGTGGCCCGACACACTTCCAAGGCTAGATAGAAGTCAGCAGACAGACGCTTTCCTGAGTACAAAGTATTCTTGATAGCTTTTCCCGTGCTGTGTACTCGAGAGCCTCACACTCTATTGAATCTCACAGCCTGTTATTCTAGAAGTGATACGAACTCAAGAGTTATGCAAAAATGATAGTTTCTAAGTTCTACCTCACTTGACTTTTGACTATTTAATTGATTGACTAATTTTGCTTGCATGCATGCATGCATGCACCTTGTGGGTGGGTGTGTGCACGCGTGTCACATATATGTTTGAATAAGTGTAGCAGAGGGCACCTGAGTATGTGTACCTGCGGAGGCCTAAGGGTGACACTGGGTATCATTCTGGATTGTTCTACCTCCTTATTGCTTTGCCCTGGGCTTTCCCAGACTGCACCTTCCAGGTTCACAATTACAGGCTGCTCCAATATCCTCCCAACATTTTTTATGTGGCAGTTAGGGATCAAATTCAAGTTCTTTTACTTCTAAGGCAAAGGCTTTAACCCTGAGCCATCTCCCTAGCATGCTCTGGACTGGCTTACATTTCATTTAGTGAAAGGTAATATTTCTTTCTTACTTTTAGCTACACATTATATACTCTAAATGTGTGTCTCATCTTTTCACTCACAATTCTATTGAGATGCCTTCTGCATTTCCCAAGCTAAGTCTTGAACCTTTCATCAGAATGTTCTTTTGCTAGGCCTATGGTTGTGCAGTGAACTATTTCAAAGCCTAGAGAGGAACTTGACACAATAAAACATGTTAGTTCATGATTGTGCGAGCAGCAGCTTAGTGTGGATCCGTGGCTGGAGAGCTGTATCAGGACCAGGCTCTGCTGATCCTTTGGATGCATTTTCAATGCTTCTGTCATCAATTATCATAATAACTGACAGCTACTTGACAGTTAGTGGGTGTCATGATATGGATACAGGTGTCAATTTGACAGGTGAGGGTTTGAGTACTGGGCACATTTGTAAAGCATCACTGGACGAGTTAGGCCCAAGCCCATGCAGGAGAGTGTGTAGTTGATGGGGAAACTCCAGCTCAGCCCTGGGCAGGTAGATAAGATGGGGGGAACTGGTTAGAGAAGTCAGCATCCTTCGTTATATGTGGCCAGAAGGCTGGTCTGGCAAGGTAAGGATTGTTCTGTCTCAGCAGTGCTGTGGCTATATGGATATGTGTGACTTGGTGGTGGTGTGGACTCTTCTACCAAGCTGGATTAAGAACTGGAACCAAGAATCATAAGCCCCTTATTCCCTTAAGCTACTTTTTTGTGACTATATTGGGAATGATGTAGATGAGCAGCAATGGTGGGGGACCCTTTCACCCCAGGAAGCCCTCCAGATTTCAGCAAAATCACCTATGCTTGTTCCTTTGATGTATGCATCCAACAGCAGCCTCAGTGCCTAAGCACGTGTTTGCCTCTGCTTGTATCACATTGGTCAGTCATTCCTGGGTTCAAAGAAGTCACATGGCTAAGACTAGATCTGGTGAGAGAAGATGCTGCTAAGGGCCCGGATGTAGGCAAGACTAAACACACCAGGGATATGACTGCTATAAACTGCCAAGAGCAGATGTTTAAAATGTTTGTTTGGCAGTGAGTAAAAAATTATCTAAATTTTCCCACTTTTGCCATTTATTGTGCCCATCCACTTGTATTTACTAATATTAAAGAGCCAAGTCTTTTTCTTCCAAGAGAAATTGTCGGCAGTTTATTATGGAATAAAGCAGATCTCTTCTCCCCATCCTGATGTGTTGAAGCCCTAATGTCCAGGATGGCTGTATTTGGAGGTGAAACATCTAAAGAAAGAATTAAGTTCTGGTAAGGAAAGGCTGGAAGTGTTCTATGGAAATGTGCTGATTCCCACTATGACCTTCTAGAGGACGTGGACCAACAAACGTTCTATGCGGCTCTGATCAGTGACAGTGCACGTAGAGAGAGGGTGGCACTGCAGGAGGGCCACGGTCTGACTGTCTGTTGTGCTACTTACTGGCTGTGTGTTTGGGACAAATAGTTATCTCCAAAATGGCAATCAGAATCGTTTTCCCATGGTCTCCAAGAAGACTGACCATAAAGTATGTGAAATCCCAGGCATGTTGTTTCAACCTTATTACACACAGACTATCACTTTCTCAAAAAAGAGTATAGGTGAAGAGTAGATACATAATGGAAGGAAAACTAGATTATTAAAATACTAGACACTGCAGAAAAGAAGTCAAATTATGTGAATTACAAGGGTCTTTTTGCATACACTTATTTGAGTAGCATTTGGAATCAGGATGTTAGAACTCTAAAGAGCTTATGATTCTTCCAGATTCTTATTCTTCCAGAAGAAAATAGTCTGGAGCAATTACCAGAGCCACCAGAGCAGGGGGACCCTCGTACCATTTTTTGATCCTAAAAGAAACTCATGGAATCATGGGCCCACCCTGGTTGGGGAGGGAAATGTCAAATTATTTTGCTCTTGGGCTCCCCATATCAGTATGTAAAATCATGGTGTGTTACAGTCTGCACGTGGTAGCACCTTGATGTCATGGTTTCCTCCACATTTGGAGCCTTTGTGTTTGATATAGGAGGCTCCTAAAGACTGGTGGCAAGATAGGAATGTCAGCTTGATGGTTGTTGGTGTGACCCCTGAGATGTCATCCGCATCTCCATGAGGTTGGGGACAACTGGGAGGCAGCATGGGTGACCTGGTGGGAGATGGGGTTAGTTACTTTTCTTGTCGCCATAACAAAATACCTGACAGGAGTGACTGACAGAAGCAAAGACTTATTCTGGCTCACGGTTTCCCAGGCGTTTCAGTTACCATGGAGGAGGAAGCGTGGTGGGAGGAACTCAGTCAGCAGTGTTAGGAGTGTGCGGTAGAGACTCCTCATAAGAGAGTGGACCAGACCTCTGCCAGTCAGACCCCGGGTCCTGTGGACCCCGATGCCTTCAGAATAGTGCCCTAAACTGGGGGACCTGAGTACTTAGCCCACAAACCTGGGGGACATTTCGCATTCAAACCACAGCAGAGCACATGCCTAAGAAATTCAGTGGCATTGGCTAAGGCCCTGTCAGATTCACTTTCCCCCATGCAGGAAAGAGGGGGTCCGGACAACCATCCGGCCAGGTCCCAGCCTGAGTGCACAATCAATGTGGCTGGAGCCATTCCTGACACAGTTTAGTACGTGTCACACGCGGCGGGAGGACGGAACACAGAGGAAATAGAGCCCGCTGCGTTCTTAATACATGCCATGTCCGTGGGACATCAAGATAACTCAGGTTCAGACTTGCTTCCTTATTAGCTGGTGGTTCTCCGGAATGACTTAGATAATAACCTCTTGGTTCAATTATTTTTCTCTACATCTTTGGAATAACTCTGCAGGTCTCATAGCAGCTGAAGAGACGGCTGTTTAATTTGCCACCTGATAAGGGTTTCTACAGACAAGTTTTATTAATACATGCTGTTCATTCACGATACTTTACTTTTTTAAAAAAATAAACATTTTCTGCAGTTACCGATATGCAAGAGCATACAAGGAAGCTAGCTAAGCGTTGTCATAACATTGACTTTCTCCCTTTACTGAGATCTTGTCTTAATATGATTCCTCTATTATAATTAATACACTGATGCCAGCATGTTGCTATTAATTAAAACCCCCCATTTATTCATATTTTCTGCCTTGACTGAATATCCTGTTCTTGCTTCAGGATTCTAATCAGATTCTAATCTAAGTTGGTGGTGTCTGTGTCCTTCCTTGGTTCTGACGGTTTTCAGAAATTCCTTATTTTTGATGAATCTGACGGCGATACTGGTTAAGTGTTTCATGCAGCGTTCCCACATGGGCATTTTTCTTGTGATGAGATCAGGACTGTGGGTTCTCCAGAGGACCATCTCAGAGTTTGTAGAATGCCATCTTCCTCCCACCACACAAAGCCCACGTTCATCAACATAAATGAGCACAGTTGACGTTTCCAGAGTCGCTCGGCTTTGGTGGTTTCCTGGCTTCCCTCATGAATTTATTCCACACCAAGACCTTTATCTAGATTGCGTTCTCTTTTGGGGGGGGGTCACTGTACTCCGCCTCACAGTTCAAGGATGGGAAATTACAATGTTTTTCCCAAAGGGTAGAGTATCTGCAATTATCGAAATTTAACTCAGAAGAGTTGTTTATTTTCTATGTACGTATTTGCTCATCCACTTGATCATTCATTATGTCAGCAAGAAATCATAAACATTTATTTTCTTCCTCGAGAGCATTTGAGTATGTGCCTATGGGAGGCCCAAGGGTGATTTTGGGAATCATCTTGATTTCTCTACCTCCTTATTGTTTTTTCCCCCCACTGGGATTTCCAGGCTCTGCCTTCCAAGGCTGGATCTACAGGTTGCCGCTATTTCCGCCCTGTATTTTTATGTGGGATCTGAGCTCAGATCTTTCTGCTTGTGAGGCACAGGCGTGAGCTCTGGGCCATTTCTCCAGCCTCTCATTCTGATGTTCTGATGCTTCATCTTTCACCATTGCAAGTCCTTTCAGTTGACTCCTGGGATACCTCAGTTACCCATTAATATATGTATACACATGTATACATACATATACATACACACAACACACACGCTGGTTACATGTTGGTCTTAGCATTTCCTCAATTCCTGATACTACAAAATGCCCTTCAGAACACTGAGAAATAAAGTTTGGTTTTGGTAAGTTACTGGCCTGTGTTATTCTGTTAGAGAAGCATGAAGCAGACTAAGACATATGGCAAGATTATGTCGAGCTTCCTCAAAAATTGCCAGTTTTTTCCCAAAGGGATTGAACGGTTGGAAATAAGGCACCAAAGTTCCTGTTGCTCCACGTCCTGCCGGCACTTGGCAACAGGTTTGCAACTTTAGGAAACTCAACCATGCGTTTGCTCATGTCTTGAATTTGCAAGTCCCTAATGAAAAATGATGCTTAATGTATTTCGTGAATTTATTTATTACATATCTGTACATTCTTGGTGATGTACAAGATCTTCTGCCTTTTTTCTTTGTTTTTCTTTTTCTAAAACTATTTGGAAGGCCGACTCAATGGGCAAAGTGTTTACCATACAAGAGAACTGAATTAGATTCCTAACACTGAATAAGAAAGCCAGGCACAACGGCATATATGCCTGTAATCCCTGTGCTGGGGAGGTGGAGACAGCCCGATCCCTGGAGCTTGCTGGCCAGTCTGCTGCACCAAATTGGGGGGAAGGGTAAGCTCCATGTTCAGTGAGAGACTCCGTCTCAAAAAATAAGTGGAGAGCGATTGACAAAAATAACATTTGATGTCTGGCTTACACACACACACACACACACACACACACCCATGCATGCGTGCACACACACACACACACACACAACCTGAGTGAATACCCCAACACACATACACAAACATGCACACATACACAAACGTGCACACATACACAAACGTGCACATACACAGACAGATAAACATGAATCAAGGGTACGAAAATAAGGGAAGTTGTTCTGAATGTTGATATATTTTAGATAAAATTCTTTCATCGTATGGGTTATGATGACCTCCTTCAAGTACGTGATTAGTCTTTTCATTCTCTTAACAATATCTTTCGTGGTCCAGATGTTTTACTTAAAAAAAAAAAGTCCAATTTGTCACTTTTTCTTTCATGGACCAGGCTGTATAAATATCTAGATGACTCAAACTAATCTCTAGCAGTTTTCCTATGCTGTGTTTTCTTCTGATCTCTCCAATTATGTATATATAATATCTTAGAAATCACCCACAATTTCAATGTTCTGTCCCCCCTCCCCTCTTCCCCCTCTCTTTGGAACGCCTCAGCTGACTTCTGTTCAGCTTACCATATCTTTCCTTAGCCTTTCGCAGTCTTCTTATGGACTCATTGAGACATGTTCTGTTTATCCTGCATGGTTTTGAAAAGCAAGCTAACACCAAGGAGCAACCCTCCATTAATGAAATCAGAATTTCATGCTCTGACCTCCTCGTGGATCCTTGTTTCTGACTGTGAGCATCTCCCAGGACTTTTTAAAGAATCTGAGCTGTGCGCCTCTTTCCACTGTGCTCCGCTGCTGGGATACAGCCCTGTCTGGGCAGAGGTAAAGGGGGGACATGCTTTAATTTTATGTTGAGTCTTAATTCTTAGTACAGACCTGCGGCCATGCGATGCTACCCAGTCCAGCGTTTCCTGGTCTCCTTCCTCCCTGGCCCTCCTGTGGGGTGACGCTGGAAGGCTACAGGGGTGGAGTTGGGTGAACACCCTCCCGCCCAGGTGTACCTCTGAGGAATTGCTCATTTACTTGCTACCGAAATGTTCTGGTGTATTACGTGTGGTTAATTCCTACCCCCATGGGAGCCATAGTGTCACCGACTCACGACAGGTCTTGGCTCTTTACTGAGAGACTCTGGTGGGATTCCCAGAGGTCAAAGCCAAAAAAGTCTCCGGAATTCCTGAGAGCACGGGTGTGTCTACACATGCTGGTGTGCACTGTGATTCCGAGAGGACTACTCTTCGCCCTACCAGTTCATATCTCCCCTGCCTGGGCCGGGGAGCAGCCCCTGAGTGTGGGCTCATCCTCCAGGTCTTTCTCCAGATCTGGGCTGGAGGTTTGTCTCGAAACCTCCACTTTCTGATGAGTCCAAGGAAAGTTCTTGGCTTGAGGATTGTTGCAGTTCGCCTGTATAGTTGCCAAAAAATGACCATCAAACGGCTTAGGAACAAGGGGTTTATTCTCTTACGATTTCTGGTTACGGTTCTTAATCCAGCTTGATGGAGAGCACACACCAACACCAGGGCCGAGGGAACTGGCCACCATAACGGCTGAGAGATGGACAATCCTTACTTGCCAGACCAGCATGTCTGGCCAAGTATACAGAAGGATGCCAACTCTCTCACCAGCTCTCTCTGATTTATCCAGGGCCTAATCCCACCCACCATGGGCTGGGTCTTCCCCAGCAGCTAGACAATCTCCTTCAAGTTTGCTCTGGGCTTAACTCAACCATCAACTCTCTACAACTGTGCCCAGAGCTCAAACCCTCAAGAGTCAAGTTGATACCTGTGCTTAACTATGACACTCCACCCCTTGTCAACTTGACACAAAAACAATACACTTTTTAAACTGTAACCCTTCCTTGTCCCCACAGATGTTAAAATATAAATACATTCCATGGACAAATTTAAAATGTTCCCTCATTAAAACTTCGGTTCCAATATTTTAAAAGTTCAAAGTTTCTTCAAAATAAATTAAATACTTTAAAACAGATAAAACATTAAAACAGAAGGATCTTAATAAGAAAACATTAAAAAGAACAAAGTCCAGCAAATCACTGCATCCTGTACTTCAATGTCCATCTTCTGCTGCTCATCATGTAATCAAGGTGGCTCAAAGATGGTAGGCATTCCCAGTCCCTGTTTGCAGCTTAAAGTTGTAAAAGCAGAGTTCCTCTGAACCAGGCTGAATCTCCACTCGCAGTCGTCCTCAGCAGCAGTCCCACAGGTCTGGCATCTTAAACACAACTCTGGGTTCTCCTCGCAGCTTTAAGCTTCACCATCTCTTGCAGGAACTCTACGCCTGCCACTTGGTGCCAAGCTTTTGCTGCTTTCCACGAACCCCTCAGTAGTTCGCCCAAACCAGTATCATCTGAGGGACGCTGCCCGATTCCGAAGCAAGGTTGAAACGTAGCTTAGTCCACTGGAGCTACAGCTGCACCAACTTTAACAAGCTGACGCTGGAAAAGCCTCTTTTCTAGGCAGCCAAACATCCAAGGGTAAGAAATGGCTTTAACTTGGGCTTTCGGCCCCTGAAGGAATCTGGGCTTTCAAACACGACTCACCATTCGGTAGTTTTCACGTTTTCCACCTTCCCAGTGCAAGTCACTAGGTTTCCTTCACTGATACTCATTTCTCCAACAGCAGCAGATATTCTGCTGCCTGCCCTTTACACATCCAAACCTCCAAGGCTGCCAACACAGCTTTCCTCTGTCAAGCAAACCAGTCCATCACCTTTAAATTCAGCTTAACAAAGTCCTTGTTTCCCCTCATCACAAATTGGGCCTGAACAATCTCTCTCAGCAATTGGCCCACTAAACTCTGAACGGTATTTGTAAATCCACAAAGTGAAAATTCTCAAGCATTCCAACTTTGTCCAGCAGAACCGTTTAAAAGCCACAAAAATCCACATAGTCAGATTTATCAGCAAACCCCACTTCCTGGGTACCAAATTCTGTTGCAGTTCGCCTGCATAGTTGGTGATAAATGACCAACTACAACTACAACTGTGGCCCAGAGCTCAAACTCTCAAGAGTCAAGTTGACACCTGTGCTTAACTATGACAAGGATTGTTGAGATGTTTTTCTTACTGTAGAGATGGGATAATAACTTCGAAGCCCTTGAGATGTGGAAGTTGCAACCACAACTGTCAATTCAGAAAGAAGCAGAAAAAAGGAGTTGGGAGAACCAGATCCCTTCCACTACTGAATCCATTTTGATGGCGCCCTTGGGAGGTTGTGTCAAAACCTGCCACTGAGATGGACACCTCTTCACTTAGGTCACTTCTAGTTCTGACAGTCGGGAAAGTACAACTACATCTTGCTCTGGACTGACCCTGTTTAATCCTACCTTTTCCTCTGGTTGTGTGACTTCGAGCCAATTGCTCTTTCTCTCTCTTTTCCCTCATTAATGAAATGGCCATCAAATCATTCTGTCATGAACTGGAGGAATGTGTCTACATTCCTGTCCATCTGGTCAAATACCTCTTTGACAAGAAGTAAACACTTAATAAGAGTTGGTCCCTGTTGGAGCTCCCCCCCCCTTGACTATGCCATTCCTGCCAGAGAAGGGAAGTGTAATGGCTTTTTTTCTACAATCCATTTTTAACTTTCCTGAACAGAGATAATAGCCACAGATTAGGAGAGAAGGAGGTCTTCCAGCCAGCTTTAAATCCTACGTTAAACTCCTGGCCTCTACATTTAAGTCCAACCTCATCCTTTCAAGGATTCTGCTAATTCACTGAGCTGAGCCGTTAAGTGCTCACTGCTGTGTACCTATAGGAAGTGTGCAAGATGTTCCTCTGATAAACTCCTTCCACTGCCCGTCCACCCTTCTCTCATGTGAAACTATATCCTTCGGCCATGGCTTTTCATATAATTGTAGCATTTAATTTCTGAAACCATGTCTAGAGGCCTGTGGGCAGCGGGGCATGCTTAAGAGAAATCTAATTATTGATGGAAAAATTAATGTATAGGGTAGAAAACAAATGGGCCAATCCTATTTGAAAGGAAAACCCCCAAATGACTCCTTGTTTACAGGAATGGGAACATTTTAGGACAAATCGGTAATGTAAACCGACAAAGCAAAGACACTAGACCCGGGCTTTCTACCTACCTCCGCCTTCTGGGCCTCTGTTTCATAGGAAGAGTCGATGACTTTCTCCTGGAGAGTTAGGAGCCTGGATCAAATGTTGAATTCAGGGCAGCCTTTAGCTCCTCTCAGCTCTTAGGTGAGCAAGGCTAGACTGCCACCCCAGTAATTTAATCTCCTATTGCTAGCTCTTGATTAAAAAAACTGTGTCTGGAGGCTGTACTGGTATAAGAGTTCTCAGGCTCCTGCCAAGTCTTGTTATTCTCTGGCTGGTTTTGTCCCTGCGCAAGTCTTAGACTTAGCTTCTACCTTATTCTCTTTTCAGTTTTTTTTTTTTTTTGTGGCCCCCAAAATGGGTGGTCATGGATTGGAGAGATGGTTCGGGGGTCAGCAGAAGGTCCTGAGTTCAGATCTCTGGTCCCATGTAAAAAACCCCAGGTGGAAATGAGGGTAGCCTATATTTCAGGCCCTGGTGGGTAGAGCCTGGGAAATCTAGAGAAAAACAAAAAGGAAGCAGAAGCAATCCAGGATGATTCCTGAAGTCACCCTTGGTTCTCCACAGGGACACACAGTGCCCCCCCCAGAGTAAATAAATCAAGTTTTTTTTTTTTTAAAGTGGCTGATCGTGGCAGTCACCTGGAACCTCTAAGTAAGGGTTCCTCTGACCTTGGGATAGGCCCAGAATTCTGGAGAGATCACCCCTCTAGAATGGCCACTATTTTTGATGAGAAACAGAAGTAGGTAGGTAAGTGCTTAGCTGCTTCCAACCTCTTGCTAGGACAATTTTGAGCTCTGTTCCACACAGTGTCCCGTGTGTGAACTTTCTTTGGAGAGATATAAATAAGCAAGCGCCTCTTCACATAGGACACCGATAACAGAGATGATTCCACCAAGTCCGACTTGGCCACCTAATGGGCTTCTTGGGCTCACTGACTGCCGCGGTTGGAACGCGAGTCATTCCCACTGGCTCATGTTCGCTTCCTTAGCTGCTGTTGCTGCGTGGGAAGGCTGTGGCACCTTCAGAAGGTAGAGCCTTGTTAGAGCGTGGCGTGTCATAGCAGGGCGGTCTTAGAGATGGGGGGACCCCCGTAATTTGCTCTGGCAGTATGCTGCTTGCTCCTCCTCCATCATGGAGGTGAACCGTGCTGCCTCCAGCTTCTGCCACCTGCCAACCCTTCGCTATTGATTCACCCCTCAGTGGACAATGTCGCCCCCCCCCCGGAACCGGAAACCAAATCAATCTCCCTTTCTCCCTTAAGCTGCTTGAATCTTGAGTGATGTCTTGCGGCAGCAAAAACAGTAACTACATCTACAGAGCCTGGTGAGGGTTTATTGGCAGGAATGTGGGTGACCCCAAAGAGCGACAGGAGAGCGTCACCCTGAATGTGGGTGACCCCAAAGAGCTACAGGAGAGTGTCACCCCAGCACAGAGGAGTTCCCCACAGCTGCATAGATGGAGTGTCCCACCTCATACCTTCTACATACTCTAGCCCCTCCAGAGACAGGGAGACCATGTGTGACTTGTGCAGAATTGCACACAGCTGGGAGAAGAGCTCAGAAAGGAAGGGCCGAGATCTCAGGGGACGGTCTAGGCCTCTCCTTACCCTGTCTTCTATGAGGGGACATCCCCAGGCCCAATCTTTTTTTTTTTAATTTCTTCCACTCATACAAAGTTGATAAGTACCCCATTCCCCTCCCTCCCTCCACCCCTCCCTGGACTCCTTTGCTCCCTCCCCCCTTTTCCTTTCCTTTCCCCCTCCCTCCCTTTCTCCCAGTGCCCCCCCCCTTCCTGGAGCATCCTTTAGTGTGCATGTCAAACTTCCCTCTGGGCCCAGGCCCCATCTTGAGGGTCTCTTGTGAATAGTCGCCACTGCTCTGATGTAGATGACAATGACTGTTAAGGGACAATGTGTCACACGGTGTCCGTGAGAATCCCTGCCAGGGTGACAGCCCTGCGCAGTAAACAGCTGCCCATGTTCTCTTCTACCACGTTCTCTTCTATCGCTGCTTCCTTCACTGGCGCCCAGTGCTCCCAAGAGTCTCCTCAGCTACTCACCGAAGATAGTTTGCACCTAGATCCTTGTCTTGCAGTCTGATGTTGGAAGACCTCAAATAAGACAGTGAGGCTTGCAAGAAAGCTGGCAGGCAAAGGTGCTTGCTGAATTAGTCTAAAGACCTGAGTGTAGTCCCTAGGACTCACGTGAAAGTAGAAAGAGAGAACTAACTCCATGAAATTGTCCACTGGCCTATACACATCCACCCCCACACACACATTGTGGCACACACACACACACACCACACACACACACACACACACACAGTGATCATGCACACACACGCATGCACACACGCATGCACACACAGTGATGCATGCACACACGCATGCACACACAGTGATGCATGCACACACGCATGCACACACAGTGATGCATGCACACACATGCATGCACACACACGTGATGCATGCGCACACACGCATGCACACACACGTGATGCATGCGCACACACACATGCACACACACACGTGATGCATGCACACACACGCATGCACACACACGTGATGCATGCACACACACACGTGATGCATGCACACACACACGTGATGCATGCACACACACGCACGCACATACACAGTGATGCATGCACACACGCATGCACACACACAGTGATGCATGCACACACACGCATGCACACACGTGATGCATGCACACACGCGCATGCACATACTGTGGTTCATGCACACACACAAACACTGTGGCACACTGCAAATGCATGCAACACACACATGCATGTGGTACACGCGCAAACACATACACATGCACACTCACACACATAGACACACACGCACAATACACAGAAGTGCATACTCACACAGTGATGATAATGTTTTTAAAATGAAAAAAAAGAAGATGGTGAGATTTCCATACAAGGTCACACAGAACTTGAGAGGCAGGGGGAACTGTTAGTTTTCTCCAATGAGATGCTAGCATATGCCATTGTGTTAGGGGGTTGTGCATATGGGGATCTGAAAACCAGCTTTATTTGATTTTTTTTCTTTTTTAAAAAATTATTTATTCATGTGTGTGTGTGTGTGTGTGTGTGTGTGTGTGGTGTGTGTGTGTGTGTGTGTGTATCAGAGGGTACTGCATGTCCCTGTGGAGGACCAAGAGTGACTTTCAGGAATCATCCTGGACTGCTTCTACCTCCTTTGTACTTTACTCTGGGATGTCCCAGGCTCCACCCACAAAGGCCTGAGGAACAGGCCACTGCCAATTCTACCTTTTTTTTTTAAACATGGGACCAGGGATCCAAACTCAGGTCCTTTTGTTTCTGAGGCAGAGTCTTAACCCCTGAGCCATCTCTCCAGCCCAATTATTGATAAGTTTTGTTCTCTGAAAATTGCATTCGTGTGTGCAATACATTCTGATCATTCTCCCTTCTATCTTTTCTAATCTCCTTCCTCTCCTCGCCTCTGCTCGTCTTCTTCTCTACCTCCCACATCCGTGTCTTTATGTTTTGTTTTGTTGTGCTGGATTTAAGCAGGGCCGTCTGTGTGACAGTGAGATTGGGACCGTCTTGGAGTCAAGTGGGCTCATCCGCGCATATTCAGTTGGATACTTTGCCCTTAATCTGTCAGTTGCCACATTTACCTGATTCGGTTCCTCCTCCATCCATAGCTGGCCATTTGTACTTGGTTGGCCTGTCCACATGGACCCTGTGTCGAATAACCTCATCTGTTGGGAATTCGTGGAAACCATAGCTGTGCTTAGAAGATGGCTCTCCACAGCCCGTCTTCCTTTCCCTGTCTTCTGGCTCTTACATTCCTTCCACCCCCTCTTCCATGATGGTCCTGGCACCTTCGGGGGTAATATAGATGACATGCTGAGGACTGAGCCCTCATCATCACCTGTTCTCAGCATCTTTTAGAGCCATTGGTCTCCACATTCACCTCTGTTTGCTGCAAAGAGAGGCTTCTCTGTCTAAGGCTGAGCCTGGTATCTGTCTGTGTTGTTTACATGTACATATTTAGAAGGTGACTTGACATCACGCATTGCAGCTAAAACCCACAGTTGGTACCATCCTAGGCGGACTTTTCCAGTCTCTAAGGAATTATTCAACTGGGTTCTTTGCAATATCCTCAGCCAAATGGACAGAAAAAATAGTTATGACATCATGGTGTTTTTTGATGATTAGATGAAATAAAATATGTCAGAGAACATTATAAATAAGAGTGCTTAAAGACATGCCAGTTTCTCTTGTATTTTGGCAGCAAGGTTGAAGTTTCCAATGATGAGAGAGTCTAAATCCAGAACATACTTGCTTTCTATTTATATGAAAATAAGAATACAAAATAGTCTTTAGAAAAAAGCTCACGACTTCATTACATTTAAAATACAGCTCATTTTCAGATACGCGCAAGATTCCTCAATCTGGTTGTTTTGGAAACTTATCAAAATTCAAGGTTAGAAAATTTGGCTAGTGGGCTGAATCTGGCCTGCCATCTGCTTTGTAAATAAAGTTTTATTGGATCTTGGCCATGTCTATCCATGGATATATTGTCTCTGGCTACTTCTGAACTATAACAGCAGAGAAGAAAAAATATTACAGTGAACTTGTGACCTATAAAGTTAAAAAACACTTGTTATATGGTGCTTTAAAGGAGAAGTATGCTGATTCTCTGCTCTAGGCTAACATGTGTGCATAGTGTTAAGTTGCACGTGGCCATAAGGAGTTGGATAACACTGGATCGAGATTGGGGAGCCTACTGTTATAGGGACCGTCATGTTTTACTTAATAAGGTCACAAGGTACTTATCAATTTTTATGAGCTCATACAAAATGTCACACATAGAATATAACTTTGAAGCATCTTTTAAGAATAACTGTCGAGCTGGAGAAATGGATCAAGGGTTAAAACCCTTAGAAGCAAAGTACCTGAATTGAGATCTCCTGGTCCCACATAAAAATGCCAGGTGGGTCTGACTGACTGCCTATAATTCTAAGCTTGGATGGCAGAGTCTGGGCATCCCTAAAGCAAGCTGGCTAGCAGATTAACCCTAATGGTGTGCTCTGGGTTCAATTAGAGATTCACACCCACAACAGTAAGGTGGAAGATTGCTCAAGGATGGTTCTCAGTGTCATCCTTGGGCTTCCACAGGCACACACTCAAGTGCACTTGTGTACGTAAGCCCTATACACAAGTACACCCACTTATATGCAAACACACATGCACCCACCCCATACACAGTACCTCCAAAAATTCAACACACACACACACACACACACACACACCACCCACACACACAACATACAACACACGCACACAACCACATCCAACTTGGACACACCACTTCTAGGAGCTGGCTGAAGAGCCACTTGGAAAGAAAGAGAGACTCCAAATAGAAGCAGCTGCTGTAGGACTGGCTGGCTGTGAATGCTGTTTTGCTTTGAGGAGACTGTAGACCAGAGCTGTCACCAGCTCCACTAAGAGGACCCCTCCCTGCTCCTCAGGCCACGGACATCAGGCTGATGAAGAAAGTTACCTGCAGTAGCAGTTGCTGTGGGCTCAGTGAGCCTTGTGTAGTAGCTTGGCTTGGTCATATTTGAAACAGGCAACTCTCTTTACTAACATAGGTGTCAGTCATCATTTGCTTCAAATTTTCTGTAAGAAGTTTCAAAATAACTCAATACTTGGAAAGAACATTTCCAAACAAGCAGACTTCTCTGATAACCGATGCATTGTGTGGTGCTAATTGAGAGTACTGAGAATGTATTTCCTAAGGTTCATGGACAGAAGTGACGGTCTGGAAACACTGAGAGAATCACTATGGAGTGTTTTCAATGGTAGGTTCTGTTTGTAAGGCAGAACCAGTGGACTGCCAAAGCCTTACAATGAACACTGTAGCTTTGAACTTTTACATATGTTGGGTGTTGGGTAAGTCTTTGATTATGTGATTTTGTGTAATGTTGCAGCTATTATTATTATTATTATTATTAATTTGCTGTGAGATAGTACTGAAATCCAGACACTTGTCTAGCTCTTACCGTTGCCCCGACCTTCCCAAACATTTAACACCAGCTGAGGATGTAACACGTGAACCTGTGGAGGGAGGGAACTCACACTGAAGTCATGACAGGTGAGGATGTTTGTTACATTCTTGTCTCTAGGTGAGAAAGTGAGAATCCCACCAAGGAGTGGGGAGGGTAGCTTAGAGGAGCTTCTAGAAAGTTCCATCGACTTTAATTAAGTCTCTAGATATGTGTATTTCTGACACTGACACTGAGCAGGACAACATTGAACCGAAGCACAGAACTGTACAATTTGAAACATTTGTAATCATCAATTTCAATCTTTTCCAACTGGAACCCCATCTTATAGGTGGAAAACAAGTGGAGGAGGAAGTAATTTGCTTCACTATCTCTTCCTGGAAGCTCACAGACGAGACCCTGACCCCTCAGCTCAGTGCAGCTTCCTCTCTGGAACATTCCAACGCCCAGGGAGAGGAGTGTGTCTGAGAAGGAATTCAGTTAATGAGGTATGAGCTGAGGGAACCAAGTTGTCCTCAGTGGACGAGGCTGGCGCCAGGAGAGAGGGGGCTGGGGGGACAGCCGCTGAAGAGGGCCGTGTGGGGAAAATGATGGCCACTCCAGAGCCAGCGACCGCCAGCCACCCCTTTATGCCTGCCCCCCCCCTCCCCTCCCCCTGATCTTGCAGATTTGTAAGTCCTTCCAACGATCAAATCCTCACGCAGGAAAGAGAAAAGCAACAGGCCAATCACAAACTGCCCCAGTCCTGTCAGGACTGGCACGCAGGGCTCACTCCAGACAATGATGGGCTGGAGGGGCAGATGGGCCCGCACAGCACCATCAGAGACGTCTTTTCTGTCCATGTTTGAAGGTCGAAACCTGAGCTTTGTGCATAGTAGATAGAGGTGCACTGCCACTGAATCGGACCCCAGCTTTGGAGACGGTCTCTCTCCTCTTCCCTTCCCCTCCCCCTTCCCCCTCCCCTTCTTCTTCCCTCCCTTTCTTTCTCCCCTTCCCTCCTCCCTTCCCCCTTCCCTTCTTCCTTCCCCTTCTCTCTTCCCCTCCTCCTCCCTCTTCCGTTCTCCCTCCCTCCCTTCCCTTCCCTCTCCCTTCTTCTCCCTCCCTTCCCTTCTTCTCTCCTCCCCTCCCCTTACCCTCTCTCTCCTCCCTCCCCTTCTTCCTTCCTCCTCCCTCCCCTTCCCCTTCTCCTCCCTTCCTCTGCCCCCCCCTTCTCTTCTTCCTCCTCTTCCCCTCTTCCCTCCCTTCTTTCTTCTTTCCTCCCTTTCCTTCTTTCTCTCCTCCCCTCCCCTTTCCTTCTTCTCATCTCCCTTCTTCCCTTCCTCTCCCTCTTTCCCTCCTCTCCCTTTTCTTTTTTGTTATTATTTATTACTTTATTAGCTTTAGACCTTCTCCAGTTTGCTTGTTCCTTCTTTACTGGGACTGACTCACTCACCTCACAGCTCAGGTGACGCTGCATCACCCCTCTGACTACCTGGAATGGTGTGAACACTCCCCCACGAGAGTAAACTGTATCTGAGGACTGAAGATAGTGAAAGCAATTGAATTTTGTGTGGGTTGGGGTACGTTTAAGTGAATTATTTACTGAATGTTATAGGCCAAAAATTTCACGGCATTAAAATATTTAACTAGCTAATTTTCAAGTTTAATTTTGCATGTGTTTGTGTGCATAGGAGGACAGTTGAGTGTTGCGCCTGTGGAGGTCCAAGGATAACATCAGGAATCATCCCAGATCACTCTGTCTCCTATTGCTCTGCTCTGGGGTTTCCTAGGTTCCACCTTCCAGGGCCAGAAGTGCCGCTGCCATACCACTGGCATTTAATGTGGGGTCTGGAGACCCAAACTCAGCGCTTTTTTGCTGTGAGGCAAAGGCGTTAACTCATTTCTCCAGCCCAATCTCTTACTTTTTAAAATTAGTGTATAAAGTGTTAGATTTCATTGCGATACTCTCTTTTTATAAAGCTTATTTCTTTGTTTTTATGCATGCATGTGCGCCGGGTGCACGTGCACGCGCACGCATGCTTGCGTTGTGTGGTGGGTGTGGGATGCATGAGGGCCACAGAGCTCACGTGACACTCATAGAAAGCTCTGTGGAGTTGATTCTCTTCTTCCATCTTCACGTGGGTTCTGGGGACAAACCTGGGTTGGCAGATTTGTGGCAGAGCCCCATTACCGGCTGAACCATGTCATAGCCCTATTATGACATTCTGAAAAAATTCAGTTTTGCTTAATCTCCCTCTCCTCTCTTGATCATCCTTCTGCTCCCTGTGCCCTTTGACTCCATTTTCCCCCTCTTCTCTCATGTTCACATGCGCAACAGCATGTGGAGGTCAGAGGACAACTTGTGGAGTTGGTCCTCTCCTTACGCCTCACATAGTCTTGAAGATGACTCAGATGGCCAAACTTGGGTGAAGGTGCCGTGAAACCGCTGGCCATCCCAAGGACCCGTTCTTGGTCTCTTTATCTTCTGCAGTAAGATTCTGCTCAAAATTATATTTGGGGTGTTTTCCCTTTCATATGCATATCATACTGCGCAATCTGCATCTAACCTTTGTAGAGATTTTAGGAGTTTCAGGAGTCATGTTGAAAGAGATAATAAGATTTTTGTGGTGGGTGTGGATGTTAATCGTAAGGGTGCCACTGAGCCTTCTAGAACACTCTTCTGTTTAGAGACAGAGGCCTTGCAGGCTGTATCAGTTTGCTGAGAAGCTTAATGAAGCACCCAGACAAGCAAATTGGCAATAGAGTTGTTATAGTTCTAGAGGCGTGTAAGCTCAACTGAGATGTCCATTGTTTTTTCACTCAGACTTCATGATTTATGGATGGTCCTCTGCTACCTGGGTTGTCCATGATTTGAGTCCATGTGTCTTCTTGTACGTATACAGTCACGTGGAATTATAATGACCCCTTCTATCCATGACATTTTATGCTCTTTTCCCTAAGTACATTACTGTCCAAATCTTCTCTTTGTATGAACACACAAGTAGTCCTGAAGTAAATAACCTCATTTTTAACTTAACCACATCTATTGATGCCCTGTCTACAATGTAGTCACATTTTGAGGTCCTAGTGTTTAGAATGTGTGAATCTAAAACTGAGGGAGCCAACGATCTGGCATTCTCCTGCCCACATTCAAAATATACTATTCTTGATGCTTGATAGATCATTCAGGGCCATTGTCAATTGTTATATATTTTGTATATTGCCTTCAGATTTTTGTTAAGTTGAAGAAACAGATAAGAAGGATAGCGAGACTCTAGGTGAGTTGGCCTGCATAGCAAATTCCAAGGCTACATGTACTATAGAGTGAGACACTATTTCAAAAAAGAAAGAAAATGGACCATTACTTATAATATGGGTTTAGAAGAGCTATTACCATAAGAATGGAAATATATTATTTTTAAACCAGAAGGGAAATTAATCTATTCCGTAAAAAATAGGAGGGAAAAGGAGACAAAAGTGAGTTAGTGGAGACAATCAAATGAACAACAGACATAATAAAATACGGGAGACATAATAGAGAAAACTACTTATTGGAAGGGAGTGATGGATTTACAAAGATTCAACAATATGTTGATCTCATAAAATAAAGTAAAAAAAAAGACAGAAAAAAGGTAAAAAGAAATAAAAAAAACATCTGGAAAGTATGAACTGAAAGAAATCCGGGGCAGACATTTAAAACTTAAAGATAAAACTGAAAGCCAAGATCTTGAGAGGGATGGAGATGAACACATACAAAGTAAATGAGGCAGTGGACAAAAGAAAAGTAGTTATTTAACCCTCATGCAGCTAAAACAACAGCATAAATAAAACCAAAAATCAACTTGCAAAAGTTCTGGAAAAAAGCAGATAAAGCATTAGAGAGTTTAATGCAAACCTTCAAAATTGTAGATATTGATGGTACAGCGCACACACACAGATAGCATAAGCAAAGACCTGCAAAATACAGTAAATGCAAGTTGCAATATATATAAGTAAATTGTATTCATGACTTCCTATTTTGCTTTCAAGGACACATGGAATTGTTTAAAAACTGAACTATGAATCAGTGTCATCAGATCAGCCTCTCGGACAAGTACATAAAATTAATCATAGCCTACATAAATAGCTCAAATATATTGCATAGATTTGGAAAGCAAATATTTCAAAATGACTGTATGTTTTTTAAGTTTGGGTGCAATTAAGCAGAAAATGGATATGTTTAAAAATAGCACGAAACGATGAAAAATCAATGAGCTTGTTATTCAGCTCAGGATGTTAGAAAAATAGCAGCAAGCAAACCTGAAGGCAGAAGAAAGGACATGATGAAAGCTGAAATCAGGAAATTCACAAACAGACACACGTAGAAGAGATAATGAAAAGCAAACATGGCTTCTCTGATAAGACTGGCACAATAGATGGGTAAGATCAATCAAGATTAAACAAACAAAAAAAATTGCAAGCAGAAAACAATGAAATAGTGTACAGACCTAATGGAGATTGGAAACGGGCATATTGGAAACAGTGGATGAAGTGAATAAATTCCAGAAATGCTCAAATTTTCACAGAAAGAGAAATTGAAACAAATGAAATAATAATTATAAAACCTGATATAGTCTTCAAATACATAGCCAATATCATTAATAGCAAATAAATCCCTGGTTCCGAGGTGAATAGATTTCACCAAATGTTGAAGACGTGACATTTATATATCGCACCAGTTCTGCCAGAAAACAGGGAAGGAATCGAATTTTCTTAGCTTGCTTTTGCAGACACGTTAAGCAATGATTTGCAAAGCATAAAGTTGCCTCATCCAGCATGTGAAAGCTGATGTTAAATGGACTTGTTTTGTAACTACCACTGCAATTTGGTTTCAGAGCCAACAGCTACCACTAAGTTCCCTTGTGCCTGTTCAACCTGTCCCAAGTGCATTAGTTTTACTTCTGTCGCTGCAACCAAGTATCGGACCCAAGCAATTTAGGGGAGAAACTGATCAGCTCAGGATTCCAGTACAACCCAGCAGCAGAGCTTAAGGCAACTGGTTTTGTTATATCCAGATGAGAGCACAGAGCGAAGGGGAAGCCACGCATGCTTATTTGCTTATGCTCAGCTGCCTTTCACCATTTTTACGCTTCTGGCTTCATCTTCTCCCTAGGGAAGGGCTGGATCTTCCCACATCGATAATGTAATCAAAACAGCCCCTCCCAGGTGGGCCCAGGGGCCAGCTTTGGAGACCCCCTCTCAGCTGTGTCTGGTGGCTTCCTAGACATCACGTTGACAACTAGCCTTCACACCAGACACCCTCTGGTCTGCTTTCTCTTTCCACAGCTTTAACGTTGCTGAGACATTCCATACAAACGGAGTTGCAGCACATGTTACAACTTCCTCGGGCTGAGGATGTCTTCAAGC
This sequence comes from Typhlomys cinereus, assembly GCA_023101885.1. Lineage (NCBI taxonomy): Eukaryota > Metazoa > Chordata > Mammalia > Rodentia > Platacanthomyidae > Typhlomys > Typhlomys cinereus. The sequence continues at coordinate 23,167 of JALPQD010000864.1, forward strand.
GACATCTAAACTGCGGCCTGTGGTTTTCATTTGTTTCCTTCCGTGGCTGAATACATGATACTGTATTCGTTTTCTCAGCCGAGGTAGCAAAGCAGACATTCCTTAAACCACATTTAGCTGCTCACATTGCTAGAGGGTGGAAGTTTGAGATTCATTTGAACTCCTTGTGATACATGTAGTATTTACCGCCATTTGTATCCAGATAAGCCAGTGGAACTGTCTCTGAGTTCCATCTGCCGTATGGTTTTTCAAGTTAGCAAACACATCTTCTGACATACATGCTATCTCATGTTGCTGGTGATCAGTCAACAGGGTGTGAGATTGGTTCTTGGGGGCTGGATCATGACCTCTCTGAAGTCTTGATGGTCCTTCTGGCCTCCTTCTAGCCTTCTGGTGGCTGCAAACAGTCTTTGTCAGTCTTTGGTTTAGGCAGCAGATGCGTCATTGTTTTGTGCGTGTCTGTGCCCAGTTTCCCTTCCATGCACAAGGATGGGGGCACGGGTCGGTGCCCAGCCTACGTGTGATTCCTCACGATTCCATCACATGTAAAGATCTGGTTCCGGATATAGTCATATGCCCTATCTGCAAA